>MTQE01001141.1:30938484-30951788 GCA_014337955.1 Aspidoscelis marmoratus | reverse complement strand
CAACAACATGGATAAGCGACAGAACTTTTGTCAGGCACTGTACTATCTTTGAATCAGCTAAAGACATTTCAGGGTACCTTTGCTCAGAATAATCACACCCTTCCAAAAGATGCTCTGAGCAACAAAAAGCATCCAGTCATTCTTAGGGCACATCTCCATGGTCTCTTTTTGTCTCTCTTTTGTCTCTCCATTGCAACGGACTTTAAAAATGCACGTTCTATTCTGCAATAAGCGTCCCCATGAGGTTCGGTAAAATGCGCATTTAAAACATACCTTCTGTCCCCATGGAAGAAGCTTTTTTCCGCATTTGCACTTCTGGGAGTTACATTGGCACGCTATCTGTAGTCTGGGATAATCAAAGTAGTATACTGGTGGACCTCTTTGTCAAGGTCTATGCAGGACCAGGATAGGGTTCTATTTTGTCCCCTTCCCTGATCCATAGCATTATTTGCTGCAGATGAAGCAGACTTCAGAGTAACAGGGCTTCTACTATTCTGCACTAGTGTGAAGAAGGCAGGCTCCTGGACCCCTTGTAGTCTGGGATAAAGATAAATACAGGAAAGGGTCTTAGATTCTCATTAAAAAATAACCGTATTTTCCAGCCTATAAGACGACTGGGTGTATAAGACGACCCCCAACTTTCCAGTTAAAATATAGAGTTTGGGATATACTTGCCGTATAAGAAGAAGACACCCGGCATATAAGACGACCCCCGACGTTTGAGAAGATTTTCCTGGGTTAAAAAGTAGTCTTATATGCCAGAAAATACAGTACCTCTAAGAGCCTAATGATCTATTTCTATCAGACCTCAGTGTGCATAATTGCTTCTCACAGTTGCTTGTTGTACATGGCTCTGTAATGAAAATTTAGGGGGACTTGTCACTTTTGAGTGTACATCTTTGCAAACATTGATTTGCAAATACATGCATTACAGAAGTACAATAATTGTTAAGCAGTATTTCAGAAATGCTCCCTCCTGAGTTTACAACCAGTGGCCATAACATGTTTGCTTCTAGATGAAGTTGGGAAAGGTCCCTCCTTTTTCTTACCAAGGGAATTCAAATATTGTCTATAAAGCCTGTGCATTTTGAGGAAAAAAACTAGCTAAAAATGGCACCTGTATTTTTGTAGTATCCCATTCAAGGACATGCTATATGAAATAAAGTATGCAATACAGTACTTCCAGTCTGTTAATTCAAAATGTCCTTCCTTTGTTCCGTTGCTTGCTTGCTTCTATCCTTCCTCCTTATTTTTCCTCTGTCATTTTCTATTGAAGAGTTCAAATTAATGTTTATGATTCTCTCCTCATGTTTTACTCACAACTTCCCTATGGGGTAGGTAACTTACAGTAAGTGCTTTAATGGTCAAGTGACTCTTTCAAACAAAGAATCCCTAGGCCCCATCCTCTAGGCTATACTGTATTCTGTTCAAAAGCAAGCTGTAAAAAGAGTGAAAAATGACACCTGTGTGGACATAAGTCAGCTATACCTATTGTAATTGTAAAAAATCAAGAGTCCTTTCTGCACTTGGCCTTGCTACAGATTATATCCTGGAATAGCAACAGCCCATCCATATTCTAGTGCAGACTATGGCAAGACTCACACAGAGCTTGCCACAATCTGTGCCAGCATACTTGTGGTAGGTCCCGATTCCAGGATATAATCCAAGTAAGGCTTAGTGCCAAAAGGACCAAGGCTTCATAGTACTGACTTTTTATGCTGAAGATGAGAGAAGACAAGAATACCATCTTCTGAAAACAACAATGCAAGAAAATCAGGGCTATAGTTGAATCTCAGTTGTGTCCACTTCCGAGAGGAAGACTTTACTAGTTCACCTAATCTTCCGTGTTTCATTTACCTAGGGCTAAATTAGTCCCCCTCCATCCCAAGCTCATCCCACATTGTTAATCATTCAGTCTTCCTTCACCTCAATGCTGCATAAACCACCCTCTGCCATTATAACAATTACAGCTGAGTGTCAACTAAATCTTTAATACTTTTGCTGTGGGGTCTAATGCAATCCTGCTCTAATTTTGCCACAGGCCTTTGTATCAAAGGCTTGAGCTGTGTGAAAGGTGATTTAGCAGAGATGGTACTGGTGATTAGGTTCAAAGGAACGGTTGTGCCCCCACCACAAGGGACAGTGGAGCTCCGAGATAGGGGGCCTTTATCATATTTTCTGTTTTCAGATAAGATTATGTTTCCTTTTTAACCCACCTTCCTGAATCTTCCTGATAACAATTGGGGGCCAGTTTAATTGTGGAGGCTGAAATAATGAATAGGTCAAGGGGTGGCATTTGAGGGCAAAAAGCATAAAGCTCTGAGAGAGAGGAGCTGGCAGAAAGATCTGACTGGCACAAAATTCTGGGCAAGAAACACTGGCAACCGTAACATGTTCCTGTCAATTGGAACAGCTGCTGAATGACAACCAAACGAAAAGCACATGTCGCCAATAATTCTGTGGTTAATGGTCAAAAGCAACACAAATTGTTTGTACCCTCAGGTCATGATCTGACAGGGGAAATGAGACTAACATGGGGCGATGTTCAGACTGAAACTGTGCACTAGTTTTGGATGAAACAGCTCCTGCCAGTTCGTTTTTTCTACTTTTTCCAAATAGTATGTGCGTACAGAATGAAGCTATAAAGAACAGTAAAGGGGACCTCTCAGCACAGCAGCCCTTACTGCAAGTTCACATTTTGCTTGTAGGTCGCATGGGGCAACCTGCACCTGACCCTCATAGTTCCTCACTTACTGATCGCATCTTTGCAAGCCTGATGCTCACATTGCACCAAATGCTCTTTGTGCAAATTACGCTCTTCAAGTGACTCACACTCAGTCTGATATGCTGCTGAAAAAAAAAAAAATTCTTCATGCAATTTACCATGTTGTCAAACTTCCATTTTGGCAAAAAATTTCATGCAAAGAAGAATGTTAAACAGAATTTTCACGTAAGTGTGAACAGGGTCTCAGCTTCACCAATAAAACAAAAAGTCCTGTGAATCAAGTTAGATGGAGCAAATGCCATTAAAAAGGACTTTCACTCTGTTAAGAGACGTGTCACAAGTGGGAGTTACACAGATAGCCCTTTGAAATGAAGGCCTTTGATGACTTATAAGTGAATATATGGCCATTTCTGCACTGGGCTTTATTCCATATTATATCTCGGAACAGAGACCTGCCACCCACTTGTTAGTACATGCTATGGTAGGCCCTGGGCCGGGTCTTCTGTACTCTGAACCAACTTGAGGTTGGCACATACCTAGTCTGAAATATAAACCAGAATAAGGCCCAGTGCAGAAAGGGCCTACTTTCCCCCCATTTTTACTCCGTGTTCAGGACTCAGGTCAAGAGCATCACTCAACAGGTGGCAAGGAAGAGTACAGACCTGTCCCTAGGTGGGGTAACCTGCATATGCAGGTGGCAGTGTACACTGTAAACCGAAACAAGGGTCATATTGGAGTTGATCTCACTTTGTATCACCTCAGAGGTGGGAGGCTGTCAACAAAGGTTTGAAGCTCTAAGAAATGGGTCATATTTTTCACACCTTATAATGACTTCATTGTAACCCACCCTGAGACTTCTGGGTGGGGAGATGATGGATGGATGGATGGATGGATGGATGGACGGACGGACAGACGGATGGATAGATAGACAGATAGATAATAGATGATAGATAGACAGACAGACAGATATAGAAAGAACACTGGGCCACAGACTGTCTCCATGGCCTGATCTTTGGGAGTAAGAGTCTACGTGGTGCCAGAGGAGGCATCCAAAACCACAAGAAGAAATGTCCTTGTAGGATTTCTCTGTGGATTACTGGTAGGTTTCTTCTGATGAGACAGGAAGAAAGCTGGTACAACTGGCACTCCAAAATTTGACTCGTTGGTCTTTTGGACCTGTACAGACAATGCCTAAGAATGGCCCTTTCTGAACTTACCTGCTAACTCAGCCTCGGAGTACATATGGTCTGTTCAGAACTAGTACTAATTCAGATAAGATCCATAGTAAGGGTGCAGTAAGGTGAATTAGCAGTGGATCTGATTAATTGGTACCCCAACAGTACTAGCACTATCTGATCCAAAAAAGTCAATGGGGCATCCACACATAGAATGGAACTAGAAAAACTGTGGCAATGCCATCAAGAAAACATACACTGTGATGGCAAAATCGAGAAGATGCCATTTTAGACCCTTTGGAACAATGGCCATGTTCACAGCAATGGAGTGTTTGCATTGCATTTGCTGTCCCTGACTTTGTATCAGCTACTGGGATGCAGCACTGACAGGGTTTTGGAGGTGGCAGGGTTTTGGAGGTGCAGGTTCCAGTGGCAGGGTTTTGGAGGTGCTGCTGCTACTAGTTCATTTCCACTTATGTGGAACAGTGCTGAGGCCTCTGCATTGCATCTCTCTTTATAGGACATTTGCCATTGTCCTGCCTGCTTAATGCAGATGCCTCTTGCTGTGGTTGATTCAGATCAAGCTAATCTAGATCCACTGGGCTAGAAGCCACACTTGGGCAGGTCACTGGGTAACCTCTTCTGGCAAAAATTGCCTCTCAGACTATGTCACAAGATTGTTGTGGTCTTCAGAGGCTTGATAGCCAGCTATCAGGAATTCTGTACCGAACATCAGGGTGATACCTTCCAGCTTTAAGATTCTATTACTCTAAGGGCGAATCCCCACAGCAAGCATATTTCGCTTTCCCTAAACCGAAATAATAGAACCGGATGCAAACGCGAATTTGCCTGTTCCCATTACTTTTAACTTAATCGCGTTGGATCCGGATTCTAAGTATCGTATGTGGGGTACATGACTCAAGGTGGGACTCAAGTGGCTACTTTTTAAAAGCCGCTTTTCGGGGCTGCCCTGCCCTCTTCCTCCTGGCATGGATGCGCCACCCATAAAGGACCCCTTCACGGAGCCTAACTGGGTGGCTGGGTGGCTGCCGCTTCCATGGATGGAGGAAAAATGGCAACGGGCAGCCAGCCAGCAATTCTTTCCCCTCCTCTCCCCATTGCTCAAGGCACACAGCAGCAGCAGCAACTAAAGCCCCTTTGCTTTAAACATTCACACAGAACCTCAGCTGCTTCCCTCCCTTCCTTTCCCTTTCTAAAGGTCAGAACTTTTAGAATTGCACAAAATTGCAACATTGTTAATCAGGTGTGAAGTGGTTCCATCGCTACAGTGTAGCACTGCTGTTAAAGGTGGATTTTTACACTGAAATCAATGTCTTTGGAAGCAAGCTGTCGGGAGAGGGAAACCCTAAACATGGATTGTCATCCCTTAAAACGGTACTGCCCACACAGTACAAAATGTAAAACGTTTCAAGCGCATGATCCGGAGTGAGAGCTGTTGAAATCAGGATTGAGATTCACCATGCTTTGGGGTGGTTTAACACGGGGAAAGGGTGTTAAGCCAAACTGCCATGCGGACTCCGAGGACTGAAAACGTTTTGAATCCGAGATAAGGTTGCTTGAAGACACGGCCTAAAAAGGTAACATGAAGAAGAGAATGGTGTGTACTGCCCTGAGCACTTTGGAAGAAAGACAGAATATAAATGCCATAAAATTATGAGGAACAATGCAGGTTGTTCAAGAGTAACACAACTTGCACCAACAGTCAGAACCTCAATGTATTCCTCCCTTGGCCTTCAGCCAGCTCCTGATCAACAATCTATTAGAGTGTTAAGCAATCAAATGGCTGATGGCTACCAGCTTCTGCCTTAGCCAGGAAAGATTCAATGCCTGCCTCTATAGCTTGTTCTTGTCTCTAGTCACCTACACCCTGCGCTGTCCTGCTGCTTTCTGAGGTTGGCATCCTGAGTGTCCTGTAAATTCCCTTGACAGGCTTTAGGATACACAAAGTGGCCTCTTTCAGTCTGGCAAAGGAAGCAGCCAGCAGCTTAGCACAGGGCTTTTGGTAATAAAGTCTATTTGAAGACTCTCAGTGAAAAGTGTGTTCCTAATAAAGGATAACATTTCATGGTCATTATGCGATACACTTAACTTTAAAAGGAACAAAAATGCTGAGAAAGTCATTTTCTGAAAAGGGCTCTCAGATTTCATTACTACGGGTCAAGAGCCCGGGGAGAAGAATTAAAGAAAAACACGAACTTGTGCACAAATTAATTAAAGATATTTCCACTAATAAATTGTCCCTGTATCCCAAGGCAGAGCCTTCAGTTTGTGAAATGTGGTAATATTCAAGTTGTGTGCGGGTCCCTTTCTCTGTGTGTGTGTCTGTGCTTTTTTCTTCCCCACAAGGCAAACAGACCAGCATTGCTTAAAATCAAATGGATAGAATCCTATGATTCAGGAGTAATTCTTTGCTTTGCCTTTTTTTTAAAGGCCTGTAGCAAATATCCAGTGCTTTTCACATTTTTGAGGAGGAGGGTAGGGTGCCCCAATAATTCCTCAAAGGGGGGAAAAAGCCATGGTGACCTTTCAATTTCTTTCTTCTTCATTTCTCCAAACAAGCTTTCTTCCCTCTAACTCCCAGCCAAAAACGTGAAGGATTTTGTTCCCTTTTGATGGAAGGATAGTACCAAATGCTGTAATCTGAGTTGGTTTGCACCACCAAGGGGGAGAGAAAGAAGATAAAGAAAACAATTACTGAAAGCGCTGTTGCCAGGTCTGGGCTTGATACAGTTATACACTGAAGATCTCTGGTCAGAGAAATGGAAGCAACCTTTAGACATGGTGTTTTTAAATAGCTAGTAAGTGGAAATCGTAGTAAGATCTTAGGCCTCCAATTAACTTCCTGTGTGACCTGAAGTGAGTATGGTTACAACCCTTTCCATTAAAAAAGGGGGAGAATAGGAAGTGATGCTGCTAGGCTCAGAGGTTAGAAAGCTTATTATTAATATTTTTTCACTACCTGATTTTAGACAAAGAAGCAATCTCCTGAAGTCTTTCTGTGTAAAGTTGCCATTTGGAAGCCAGAACAGGGTCCCTGTGCCTTTAATAAGAGAGGCTTGATTGAGGCAGGTATTACCTGCATTACCAGCTGCACTTGCTGATAATCCCCTATAATCCTTTGAAAGATTCAGGAACTCTGTCCTGGATTTCACATGGCAACCCTACATCTTCTGCTAAAACATCACAGTGGAGTGGCATTAGTGACTCACTGACCAGTTGGGAAGAAATAGGACCAGTGGCAGCTAATCATGGGCTTCCAGGTGTTTAGAGGTGAGGGAGTCGAGTAGGTGCAGCCAGAGGAGGTCAAGTAGGCAGCAGAGCAACAGGAAGTCAAGCAGGTGAAGCCAAATGCCAGGAGAACAAATTAACCTAAATTTTAATTTAATAAAACATTCCAATAGGGCAAAGACATGTGCATATTGAGGCCACTGGATTAACTATACTAAAAATATTTGGGATCCACTACCAGTGCCCAATTATGACCTCCTCAGACTAAGAGCTCATCATAAGGGGTAAAGAAAAATATTAGAATAATTAAAACAATAGTCTTGCCTGTTGTGATGCATCACCGTGAAAGCTGGGTGCTGAGAACAAAAATAAAAGAATTTTTGGTTCCAGCATGACATTGTAACCAAGACTGCATTAGGAAATGGATGGGCAATACCCCAAAATTCAACTTGCAAAGCCACTTAGATTTCCTTTATTTTTGTTTTTTTTAATCCAGCCTGGGCAAATGTTTCCTTTGTGCACGAATGCAGTATGTTAATGTTATTAATGCCATAGATTTAACACTCATATTCCAAAAAATTTTTTCCTGCTCCTTCTCTATGCCCACAATAAAGACAAGTTAGTGCCCAAGAAAATTTATCTAGCAGAGATGAATGCTGGGATGGAAGTGACAAGTGGTGGCATGAAACTGAGCTATCCCTTCAGATTGCTTGGCACAGAACTAATATCCTTTTAATCGATTTTGAGCTTTTCCTCTGTTTATAGCACTATCTAAGCCATTCAAGCCCAGAGCTTGTTACTTGAACTCATGCAGCCAAAAAGGAAAATAAAGCACAGAAGGGGTGAGGGAGACACAGTTAGTACGTTTTAAGCTCCTCCTCTGTTTTAGTACCTATATCTAAGCCATTCAAGCTTAGAATGGGAAAAAGAGAAAGAGAGAGAGAAGTAGGAGAAGCAAAGAGCAGACACTGTGAGTAGACAGATGTGGCAGGGAGAAAGATCTGAACTGGCAGGCTGAAGAAACCTGAGGCCTCTTCACACTACAGCTAAAACAATGTAGAGCGCTTCAGCCTGAATGCGTCTAAGGCAGTTTCCCATCCACACCGGCAGGTAAAGGACGTGTTGCAAATGCATCTTTTACCTACCTACGTGCAGATGGAAAACTGTCTTAAATGTGTTTGGGCAAAACGGCAATCCCAGGACTCACAAGTCCCACCGCTGGCCTCACACCATTGGCTCCCTTGGAGCCAGGGATGGACAACCCTGGTGCCTCTCTTCCCTGGGGTCACACACTCTCCAGGGGCCCAGATCGGGCTCCTGCAGCTGGTGGGAAACCTGCCCAAACACCCACTCACCCTGCCCCTGGGCCACTCCTCCATGCCCGCTTCTTACCTGGTGGTCGCTCAGTTGCTACTGGCTTTGCACCTCCATGCGGCAGGGTCCTTGATTGGCCTGGCACCCACACCTATGTAGATGGCCTGTTCAAGCCAGGAAGGTACCTGGCCAATCAGGGAGTGCGCAGCACACAGGCACAAAGCACAGCTGGCCTCCTCGCCCCAGTTGCTGCCCGGCACCGAACAGGTAAGCACCATTCACACGCACGCACCCCTGGGGTGGAGTGGGGGGTGTTGGTGGGGGTCCTGTCACCTGCATGGGCCTAAGCCAGGCCTATGCAGCTTGCGGGACCCTAGGGAAGGCACCCAACAGGCCTCTCCACCCCTGGCTCCACGGGAGCCAATGGGGGAGGCCGGGGGAGGGGCCCAGCTATCACAGCTTTCCCTCTGGTACAGCTGGGAATGGCCGGGGACAGGCTGAACATGCCGGGACAGTTTCAGAGCACAATTTTGAAACCTGAACACGTGTAGATGCGTTGGGGCAGGGCAGGGTGGCCTGGAACAGAGCCGCCGGCCCAGAGGAGCAAATGCTGCATCCCAACGCATTCTACTCGCGTTCGAAAATCCCTTGTGCAAAAAGGCCTCCAATCCTCACCACCTCCACTGGATAATTGGTGAAGGCCAGTTACAACATGCCCTAAAAGTAAAACGTACCTCTCCCCCATGTACTCTCTTTTCACCCTTCTCTTCTACCTGTCATCAAAGAGATTACTGACTAAGAAAATGGCAAGAGGACAAGCAAGCTTGAGAGAAAAGAAGAAGGGGAGGACTACAGTAAACTAACAACATATCAGATTTCCTGTACCCTGTTATTGTGGGTGCATCCAGACAGGGGGTATACTTTGCAGGGGCTACAGAGCAGATGTCACAGTGTCAGATAGCTTTTAGAATGCTTTGCAGTCCCTGCAAAACAAAGCCCAATGCTGCATAGCAAAAAACTGACCTACCTAAACAGTGGCTGTGGATTTTCCCTTTTCCTGGGTATTTGGGTGAGATCTCATGAGAGTTCACTGTCACCAGGAAACAGCAGACCTCTCAGAGAACCATCAGCTTGACCACCTGCTTCAGAGGATTGGGAGAACGTGGGGATGATCTGTTCTCCCTGTAAACATTTTTATAGCATTTGAACTGTCCTGAATAGAAAGTCCACAAATAAATGGACAGAAGTGAAAACATGTGAGCAATCAGATCTAAAGGTGGAGTGAAGAAGGCTTAAAGTGAAGGTGTGGCCATGGCCAAAGTCTATTAAAGGTCCCCAATGTATACTACTGTCAGTGTACTAGCGCTTTCCCATCGAGGTGCTCAGGGAGACTTCAAAATGGAGACTGAGTTCAAAGGCAACTTCTCGATATGTGGCATGGCATCCATGAAGGGAACAACTCCAGGACCCAGCACTTGCTCCCCTTCCAGAACAGGGTGGAGGACCACCCACACTGTCTGCATGCCCATGCAAACTGCAAAGCAAGCGAATGGAAGTCCAGGATTATGGCACCAGAAGTGGGGTGTTTTCAGCAGTCCACATTGTGGCCCCACTCAAGTAGGTCAATTTAGGAGTTACTTAGTGGCAGTTGGAGCAACCCAGGCCTGTGCTGCTTTTTATTGAGTAGTTTTTACTACTCCACAGAAGAAGTGCTCTTGGGGTGGATTTGTTCCCCAATCACAGTATACCAAAAAAGCATCTGATCTTGTTTTGATGTGCACTGATGTGCTCAGCATCCTTCTAGCACAGTCCAAAGGGACCATGTGGATCCTACCAGACACATCTCAAAGAGGAAGTAATAATAGGAGACTTCAGTTGACTGAGTAGATGTTTCCTCAAATCATGACATGGAAGTACATATCTTACATAATATAAATTATTGGTATTGACTAGGATACATCTAATCCTGGACTCAGTGTTAAGTAATAGCCAGGACTTGATGTCAGAAATAAATGTGGTTGAATATATTGGGAACATTAAACATAGTATGACAAGATTCAGCATTTGAAAAAGTAGAAAATAGCAATGTGAGTTCAAAAGAGGGATCTTCTTAACACTGAGAAGGCAAGTGAAAATGAAGCTAAACAAAAAAGCTGAGAAAGCAAACTGTCTCCAGAACGTTTGGAAGATTTTTAAAATAACAATAAAAGACCACCAGTCATAACTTATTCCAAAAGTCAAGAAAGGAGCAAGTAACAAAGGCTAGCAGGAAACTATTAGAAGTAAGAAAACATCTAATATTATTGACTTGTACCAATTTGACATTTCCAGGGAACAATGTCAACTGTATATGGGTGAAGCACCACAAGAGCAAGTCGAGGACTGTTGAAGGATATTATTAAGGACTATTGAAACTAATATTGCCTCACAGCCATTAAAGGATGGGATTGAAATATTGAGTAGGTTGTTATCTGCTAAGGAGACCATAATATACTGTATCTGCAAGGGGAGGGAGGGGGACTGTATAGGAATGTTTTTTCTTCATTTGTATGTTTTTGTAGTTTAAAGTGATGTAAAATTTGAAAACTTGATAAAGAAGAAAACATCTTTCAGAAAATAGAAGTCTTGTCCTTATGAAGAAAACCAAAGGGAATACATACTTTAGCAAAAGAAATGAAAAGAGGCAGTAAGCGATGCAAGGGGAAATCTGCGGAGTCTCTTGCCAAAACTGTAAAGACAGATTAGAAGCAGAAGGCCAGCTAGGGAGGACATTAGTTCCTTGGACAGGGAAGAGAAGTCATAGCAAAAGGCGGGGTGGGGGGCGGATTTGTGGAGAGAGTGAATTATTTACACCTGTTTTCACAGCAGAGAATCAGGGGCAAATTCCTGGGCCTGAGCTTTTAATTTTTCTTTTTTGCAGGATAAGCAGAGGTAAATTACAAGAAAAGAAATGGTTAGCCTTATAAATCTAAAATAAATAAATCAGCACTTCTGGATAGTATTCATCTAAGAGTTTTTATTTCTAATCTCAGCTGCTGCAGCTGAGGACTGGAAACTGGCCAATGTAACAGTTCCTGGGGAGTCCAGGCTTATGGCAGTCTACACTATAGCCATGTCAACAGAGAACAGGTGCCTGTTATAGTCCTTACCCAGGCTTTTGATGTTTGGCTTCCTCTGAGTGTTGTTCTGCCAAGGAGGGAGTGGGGAGTTATATTTTAAGTATGTTTTAACTGTTTTGGCTATTTTATGAAACCTTTGAGTAAAGGGTGGGGTGGATGACAGACAGACAGACAGACAGACAGACAGACAGACAGACAGACAGAAAGAAAGAAAGAAAGAAAGAAAGAAAGAAAGAAAGAAAGAAAGAAAGAAAGAAAGAAAGAAGCACAAGCATTGTTTGAAGATAGCAAGGCTTCTCCTGGAAGGGAAAGTTGTAAGGTTGACTAGAGTTTAAAGTTTTAAAGTTTATGAGATCATCACTAAATATGTGAATATAAAGGTCTAGTAGGCCTCATCTGCTTGGACTTTCATAAGGCTCTGCTCCTGTTGCCAAGGCTATGTCATCAAGTTTCTATGCCTATGCATGGAGTATGCTTGTCTACTGTCTGTAGGCCCTTGTGGGAACATGACAAGTTTCACTGCAGTGAGAGCCTGGTTCAGTATAAGAGGTTGCTCCATATGCACCAAAGATTTTTCATCTTTGAGGGATACTCAGATTTCTCTATGATTCCTGAAGCCCCTTTGGTGGAGGGGAACAATGTTGAATAGCCAACTTGAGGTGGTCCTCAAAGGCACATTGAATGCCATTTGGAGACATAGTCTTAAAGAGAAAGAGTTCTAGGAATGGGGAGCTGCCATGACCTTTATCAGACAGTACCCCAAGCAGACATGAACATTGCTTGATCTCCATCTTCCCCCTTGAGGTGGACATAATCACAATGTTAATGCAAACCAGTGCCTTCTTTTGTCCATCCTTTTAGGGGATACGGATGTAGCTATCTAGCAAATAAAACATGGAGGTTGTCCTTGTAAAAGATCTATTGGTTCGTATCAATGATCCAATTTACCTACCATCCTATTCACAAACACACATACACATAGTAATATATAAGAGAAAAGACTTCTTACATTAGGCTCCATTCAGACAAGGTATAAAAGCTAGGATGATCCTAAAACTATCCTGGGCTTTCTACATGTGTCTGTGGCAATCCCAGCACCGCCCCAGGATATTGGGGTGAAATTCCACCATAACTGCAGGACTACAGGAAAATCAACTCCCAATTCAGGTTTTACTTATAAAGCAAGAGGACTTAACCTTATCTGGATGCTTGCTCCTGAGATCTGCCATCTTAGAACACGGCACACTTCCAGGTATTTTTTGCCTTCAATATACCCAGATGTACTGGCATCCAGTCAGTTAAGTACCCATGATGCTTGTCCCATGATGTTGCCCTACTGTCTCACAGGGAAAGTGGGGGCAATTGTGGGATCCAAACAAGATCCCACCTTTTCTGGTCTCCATCTGGAGGTAGCCTAGATACCTGTCAGCATCTAATATTCCAAGATACCCTTCCAGTCTATATGGAAATTCCATTCAGTGTGGAGTTGTGCTCCATAAATGTGACAAATCCCCCTTTTAAGCTATCTGGAGTAGTGGTCATTCCTTTGGCTCAATCCCCAAAAGACTTATTTGCCTCTCTGAGTTCACTCTGCTGTCACTCTAATTAAGCGGACTTTAAAAGTACCATGCACTTCCGCAATAAGCGTCCACACGAGGCTCAGCAAAACACATGTTTTTAACACACCTTCCGTCCCCAAGGAAGCCTGTTTCCTTTCCCCGC
>MTQE01001141.1:30919236-30938055 GCA_014337955.1 Aspidoscelis marmoratus | reverse complement strand
GCTGTGTGTGCAGGCAAGCAATCACCACCCCTTTTGCCACGGAGCATCCCAAAGGTAAATGTTGCGAGGAAAACCCGCAACTTCCAAACAGAGCCCTGAAAGTCTTCTTTAAAGGGCATGTATTTTGTTGCGGGTTTTCCTCATTTTGTAGTGCTGGAAGCACCTTGAGAAGCCTGGCATGGGGGCGCTCAGAGGCAAAAGAGGAGTTCCAGCAGACTTTAAATTGCTTGGGGATGCACCCTAAGTGTTTGTCCTTAACATCTGGTACTCAAAGGCACTTATGTGAGCAGTAGGAGACATCTCTGTTTACTATGCATCAACTTGATCTCAACTGCCCCTCCCTGCTTCTCACAATGATGAGAGCTGAAGCGGAAGGAAACAACTTTAAGTTCTGCTTTTCTTTCTCCACACACACCCCCAACTTGCCTCCTCCATGGTTTCCCAGCCCCACAACTTAAATTTCACAGGCACCTGAATCTGATCACAGCTTCCTCCATCCAGTGTAAAGTTTAGTCTGAGACATAGTGCATACCACAATGAGTTGGGATAATATTAATGTATAGTATTCAAAGCCCCAGGGCCTGTATGTTTCATTAATTTCCTCCCCATTAAAGTAAAACGAGGATATCCTGTAGAGAATTGCAGTGAACCGTTCGGACTGCGAAACTCGTCCTGACCTTGCTAAGAAAAACACACAGATGGGGGGAGAGAGCGAGAGCAGCTGATGGCAATACACAGTCGCCCGAATGAAATACACTCATTCCTTGCTCGGTCCCCATTTGCTCTAGTACTACTGTGCAAATATTTAGCTTAACAGGAGGGGAAGAGTAGGACAACAGGCATGAAAGAAATACCCGTTGATTTATTTGTTTAAAATGTGAAACATTTCCCGTAAATTCTTCCCAGTGCATTCACCTCAGTCCCGAGGACTGCACAGAAATTCAGCAGAATTGGGGACAGAAGGCAAAGAAGAGTAGAAAATGTAACTCTGACTAGATTTGCTTGTACCGTCCAGCTCAGGTATTTCACTCTCAAAAGAGGAGAAAATGCCCATTTCCCTTTTCATAGGCTAACCTGGCAATCAAATGTTAACTGAGATGCTCCAGCTAAACAGACGGCGGACTCCCCCCCCCCTTTCCTTTCCATTGCTTGGAGGAACAGTGGAGACCTGCCAATTCCAAAATCTGTTTCCTTCTCTGGCTTGAAGACCCCTGAGGCTTAATAGAGTAATGCTGTGGCCTCTGAGAGATTTCCTTTGTGTCTCAATAGTTTGTCCACAACCTGACCTCCCACCAAGATTAAGGCAACCACCTTGTCCATTTAAATACAGAACTCGCTGCTTCTGGTCCAAGTGCCTCTATGCTGCCAAAATGTACTGTACATTCTGATCATGTTCAGTAAGGCACTGGATTTTACTCACCGTTTCTTAACTCACAATAAATATCAGCCCCAGATTTTTTTTTTTTACTATGGATCTTAAAATTCCCCATTTTATATAACTCACTGAAGGAGATGCAAGCAATACACACCAGGCCTTCTTATACTGTATTAAGTACTAGAAGCAATCTTTTGAACTACACAGAACTCTGCATCAGGCTGCACATTAGGAGAAGGTGGAGGTTGTGGCAGCTGTTGGTGTTGACCTAAGAAGAATAAGGGTGCACCAGAAACACCTGCCACCAGCATATGCCAGTTTTGGGAGCTTCCATGGCACCTCCCACCATGAGCCACCACTAATAAAGGCAGAGCTTACCTCCAGCAAAATTTTAACTTCTGCCCTCCCTCTGAATATACACCTTCACACAGAGTGCTGTGTGATTTGGCTGTTTCCTTCTTTTGATCATCCAGTTAAAATAATCTGTAATGCTTGTAAATCTTCCCAACTAAATTTGGTTCAGGGAGATAAAATAGAGTTTTCCACTGGAAGCTTCTCCTTCCCATCCTCCCTTTCCTGAGGACTACTCTGTCCGCACTGCCACTGATAAGGACTATCTTTGTAGTTTTTATGAGTTCTGTGAAATGCTGAAACATTTTGCACATTGTCCTCTAAGATAGGAGGCCAGATTCTCACTCATCAATCTAACCCTAAACTCCAGACTATGATTTCCAGTCAAAAATATATGGAGGGCACAAGATGAAGAAGAATGACTTAAAACACAGTTTCGTGGGCCGGGCAGCAATATTGTCTGTTTAATATTGCTTTAATAAGAGGCAGGTAACTTCAGAAAAGTGAGGAGCAAAGCATCAAGAGCAGAAAAGCTGCATTTTATTCATCTAAGGCTGTGTTCAAACATAACAAAAGGGGCGCCTCAGTGGTGCCTCAGAGAGACAGTGTGTGGCCCTCATTTCAGGGGCTAATGTTCAGGGCAGAATGTTCATGAGAAGAGGGGAGGGACAGATGATGTCTGTTCACAGCCAAAGTGAAGAAAACACTGTCGGCATCAATTTTGTTCTGTGCTAAGAAATGTTCTTTTCACGACCACCATTTCTCTCCACCTTCAGTGAGCTATCACTCATCTGAATTTACCAGTTCCCAAGGTGACAGGTACTATTCAACTGGTCAATGTTTTTGCCTGGCCTGCGCATTGGAAGGTATGGAATCATACTGGATTGTCCTCAGTTTTCTTTAAAGGATATGGATGTTAAACTTTATGGCTGTGGTCACACTTTCCCTTTAAACCTTCTTCAATCCATTTTCAGATCTAACTGTTCACACCTTTTCATTTCTATCCATTTTATGTGTGGACTTTCTATCTTCCATTTGGACTTGCCTGAATGACTTTTAAGGTGGCTTAGAGGTAGAATGGGACTAAAAGTGTACTAGATCTGAAAAATTTTGGTGCACAGCTTGGCTTGAGGAAATTTCTTTAAGTACTTGCACACAGGCAGAATACCTTGACCTCATTCTCACCCCCCCCCCCCTGAAAATGTCAGCTCTGGAATCATCTCCTTAATCTTTTCTGCTCCAGAGAAAGTAACTTTCAGGTTTCTGTTTCCTTTGTCTATTTTGGTGAACCACACTGAGATAGTTCCTAATATCCATGCCACACTAGCTCTGAGAACACAAAGGATAAAAGCCAACTGAGCAAACAAGATGTTAACAAGACTTTCTGTGAAACTTGGAGAAACACGTGGCAGCTTCTTCAGAGGAGGGCTCCACTCCTGACCCATGGCATTTCCTCTGGGTCAAGAAAAAAGTATTAAGTGTGACTGCAGGAGTCAGCCAGGCCCATACTCCCTTTGCAGAGAACCATCACCATGCTCTGGGAGCCCTTTTCGTCCTGTATCCTTTTTTGGCCTTATGGACATAGCCTATATTGCTGTCACTCCTGCATATCCTCTCCCCTATTATCCTTCTGACCTGAACTTGTGTCATCATGAATACTTAAAAAGTCTGCAGGCTGCAAAGCACAAGGACAAAGTTGAGCCTGTTTTTAATTACTGCTTTTCTTGTTGTTTTTAGTTGCAGCCAGCTGTTACAAGCAAATCCAAGAGTCCCCTTTCCAAGTGGATTTCCCCATGTCTCATCAGAACAGGAATTTTCTTCACAGACACTGGCAAGAACTACTTTGAATGAGACCCAGTATGATCTCCCAGAGATAAGGAGGAGGAGGCAGTGATGCATATGTTGCTGTAGGGAACCTCAGAGCCATTGTGCTGCTCTTTTTAGCATTTTGAAATTTGGCCAAATTCGGTCATCCGAATTTGAATCCAGTGTTGGCACGTTTGAAGACTGACGTTCGATTTCGAATTGAATGTTTTGATACATTCGTATGAAGGTTCATATGGGATTTGTATGCTATTCGTATGCATTTATATGGGATCTGAATGCTATTTGTATGCATTTGTATATAGGATCCATATACTATTCATATGCATTCATATTGGATTCGTATGGGACTGAACATCCATATCAAATACAAATCCTAGCACATTCAAAGAGGATCTATTCAAACTAATATGAATTTTCTTGCATTCAATTTGATATGAATAAAATTTAAAAAACACATTCATTCACATCCCTAGTTTGGTTTCATCATTCTCAAAGCCTGCTCAACTCAGCATTTTGCTTTCTTAGACTTTGGGAAGTCCACATGTAAAACATAAGTACAACAGATCTATCTTCCACTTGGGTTCTCTTGTTGATCAGATGTATGATGCTCTGATTTACAAAAAGGCAGGTGTGGGGAGAAATTTTGCCCATTTCAGCTAAAGTAAGAAGCAAAAGCTACTAGGCCAAAGGATAAACTCCAGGTCACAGTAACTTTGCCATATCTCTCTCAAAGAAGTTCTCAAGAAACCATAACAATGTACAAAGTACATGTAAACAATACAGCACCCAAGGATAGTTGTTCATGTGCGTGACATCCCCCAGCAGCAGGCTTCTGGTTGGTTCCTTGGTTCACTAATCTAAGATACCATATATGGCAATTCCTGTTGGTTCTTCCTATGTCCTTCCTATTAGCAATATCCTTGCATTAAGGCTGTTCTATCTGGTTCAGTCCCCACCCCCCACCCCGCTTCCATGCCTGGACATGTGTCAATAAAGAAGCCTATCTTCACCGCATCATGCCTTCGTGCCTATCTTTCAGCTTAGCAACAGGCAGGAAGTCATATCTAGCAATAATCACTGATAGCCTTATCTTCTATGAATTGTCTTATTCATTTTATAACTAACATGTCATCTATATGGATCAGTCTCAAATGCTGTGTAGTCAAAGGCAGAGTCCTCACCAAGTTATGGTGGATGTGGACCAAGGAGTGAGACATCCACATTCTGGCAGCACCCAGAGTCATACTGAGCATCCTCTGGAGGCTGACAAGCACCCTCAGAAGGGTATTTCTATAGAGGAGGAAAAAGGCTCTGTGTGTGCTGATGTCCTTCAAGCACTCATGCCACTTCCACATAAATGCATGGGAGCAACGTGAGTGATTATCTTTGCCACTTTCTTCCTAGATGTATTTTTCAGCATGACAGAAATGTCTGAATTCTGAGGCCATATCTGCTACACTTGTGCTGCTTATTTGAAACTGGAGAATTTTTGCTCCCTGGATTTGGTCTTGTGGTTAGAACACCAGACCCATACCTTGTAGTCATGGCGTTTGACTCCTCACTTCTCCATGAAGCCAGCAGGGTAACCTTGGGCTAGTTGCAGCTTTATTTCTGCACTCTCACAGCCCCACTCACCTAGAAACCTTTGTCAGTTGCTTTGAGTCCCCTTAAATGGGTGAGAAAAGTGGGGTAGAAAAGCCAACTCTTTTTCTTCTTCTTTGAAGACAGCAGGTACGCAGTCACAGGCCTCTTCTGCACTGAGCCTTATTCAGGATTATGTCCTGACATTCCCATGCTGCTGCAGACTAGGCCCCACCTAGGACCTGCATGTACCAGCATGCAGACAGCATGTCCCTATTCTGGGATAGAATCCAGCATAAGACTTAGTGCAGAAAGGACCACAATCGCCCTTCAAGACTTGCACTCTAAAAAGATACAAGCCATGATAAAAGAGGGCCTGGGAGAACTTAAGAGCAGGGCAAGCCTGTTGTACACCCAATGGGAGGCCCCACAAGATCACCCTGTCTCCCTCCTACAGCCACATAACAGATGTAAAATAGTTAAAGTGGTCCTCAGAAATTAACAGGCTAGATCATTTGGAAGGTGAGTCAAAAATCTCCTGACCAGGATGACTTACAAAGGTTTGTAAATGCTTCCTTGGTTGTACAGCATCAGTGTAAAAGCTTCTTATGTCAGCAGTGTTTCTGTCCCCAGGGAGTCTAAAAGTTCGGTGGAATGGAATGTGACAAGTGGTCAATACGTCTTGTATTTCTTCTCAGCAGGTTAGTCATGAAGTTGATGTCTGTATTCTTAGTGCTGAGTAAGAACCAGGAGGAGTTTTTGACATTATAAGAAGTGCTGACAGGTAGCTCTAAAAGTGCCATGACGACAAGAGATTCTGGATCAGTGAGATCACAGATGCTAATCCATTAGCATTTCCTTCAGCTGGCCTTGCCCAATAAAAATTGAAATATCCCACACACAGAGAGGCGGGGGAAAGAGGGAGGGAAAGCAGAGAAGGGCATATTTGGATTGAATGCATTGTGGGTACATATGACAATCTTTGTCTAAATATGCCTGTGGTCACGCTTAAAGTTTAATCCAGCTTCAGTCCACTTTCAGAGTGAGAGAATACAGCAAAGTGACTAGCTGTTTTCTTTCAGTGTTAATTAACTCAGAGATTCGCTTTTAGGATAGGTAATATGCAAAGAAAATTCCTGGTCACTTGGCTGAAAATGGACTGAAGCTAGATTAAACCTCAGGTGTGACCACAGTCTGTTACGAACCACCCTGTTTCACTGAGTTTGTGACTGGCAAATACTAAACCCTGTTATTCCCCCTTGATTCTGCCTCACTTTGGGATGCAAAATAATGATATAAAGCAAATATCCCTAAGTAATAAATAAAAAAGAAATAGCAGCCCACTCTTCTTGACTGTGAAATAGGGACCAAAATAGGTTTGTGTATGAGAAAGAGTTGGGGGGAATTATCTTAATTAAAATTCTCCCTTTCATCCTGGTAATTACATTCAAACAGGCAACAACAGCAGCATCGCTGCTTGTCACCATGCCAATTTTTTCCTTTTTTTTTTTTTGATTTGATCACCAGGACATTGCGCAAAATAAAATAAAACAAAATTGGAGTGGGGGAGAAAATTGCCCGGGTTTATTTTATTTTATTTTATTTAAGCAATTACTTCTGCTGCTAGAAGATGAGGAGGGTGAGGGGAAGAGGAAGGGAAAAGAAGCAGAGAGGGTGGCATTAGGGAAGGGAAAGAGGGGGACGCAATGACAGATTCCGTGGCCGTAAGGATGGAAGCACCTGTAAGCCAGCGGAGATCTAGCGGTATCAACCCTGGCTTCGTTCCATATCCATTAGCGCCAGCAGCCTGGGAAGGCTCCAGGAGAGAGGGTGTTAAGCTCTGACAACTCCTGAAAGCTGATGAAAACGTTCCAAAGGGGCAGTCATGGGGCTGCCATTTGATAAAGAAGAGGGGGAGCGGAATGCTGCAAGAGGGAAGAATGGGGAAGAGAAAGGGGGAGGAGAGAAGGAGCCAGAAGTAAATCAGTCTAATTAATGCCTTCACTCATTTATCGAGGGCACATGCTAATTATTCTTTTTAATCACTTTCTCCCGCACTTGCTCATTCTCGCTCGCGTTTTGCCTGGCTCTACCTTGCGCAAGGAAGGGGCTGTTGGGAAAGCAATCGGGACCTCGGGCCTATAAATAAAGAAACTGCAGCAGCAAAGGCAAGATAAACTGCTCCACTGGGTTTGGTTGGCCACTGGGCATATGAGCAGGAAGGTGAGATGGGAAGACATGGTGCCTCCTTGATCTTCCTGTACAGAAGATACATAAATGTGTGCACAATGGAAGACTTACACCGTGTGGGCTTGTGCATTTAGACTTTTCAATTCAAACAAGAAATGTGTTTTTATGGGACTCCATGTCAACCCCAAAACTCATATCCTGCCCTACAGTTTCCAATGCACTAAAGTGCAGAGAAGTTTAGCAACATAACAGTACTTCCCACCGGTTGGAACAGAGCTGTCCCGTTCACAGGAGGGTTCACAGGAGCAAGCTGAAAATGGTGACATCTGGCCCAGTTTGTAATCCATCCCTCTGAATACTAGTATGGCCCTTCTACTGCAAATGAAGTTTCTACAGCAGAAATGTCTCCCAGATCCACACTATCTCCTGGCTTCCCATCCCAGATTTTGACTTTGGTGGGTGCCTATTTGAATCCAACCCTACCACAGAACATTGGTCCTGAAGGTTGTATAAAAGCTTTACAGATTTTCCATTATTTCACCTGTAATGAGTCATTGGCAAATTAGTATGACTCGTTACAGGTGAAACAATGCAAAATCTGTAAAGATTTTATACAATTTGCTGCATGCTACATACCAAACTGGCCCCAAACAGAGTTGTTTGGAAAGATGAGCCTACTGTTTACAGAATCTAGTTGGAAAAAAAAATCTAAACATGGAGATCTAATTCAGACATGGAAATACTAA
This sequence comes from Aspidoscelis marmoratus, assembly GCA_014337955.1. Classification (NCBI taxonomy): domain Eukaryota; kingdom Metazoa; phylum Chordata; class Lepidosauria; order Squamata; family Teiidae; genus Aspidoscelis; species Aspidoscelis marmoratus. The sequence continues at coordinate 30,929,985 of MTQE01001141.1, read as the reverse complement.
GATACACACTACAACACTGAAAGCATCAATGTTTTTTATAAATGAAAACTATTAAGCAAAGCAAAAGAAGATAATGCATTAATTTCCATAGCTGAATCTTCATAGTAGACTTCAGTATGGACATTCACCCATATAGCGTGGCACATCTATGCTGCCACAGACAGCAGACAAAATATTCCAATAATAAAGAACTAAAAATGAAACCAACATGATTGACAAGAGCCATAGTTATTGTACTTTCAAGTAGATGTATGGGCATATCAGTTTACTATCCTGCGTATCAGATGATGATGTTCTGCCATTTTGAATTAACTTGATTCTTGGAATTATTCAGTTTGTAGATACCGCAGCAAAGGAACTGACATTCATCTCCTTGAATCAATAGTGCACAGTACAACTGATGAGTTAAATTAGATGGACCCTTCTGAAACAGGAAATACTCTTTTTCAGGGGAAATGAAAAATGTGATGAATGTGAACTCAGGCTATTGGACAGAGACCAGGGATGTGTATGGTGACAAGCGAAAAATTCTCTCCTCAGTTGCCCCATTCTCCTAATTTTTATTTTTTCTTCTGGCTTTATAAATTCCCTTAGAGCATTAGTGCCAAAGTATAAGAATACTTCTTTAGAGATAGGTGGTTTATGTCAAAAAGTCTTAGCTGCTGCCTTTCTCTGCCTTGTGACTCTGACTCATACACAGGCTTAGGTTAGGTCTATACCTTCTCATAACACCAGTATGATTCCAGTATCACAGTACCTTGACAACATTTGTAGAAACACAGTGCTACTCATTATAGCACACTGAAACATATTTTTCTGCTCGCATGTTCTCTAGACCAAATATTGTCAAGATACTATGATCACAGTCACTGGTGTCATGACAAAGCGTAGGCCCAGCAGCCCTTAACCTCTCTGGTGCAAAGATTTCACCAACGACCAGATATATTCTCTCCTGGCATCCAAAGAAATTTATGTCAAACATATCACATTTTCTTTAGCTCATATCTACTTTAGTAAAAACTCTGTAGTTTGCATGATGTTTATGCAAACCAAGGGCATAGAAGAGGGTGGATCAGGACCCTGGCAAAGGAAGCAAAGATGAGGAATCACCTCATGCACTGCAGACTAAGACCAAAAGCAAGCACAGACTCCAAAAACAAACAACACACTCAACCAGAGATTCTGAAAGGTAGGAGCTCTCTCTTTCCTTTGTCCTTCAGGAAGTCAATTTGCATTGGTGTCTGGACTTCATTTACCCTCTGGTAGATGTAGGCATTCCAAAAGGTATTTTACCTTTTGTTTCTGGCTCTTTCTGCATGCACACTTAATTCAGATTAAGGGTCTGCATAGTACCCATTCTGAGCCTCTGTATGTGTACATTATTACAGATCAAGGAGGGTCCGCCCCCTGCTGGCATGGCTCCATCTGCAACCCCAGAAGGCCGAGGTGTAGGGGTGCAAATGCAATATGTGCATGAGCTTCACCACTGTGACATGAGTTCATCCCGATCTGTACCCTCCCGCTCAAGCCTACCTGTAACAGTGGGCTGAGCTATTTTGGAGCCACTAATCCAGAATTAGAGAGAAGTAAGCACAGAAAGGGCCTCTATCGGGGTCCCACAATAGTAGGTCATGTGTCCTAGTTGTTTCACTTCTGCCTCCTTGTTCAGGTCTGTGTTTTGTCATTATCTTGTTTGTCTTCATAACAAACAATCAAGTCATCAACATAAACCAAAACATAAGTCTGTCTGAATCTACTGTCTAGACAGGGGCCAGCCTTTCTTTACGAAAACTCTCCTTTAGAGGGATTTGGTTGAGCTTCTCATTTCAGGCTCTAGCAACCTGCTTGAGTCCATAAGACACTCTTCTGCAATTTGCAGACAAGCCCATCTTTGCCTGTTTCTTTGGATCAGTGGTTCTCAACCTTCCTAATGCCGCGACCCCTTAATGGAGTTCCGCATGTTGTGGAGACCTCCAACCATGGGGGCGGAGCACCTGGGAGGTGGGAGGGAAGGGCAGTGGGAGACTCGTCGTGACCCCTCTGAAAGGGTAGTTTGACCCCCAAAGGGGTCCCGACCCCCAGGTTGAGAACCACTGCTTTGGATCCTGGTGGTGGTTATACAAATTTTCAATCTTCCTAGAAGCAGAATACTCAGAAGCATCCTTACTGATGTGAGTCTGACCACCAGTGTGAAAGTCTCATCATAATCCTGACCATGTACATAGAAATTTCCTTTGGCTGTTCTTTGCAGATCTACTTCTGCATCTGCCTTAACTAGGGATGTGCACAAATATTTGTAATATTCAATATTCATACAAATTCAGACATTCGTACAAAAGCTTTGGAACAAATGCATTGGGACTGGGGAGGTGGGAAAGCAGCTGCGCCAGTCACATCTGCAACGATCCAGAGTGCATTTGGCATGGATTGGGAGTAGATTCAAAGTGGATTCAGGGTGGATTTGACACTTTCAGAGCGGATATGTTACTGGATACATATCAGATACGTATAGATACGTATCAGATACATATGAGTTTGTATGAATACATTCATATAGAATAGAATCCTACCACATTCAAAGGGGATCTATTTGAACAAATACTAATTTTCTAACATTTGATTTGATACTAATCAAATGCAAAACAAAACAAAACCATTCATGCACATCCCTAGCCTTAACCTTGAATACTCACTTGCATGGAAAGCTTTCTTGCTTTGGATGGTTCAATAAGTATCCCACAGTATTGTTTTTCCAGAGATTCCATCTCTTCTTTGGCAGATTCCTTCCACTTGTGACCCTCATCTGCTGGCAAACTGGTCCTTTATTTCTGCTGCTCTTTCCTTATACGAAAGTCTTCCTGGTGGAATCCCTTTATCTGATCTTTCTTTAGCATCTAACTGGTGTTTCAATTGCAGTATTCCTTTCCGGATCTGGATCACTGGAACTTTCCTTGGTTTCCCACTTCCATCAAAATAAATTGCATTGCATACTTAAATTTTGCCCATGGCAGGATCCAAAGTTCCATATCATTTAGTGCCTTGTGCACAGCCAACAAGCACTCTTTCCTCACATATATGCATTTCAGTTTGTTCCTTTGGGTTTTAGAACATATGCATCAGCTTTAGATCCAAAAACTCATATGTGAGATTCTTTGAGTTTTCTCCCATTCCACAACTGAAAGGGGGATTTGTAGCTTAGGTTGTGAGCCTAATCTGCAGATAATTGGCCACATACACAGTGCACAGTATTTTTCTGCTTGCTTAGCTTCCAGAAGCATGTATCTGGCCATCTCCTTGAGGGATCTATTCTTTCTTTCTGCTTCTCCATTCTGCTTAGGAGAGTAAGGAACAGCAGTCTTGTGCACAATGCCTTCCTGACTTGGGTAATTTGCTGTCTCTCTGGATACACTGTCTGTGTGCAAGACTCGAAGTTTTCTACCAAATTTATTGCTGACTTGCAACATAGTCCCTAAAAATTTTCAAACACTTTGCATTTGTTTGTCATCAGATACACAAAACAGCGTCATGAATTTGAACCAACTAAAGTTGCAGAATTATTTTTCGTTCTGCATTGAGAAGTGGCAAAGGCTCAGCAATATCACCAAATGAAGGGTGTTTTTCCACTGTCACTAGAAGTACCCATGAATGGGTACAAAAATGCCATTATGTACCCATTTATTTGCTTTTGAGAATCCAGTTTGAACTTGAAAAAGATGTTATTCATTTAAATAAGCTCTCATTACATGTTCCCCATTTCTATACACACAAACACCCTTATTGTCAAAAGTGCTTTGCATCTAGGGTATGTGCACCAAGCCAAATTCCCCCATTTGATTCGAAGTGTATTGAATGGGGAAATATTTGAAACCTCCCTACTGCAAATGTGGGGGTGCTTTAACTCTGTGTGGGAACACCTGGAAAATGTTTGCATGCACAGGGAACCTCATCCTTCCTTCCCGTCCTACCTTGCCCCCCCCACTCACCTGCCACCACTGCTGCTGCCATCATGCACCCCTCCAAGGCCCAAGCAGGCTTTCCGGAGGTGCATTCACACCTCCCCCATCTGGGAATCATCAGAAATCTTGCAAGAATTTCAAATTGCATGATCATAGAATCATGGAATCACAGAGTTGGAAGGGACCTCTAGCATAATTGAGTCCAACCCCCTGCTCAATGCAGGACTTCCTAAACGATCCCAGAGAGATGTAGGTAAAGCCTCTGCTTGAAGACCTCCAGTGAAGGAGGGCTCACTACCTCCTGTGGCAACCTATTCCATTGACTAATTGCCCACACTGTCAGGAAGTTTTTCCTAATACCTAACTTCAATAGTGTTTTAATCACTTTACCAGAGCTCTGCTCATGTGCATGACAGCCCCTATACCCATCTGACAGCTGCTCAGCTGACTGCAGGGCAGCTAGCAGATGATCATTTGGGGTAAAGCAAGCCCTTACTTGGGTGATTAAGTGCTCAGGCAAGGGGGACAGTTGCAATTGCAACATTAGTGGCGGGGACAGCGAAACCCCACCTGCTAATGCTGTGATCATAACCTGGGAGTGTCCCCATGCCCCAAGGACAACCCACCCTTGCCCCCTAATTTGGGGCGAAAACAGTTGTAAAGGGGGGGGGTTACTTCAATTTTTTGCTTTTTGTCCCTCATGTAGCCCAAATTAGGGCTTTGCATGGGGACTTTCCCAAGGTGAACTCACGTTTGCCTTGCAGTATCCTTACCATGGGACACGGACTTTCTATTGCTTCTGCTTGCCAAAAGATTCTCTTGCTTTCTATGCTCCTGACAGCAAATCCCTTTAAATCATGGATCACATTGTGCAAAGGGATTTCTTCTTGTACATGCATGTATTGTATATACCTGTTAGGCAAACTATCCAAATTGTTCACTATAATAACTTCATCATCAATTATAATTCCATCAGCCTTTGATTTTTCCTATGTGCATATCATGTAATCTATCAGCAGAAGTGCCCAGCACGGAAGGATGATTTTTCTCTTAAAGACCAAGAAAGGCAGACCTAAATGTTAAACATCTTCCACAAGACGAACCTTAGTTAAAAAGGAAAAAAAAAAAAACAAGTATAGAGAGAAGACATGCCAAAATAAGTCATGGTTCAATAACAGAAGAGCAGGAGCAAAAGAGAAACTTAGGAAGGGAAGCAGGAGTGGCCAGAGCAACTGCAGAAGTTGCTGCTGCATTTTCCAACAGAGTGCGGAGAAATCTCTGCAAATAGGCAAGAGCAGCAGCAGACCAGCCTACATCCTGCACCAGAGCCTGACAGCATTTTACCAGGCTCTGAAAATAGCTAATTGTTCCTGGGTCATTTCCAGATCCTGGCAAAATGTCTTGGTATGGAAACTATCATCCCTTGCCTTGAAAATAGCATAAAGCCAGGACACACTGTATGAATGGGCACCCTGTTCAACCAGTCTTGAACAGTTCTCCAGCTCTCCATGCATGTCATTTGGCCCATGTCAATCACGCAAACATCAGAGCCCTGCTCTTCTGCACAATCCTACCTTTTACATCTCAAAGCAAGGTTATAGCTGATGCGTGGGGGGAAGGTGGTTTGCTATCCATTGGATGTTGACATTATAATGAAATAAAGTTATTCCACTCCAAGTTAATTCCTGGGATATGTTATTGTGTCATTCTGTATTTGGGTCCCTTCGCTCCGTCCATGTTTGGTGGGAAATCCTAGCAGTAACTAGACTCAAGCAGAAGCTCCACAAGAGAGATGGTATTTGCAACCCTGAACAGCTCACGGCAAGAGATTTTATCTTGGATAACTGCCTCTTATTACAGGGTACAGACACTGCAGGCTCACTGAGCATCAAACAATTTATATACTGTACATACATTAACCACACGCACCACACTGGGTAAGGATTTTTTTTAAGTGAATTTCCCCAGATACAGGAGCCTTTCCTGTTCTTTCCATTTTATTCTGCTCTATCTATCAAAAATATATTAACCCAAAAGCCTGTTTCCATCAATGTCTCGATTCCATGAACATTTAAAGATAAGGCTTATCTTATTACTGGTGCATTAACAACAGAAATCTAAAGGGCTACTGCCAATCATCTGCCTTCCACAGGATCCCCCCCCCCTTCTCCTCAGGAACAGCTTTGCAAAATCATGGGCAGGCCTCACAAGGACGGAGACAGCATTGCACGTATGGAGCCTGCATTACAATGAATTATAAGGATGAAGATGGATGTTACTGGACGTACATGGCCATCACTGATAGCAACTTTGCGTCTCCTCCAGGCCTCCCTCCAGTAAGGTGAGAGAAAGCAAGACGTGCAAGTTCATCATGTTCCCATTCCATGCTAATTGCCTCATAGGTGACAGATGAATCTGGGAGCAGGGAAATGAGGAGTGCTCTGCTATCACTATCATACATTTTGTAATCACGCTAAAGGCTGAGATTTGGGCTCAAAAATTATTGGACCTTTCTGAGCCAAAGCAAGGGTTTGAACCAGCAAGGCCTGCAGGTTTGGACCATAGTAAAGCATACTCTGGATCTGGAGCAGTGCCAGCTGCATCAGGGTGCTGATCCAGACCAGTCCCTGGACTGGCCCCAAAGCTCACATGAGCTTTGGGCTGAGTTAGTACCCAGGAACAAAGGTTTTTAGCCTTGGAGTTCCCAAGGAACCCATTTCACTAGAGGGCTCTGGTTCACCACCAGAATGGGTCCCATGGTAGTACAGAAAATGGAGGCATACCTTCCATGTTCCAGAGTAGGCCATGCTGGTCCACCGGTAGTCCTCATTGTCGAGGACTACTGCTCATTAAGCTCAAGGGGCCCTTGATATGGATTATGTTCCATCCTATGCAGATGGAAGTGGAGCCTCCCATGTTTCAGAAGGTACCGGAAGGCGCATTGATTCAAAATGTTGTATAACTGTGGAGTTAATCTTGTGATCATGACAGACAGGGTTCTCTCAGAAGATAAAATGGGATATAATGAGATTGCCCTTCTATAAAATACAGTATATTCTGACATATAAGACTACTTTTTAACTCAGGAAAATCTTCTCAAAAGTCAGGGGTCATCTTATACGCCGGGTGTAGTCTTCTTATACAGTGAGTATATCCCAAACTCTATATTTTAACTGGAAAAGTTGGGGGTCGTCTTATATGCCCAGTCATCTTATACGCCGGAATATACGGGTCCCTGTACCTCTCTGGAAATAGAAAATGTGATGATAGTGGCCAACATCGGCATTTCCAGCTGATACCCAACTGACCAATCTGAAAATTGATTTGCTTAAAGAGCTTGGGAAAGAAAATCATGCTGTTTGCACTAGACCAGTTCCTAAATCTGGTATAATGCTATCCAAAGAAGAAAATCCTGGAGAAAGTACAGAAGGCTTCAACTAAAGAATAGATACTTCATGGCATGCACAGTTTTAGGATGGATTTGCATTTGCAAGTCTTATATGATGTAACTATCAGGCTGATAAGGATCCAACACTAGGGATGTGCACAAATGGTGTTTTTTGCATTCAAATTCAATTTAAATCGAATGTCAAAACATTCAATTCGATTTGAATGTTTAGAATCCGAATGCAACAAAATCCAATTCGAATCAAACACATTCGAATCTATTCGTTCAAATGTTATATTAGAATCTGAATCTTGTAAATGTGCTTGTAAATGTGAATGGCCAGCCCAGGACTGTCTAGATTGTGAAGGCAACATCTGAAACAAGATCTGGTGAGAGGCTGGATCCGGATGTTGCCATGGCAATTTAACAGCTAGGTGCAGACACAGTCACACAGTCACACTGCACCACACCACACCTGGAAGAGGGTGCAAAACCACCACCCCAGGAGCAATCCAGCTCTTCTGGGCAAGTTGTGGACTACTCTTTAGCAATCCACAGCTGGATCACTCTGGGGTGGTGTTATCCCATTCTGGGCAGCTGCTGTGGTACAGAAGACAGAAGCACCCAGCAGGGAAGTGCAAAAAGGCCCTTAGTGCAGGTCTTCCGCCGCGGTCACATTCTCGCCTGTCAGTCTGTCTCAGGGATGGACAAGGAATGGCTTCGGCCTGGAGCCCCCTAGATACATCCATCATGCTGTTGCCACTGCCCTCCCTGCTGAACCTTCAGCTGGTGGGGTGGCGAGGTATGCCAGTGTTGGTGCAAAGGGGGTGCCTTGCAGCAGGCTGAGGGAGCTGTACGGGGTGGTGCAATGGGGGGCGTTGTGAGCCGGTTAGGGGGACAATGAGGGAGCAATGGTGCCAGTGGGGGGGGAGGCCACCGCGCAGTCACACAAGCTAAAACTTTACCTTTTTTTTTTTTAGCTTTGCCTGATCCTGGATCCCTTTCTGGTTGAAACAGACTCAGGGCTAGGAGTATCCAGTTTCTGGATAGTCCATTTTTTACCAGGAAAGTTCATGGAAAACCAGAAACACAATTTAGCATGTAGTCTCTGACAGACTCAATGACAACCCTGTCCTCCCAAGACATAAAGTGTGAGTAGCTGAAATTCAAAGTTCTTGTTTTAAAATACGGATCATTTTAAAGGTTCAGCCATCCTTTGATAATAATATTTATTTATTTATTTATTTATTTATTTATTTATTTCCCACCCAGATCTCAAAACTGGAAAATGATTGCTGATTGCCCTTACCATAAAAACAAGGCAAACTGGAAAAGTGCTGTTTTGGAAGCACAAACACGTGAATATTTTAACTTTGGTCCTCTAAAACTGCAACTACAAAGCCTCACAAATGATAATATTTTAAGGGTTTTGAAAAAGGGACAGTCAAGTCAAACATTTATAATGTCAAACATTACACTACAAAAATGGGACTGTCAATAAGGAACAACATCCCCAAGTTTTATAGGCAGAAAGTAGTTTTTTTTAAAGCAGCATTCTGGGAAAATACATCACATAGGTGGGAAGAGCTGTAAAATTCTATATATGTATGTATGCATGGGCCAGGTATTTATTTTTTCACTGGATATTTTTGTCTAGTTAATGAAATAATGTTTGAAGTTTGTGTGTGCCAGGTCTCTGCCCGCTGCTTCTGTCTGTGTCATTTGCTATCCAAAAATAAATAAATAAGAGACGAGGAAGAATCTCAGTTTTGCACCCCCGTGTGCTTATTTGCTGTTTCCTAAATGGTCCGTCCGCAGACAGATGAGAGAAGGGGATGTGATGTCTGGACAGAGCATGTAAAAATTCGGTTTGGAAAGACTAGTTGATGAATCTGGTGATTCAGAAGAAACCCCCAACAGGCCTTGGGCATGGGACAGTAAAAATTCAATTGTGGAATGGTTCATGCTATTTTTCATAGCTTAAGTGTGACAACCATACAAAGTAACTGAAGCCGCTTAGGCCAGGAAAAAAAAAAAACAGGGACAGATGATCCATTTACCTGGCAGGCAATGTTCAGTAAACAAGCCAGAGAATTTTGAACTAAAGGGATTGCTGGGCTGCCAAATCCTTTCTAATGTTCTCATCATTGGACTTTTCTGTGCATAGACACCTCTGAAGAAAGAAGCCGAGAGGTAACCAAGACCCAGCAGAGAACAAGCACGGAGAAGCAGACCTGGGGTGGGGGGATGAGAGAGAAACAGAATGAGAGAGAGATTAGTGTGTTACCAGGAGAATTTAAAGCTAAGAAGACCTGGTCTCTCTTCCCATGATAATTTCCAAGACTAGAATCCTACAGAGGCCGCGTCCCCATGCAAGCCATTTGGTCCTGATTGGGCACGCATAGGACCGGGAGTGGGTCTGAGAGAGGACCTTGCACATCCCTATGCCATTCCCAGCAACGTGGGCTGGGTGCAGGTTGGTTGCAAATGGAGCTGTCCCTATGCAGACCGTGCCAAACCCTGGCACGGGGGACCAGCGCCACCTCCTCTCCACCACCTCTCTCCTCACTGGAAGCCGGATTGACGTCAGCCCACCCCAGTGCCATCATCGCCCCTCCCTTTCTAAATATTTGTAATATTGTTGTATTTTGTAATTAAAAAAAAAAGTCGCAAGCCTGGTTTGGCAGCAGCTGAGCAGTTGAGCAGTTCTGTGCACCTCTGCTACACCGGGAACTGCAAGAACACCCGGCAATTTTTAAAGAGACAAAATCAAGCCATTGTCATGATCGCCTTGGCGATCATGAAACAGGGGTGGAATAGTTCGGAAGAGGGACAAAATCAAGCCATTATTCTGCCTGCCTTGGCAATCGCAAAACAGGGGTGGATTTTTTTCTATGGAAAAGGGACAAAAATTAAGCCATTATCCTGCCTGCCTCGGTGAACAGAATTTTTTCACTCACACAGAATCTCAGTGCTTGTGATCTGCAATGCACAGGGCAGGAACAGCAAGCACACCCCACCTCCCAATGACGTGAGCGCCAATCTCCTCCCTGGATAGCCTGGGACCGTCCCCATGCGCGGTCCTGGTTCGCTTGGCACTGCATGCTAGGACCCCATACCATGCTGAGACTTGTTTTTTCGGGTACCAAATTTGGTCCTGGTTGGGCACGGCTTGGGGTGATTTGGTCTACTTTCCGCAGACCAAATCTAAAACGCAGGGGGCACCCCTTGCCAAGACCACATTCGGTACAATACCAAATGTGCATGGGGACACGCCCAGAATGTGTAAAAGTAGAAAAGCAAGTTTTCATGTTCTTACATGCATTTTTTGAAAAGAAAAAAAACACTATTCAGCCATTGGCCATTACACCAGGGTTTCCCAAACTATGGGTCGCAACCCACTGG
>MTQE01001141.1:30874242-30912193 GCA_014337955.1 Aspidoscelis marmoratus | reverse complement strand
ATAATAATAATAATAATAATAATAATAATAATAATAATAATAATTGTGCAGATCTCTAGGAAGTGCCGATGTGGTTAGGGATAGAACTGGTATCCCGAAGCCAGTTTGGTCTAGTGGTTAAGAAGCTGGACTCTAATCTGGGAATATCAGGTTTGATTCAACACTCCTCCACAAAGCCGGCTGGGTGACCTTGGGCTAGTCACAGCTTTCTTCTGAGCTCTCACAGCCCCACCTACCTCACAAGGTGCCTGTTGTGGGAAGAAGAATCGAAAGCTTTGTCAGCCGTTTTGAGTCCCCTTAAATGGGTGAGAAAAGCGGGGTAGAAAAGCCAACTCTTCTTCTTCTAAATGCAGATACTGGATCTTTCATCCATCTTGACTTCCCTATGACACTGAGGAAGCAAAGATATGAAAAGGCAGTTATGTCTTGCTTGTTTTCAGAAATGGCCTAAACGGAGATGTGCACAAAGTAGCTTTTGTTCAAAAGTGAAAGGTGGTTAGAGGTCAAGGGTGCTGTCTCTATTCACCTTGACTCAGCAGTGCTTCAAGCTGGGGGAGTGGCACATGAGCATTGGGACATGGAGCTACCCAATGGCCACACACACACGGTCCTTGCCACTGCCCCACCCCCATGCAAGTGCACTGCTGTGGTGCACACGCCGTCACTGACTCTGTCCCTCCCTCACACAGTGTGCAGTGACTCAGCCATTGCTGATTCCATCCCTCCCTCACAGGCTGAGAAGCAGCTGATTGAGTCCCTGCTTGTTTCTGCTGCCCAAGACGCCTTTTGCCCTGAAAGAAGCATCACCATCAGCATTGCTTAGCTTAACACATGTGTCCCCCCCCCCACCACCACCAGTGGCAGAGTCCTTCTGAGCTTGGTACTTGATGGAGAGCAAAATGGGGAATTGTGAACTGGCTATCTTCCTTCTGGCTCACTGCCCCTCTCCTTGGTGACTCTGTCTCTCCCTTTCATGATGAGAAACAGTTGATTGAGTCTCTGTACATGTGCCCTTCCTTCAGGATGATTCTGGGCCATTCTGGAATAGAGGCAGCATCACAGGGTGCGTATGCTTCATCTCAAAGCATGTCAGCCCATCTTAATTGCCTTAGCGTGACCAGACCCACAAGCAGCCAAGCCAGGATAGTTTGGCCACCTTTGGCCTTAGTAGAACCAAGGTCAGAACCACTGACAGAATGGCTAGCAGTGAGGGATTATGGGAGTAGTAATTCATCAAGATCAAGGTGGGCAGCGTCCTTATATCCAGTGGACAATTTCACCACCCCACTTCTTTATATCAGCAGGCACAATCGCAGCAGTTTATTCTCCATTCCCAGCTAACTCGTATTAACCCATACATGTATTTTCTGCAAAAGTAGAAACATCCTACTGTTTCCAACCAAAAGGAGCTGATTAGGCCTCTGTGCATTATTCAGAGCAACATTGCTGATGATCTGGCAGAGGAAGTGAAAGACACCCGCAGGTAGGAGGGTGCACGACTAATCCCTGCCATACAGTAGCCCTGGAGAGACAGATGATCCTTCTGCATGCTGAACTGCCAGGAACGGCTCCGACATCTTAATACACAGCATGTACTAATTAAAATTCCTAATTAAAGAAATAGAACTAGCCGGCAAAACTAATGCAGTAAATTAGTGAGCTTTATGTACCATCTGAAGAAGGTTTTGTTGGTTTTTCAAAGAGCATGCTGTGTTAGCATTTGAGGTAAATGATTCCGGACAAAGCTACTGTGCCTCCCACCCTTGTAACCCATTTCAGTAATACGAGACAAACAGCACTCTCCGAACAAATCTCTTTTGTTAGGGTGCAAAGGTATCTCTGGCTGCCTATAGACAACTTAACCACCCAGCAAATCAAATAGAAATGGGATCGGGATAGCAGCCCTCAGGATGTTGTTTCAGGTTAGTGTGCAAAGGCTCTCTGGGGAGGCTAGTTATCTGGAAGATCCTGGCTCTGTGCTGTTGTTCTTTTCCTTACATGATTAGAATTGCATGAAGAGGAGAGCGGGGAAATGCTGGTTGGCCATGAACACTCCATTACATCCCCATTACAAAGCTCTACTGCCTTCCATGCTTGGGCTGGTGGGGTGGAAAGAGATCTGAAACGATGGGTCTGTTCACACTTAACTGTAAGTCCAGGGATGGTGGCCCACGTTCACACTACGAGTGCTGGTGCTGTCCCTGACTTAACTACAGGTGCTCATGGTGCAGATGGCCTGCCCCAGATTGTCTGATTTGCCGTGAGAACAACCACAGCAACTTCTACCACACATCCAGCCATTGCCATGCCAATCACAATCACAATGCAAAACACATTTGTGCAGCTGCCCTGCCCCCATACAGTGTTCACACGGGAAGCAGCTGTAAACTTAATGTGTATCTTGTGATTAATTTGCTGTGACCTGCCCAGAGACCTTAGGGTATGGAGCGGGATAGAAATGTAAACAAACAGACAAACAAACAAATAAATAAATAAACTCTGCATCTGGGAGCTTAGTGGGAGCTTCTTAGCAGCTCCTGATGAAGCTATAGAACAGGAAAAACTGCTCCACAGCTTTGAAGTATCGGAGATGCCTCCACATGCTCTAGGATGCTCTGGGATGGAGGCAGCCCTGTGGCATGTGGATGGAGTGTCCCAGAACATGTGGGATCATCCCTGAGAGGTAAGTGCAAACAGGCCCAAGGAGACTGGACTCCATTTGCAGGCTTCCTGGGACATTTATAAAGCAGATCACACGTGTTCATATAGCATGTACCGCCTGCTTCAGTGCATGAAGCAGCATGCCCAGAAAGTGGGACCCCATGATGAGGAATTCTGCCAAAAGGGGAAAATTGCATAGTTCTTCAGTTGGTTATCAGATATGTTTTTTGATCAAAGGTGTAACTCCATGGTACCAGCATGATACTATGGGATGATCCCTATACTATCTCCTATACTATGTCTAACAAGCTAGCAATCTGTTGTTTTCCTTACTATGGGTGTGTCCCACTTAGCTTTTTTTAGTTCTGGTTTAGTCCTGTTTGGACTGTTTTTGGGGACTATTTTTAATCCAAATAGAGTGCCTGACAATTAATCCAAATATAGCTGTCCCTACTCAGAACAGGACTTTTAACTCCCCCCCCCCAGTGCAAACCCTGCCTGCAATCAAAACAGGAAAACTTTCCCCTTTACTCCCTCCCTCCCTTTGAGCTGAAACCAGAGAGCTTAAATTAAAAGCTGGCACTTTAAAAAAAAATTCTAAACCTGAATTTTTTCTCCTTTTTCACCTCCCCCTCTCAACATTACCTGGAACTGTGCTCTCAAGCAGATTAACGAAGAAGCGAGCACAACACAATCAGAGATGAGCTGCTTTTTGCAAAGCCTTTTTGCTTACAAAATGTATCTTTCTGGTAACAATCCTCAGAAAAGACCCAAATGTTTCAGGCAAAAAGGTTTTAAAGAAAACTTGCATCGAGCAGCTCTCCCCTTTTTGCCTTTTTTGATCGAAGCTATAGCATTCTGAGCATGGCAAGGGAGGGGGGAGCTTTGCATTGGTGAAATCCCACCCACAGCTGGCTGCCATTGGCCAGAAGACTAGACCTCCACCCCAAATAGCCCCGTACTGTCCTCATTTGGGGGGGGGAGCAGACTCGGCTCCAAAAAGGGTACTGAGTCCTGTTTTCATCAGTACTTTTTTTTCCTCTGGATTTCTGCAGAATAGTCCTCATAAAATCCAGGATTAAGAAATTGAATGGGGATGCCTGAATGACAAATTCGGATTAATTACATAAGTAATGGGGACAATGGATACCAAATTCAGATTCAATTTGGATTTAAATGCCTATGGGGACACACCCTATGTGGTGATAGGCAACATTAAGGTTTCTTGGGTTCTGAAGTGCTAGAAGACTTGGGAGGGACATGGACCTGGTTGCCTTTCATGTCCCCTCACACTTGGCAGTTCTCACCTCTGATTGCTTGTCGTATAAAACAGAAAGCATGGTGCAGAAAGAATCACATCCCTTTAAAACATACTTCTGATATTTAATTGCTAATCATTTTAACTGTTAGTTATAAAAGTTCAATTAAAGCTATTATATAAGTCATACCTGATGTTAAAGGTGTAAGTGAGAAAAAGAAAAGGCTAATGAACTTTATAAATGTTAACAAAATATTGCATTTCTTTTGATGTTATGTTTAAGCCATATTGAAATTCAAAAGGTTTAGAAGTAAAAATAATTTTAAAAACCCACAAGTGTGAAGAAAGAAGGTGGGTTTTTCCTTTAGAACTCTTGGCAATGTGTCATGTCTTTCAGAATCTTCTCTAAGGCTGTGATCAGACAGGGTGAAAGGGTTGGGCCCAGTGTGAATTTGAGGCTCAAGGGACAGGTGGAAATTATTTTTTGGAAAAAACATGTTGTCTGTATAGCAAAGATTCTGCTTATATTTTCCTAAGCATAAAATCAGCACCTTGTGATGAGTTGTTGTTTGGGTCAGATGAAGTGGGAGGCAAAGGAGGCTCCTGTATCAAATACCAGCCTGGAAACACCTGCTATGGGCAGCCAACCAATCGGGTCCATGAAAACCAGGGCAAGCAATGGCCAATGAGAGACAAGTATAGAAGGTGATGACAAGAAAGGTGATGTAGGAGGCTATTAGCTGCTTATTTTTAAAACTATTTTTCCTGCATCTACAGATGGGCCAATCCTTTGTAAATGGCTGCCCCAAGAAGGCCCTATCTGATTGTATCCTAAAAAGTAAAGCTCAATTGCTTTCCCAGTATCTTCTAAGTGACAACATCTCGATGTACACTGTCACTAAGTACTTCAAAAGGCAGCCTACCTCCCAATTGTATTTGTTTGTTTTAAAGGGGATATAAGCCCCCCCCCACCAAGTTTCATATTTTGAAAGGGAAATGCAAAGACGATGGCATATAGCTCAATCTTTGCCTGATATCTCACAGTAAACTAGAAGTCTTGCACCCAGAGGTCCACAAGAAATAGTGCTACTGACAGAAACTCAAACCGCACAAAAGGATCCATGGTGGCCTTTGTTTTTTTCACTTTGATGTCTCATTGGCCTCTTATTTGAAAGATTTTCCTTGAGCTGATAAACTACAATCTCAAAATTGACCACCACACAAAACAACTTGGAATCTGTGCTGACTTCCTTTAGACACACTTATTTCCTCTAACTTTTGGCTGAGAAAACAGCTTCTCCTTCAGTGAGCCAGTCTGGTCTAGTGGTTAGGGAGACGGACTCTTATCTGGGAATGCCAGGTTTGATTCCGCACTCTTCCATGAAGCCAGCTGGGGTGACCTTGGGCTAGTCTGAGCTCTCACTGCCCCACCTACTTCACAGGGTGCCTGTTGTGGGGAGAAGAACAGAAGTGTTGTCAGCCACTTTGAGTCCCCTTAAAGGGTGAGAGAAGCAGGGTAAAAAAGCCATCTCTTCTTCTTCTTTGTTTTTAGGGGTTCTTCTTACATTTTTATTTAATGTTGTGACCTACCTGAGACCTTTGGCTATAGGGCTGGATAAAAATACCAATAAAATAAATAATGTTTCCAATTAAAACAACTAATATGCAAATAAGCAGAAAGTTAATATTATTCAACTTCAGAATTCCAACTATTAATGAGCAACTATCTTGGCTTTCTGGAACCTACCTCAGGTTTTATTACATACCCTTACAAGAATTTTCCAGCAGCTACAGGCTATGTGGTTAATAGAAAGAACAGCTGCCATTACTTGCCTTGTCATCTGAAACATTCATTTCCCCTTCCCCTCGCTTCTGCCTTGCATTCAAGGCATTTTATGCAAATAGCACCAAACTCTTAAGACCTTGCCGTCTAAAGACGAACAAAAATAAAGTTTCCAGTGCTCTGAATTATTATTACCTTGGGAGTTTAATTATTTTCTCATTCTTTTAAAATAAACTCTTCACTGTTTTCTAATTGTATTGAGAGAGATAAAGGGAGAACCAAATAGAGGAGTATTGACATGATGATGTGGACTCCATTTCCCTCAGAGATGGATCGGTGCGTTACACAGTCTAATCCTCAGGACGTGGCTTCTGATCTAATTAGACAAATATTAACTGTGCTTTACATTCATGACCCCCACCCCCACCCCGGCACAACTCAAGACCAAAGAACAGAGGCCCTGCCAAAATAAAACATCCCAACTGACCTAAAGAGTGAGGGAAATGGGAAGTCCAGGAAAATGTAACAGTAGCCAATAATATAACAAAGTTTTAGTGACAATAACAAGGGCAATTAGACATCCAGTGTGGGGTGGGGGATGAGTTTATGAGGAGAAGTTCCTGCACTGAAGTGTGGCTTCTCCATTGCACTCAGAGTGTACAAATGCTCAATGGCATCCTTAAAAGTTATTTTCCTATGTACAAATAAAGTTATGCAGTTCAGTTTTCCACATTTGAGGAACTCAGAAGGATTGGCACAGCTGTCACATGACTGAGGTGATTCCTTCCCCCCCCCAACCCTGCATCTCCATTGTTCTGAGAACACATTTCACCATGATCTTCTCCACTTAGTTCAATCTTCTGTTCCCTTGAAGCTTCTCCATTTCTTTCCCTTCCTACTGTAGATAGACTCTCTATCTAGCCTTCCCAAGGCTTTGTTACTGGAAATATTTTCCAAGCCAACAGGGCAGTATCAGTTTGGATGGAGAACACCTGCTTTTTTCCTGTAAAACTAGGAAGCCTTCACCAGATATCAAAATATATTCCCAAATTCCAAAAACAATTTTTGGAAGGCTAGTGGCTTAAGGCAGAAGCAGCTTTAAACCAAATATTATTATTACTGTTATTTATATCCAATTTTTCATGTATATTACAACATTGCTTTTCATGTCTATTACAACGCTTAAGAGTTTATAGATAGGTGATGCTTTGGGACTAATGGCATCTTGGGTGTGAACAACAAAGCTCAACATTTTAGTGCTACAACACTGAAGATTGAGAAGAGGAAGTTAACATCTCACTCCCCTGAAATATGTATGAATATTTATAATATTCATCTAATATGATGAGATGCTTCTACCCCTCATATTATGGCCCATGTCTGTTGTGACTATATATCAAGAGTTGCTAATGTCATGCCCAAGGGTGCTCTGGTATCCTTGGTTTTTCTAGTTTCCATAAAACTCCTAATCCTCCGAATAAATTGCCTGAAGCGAAGAAACAACCAGTAAAAATGGTATCCATGGTTTGCCCTCAACTTTTCAAATGTGTCCCTTCAGTTGGAAAGACTGGCAACTCTTAAGTCATTACAGGCTGAAGAATATTATAGGTACCAAAATGATGCTTTCAACAGTCTTTCCTTAGAAACTCAAAAGTTCATCTTGGGGTACAATCAGACAGGGTTTTTTGGGATCACTGCTTAAAAGAAAAGTGCCATCAATAGATGCATAAAAAGGCATTCAAACAGTCAAATGAATGCACTCCCTAAAGCCTACCTGATTTTCCCACACTTTGCTCTTTGTTCACCTCCAAAGTGCCACTTGTGGATTGCCCACTCATCTGCCCATCTTCCTATGGCTCTGGTTGGCCAGTTGCTCACAGCAGCCATTCCACATACTGTGATTGGCTACATTTTCTACCTTAATGGCTATGTAGCTCACCATCCAACTCAATTAAATGAAAGAATTGTCCTTGGTGTTACGCTACCCTAAATGAGAGAGTCCATTTCCAGTCTCCAAGATGGGGTAAGGCAAATTTAGAGAAAATATGCCTGACATTCCAGAATCAAAAATTGCCCAAAGTGCACCTCTTTATTGTGTCTCATTGCATTATTGGTGTTTGAGATTTCTCATCTTCTTGTGAGCATAGGAAGAATTCACAGACCATTCAGCAATCATGCCTTATGTTTTTGTGAATATGGTGACCCACCCTGGGATCATTTGGTTAAGGGTGGAATATAAATAGATAAAAATGAAATTAAGCCTTTGGCTGGTGTTGCTGTTTTACTAGATGAGTCACTAGCAGACTCTTTATCTTCATAATTAATCATAATTTATTATTGTGCGCTCTCTCTCTTACATACACTTAAAGAGAGCACAAATATGCCCCCTAGAGCACTCTACAAGACACTGGCTGCACTCACACCTAAGTTTTAATCCAGTTTCCGTCCACTTTCAAAGTGAGAAAATGCATCAGCAAAGTATCAAGCTGTTTTGTTTCAGCATTATGTAATGCAAATCCATCATTGGGTTAGATAAAGTGGAAAGAAAATGGCTAGTCATTTTATTGATGTGTTCTCAGACTCTGAAGCTAGACTGAGACTGGATTAACACAAAGGTGTGAATGCAGCCTATGATATCTTTTAAGACAGTAAGTCCTTAAATACATCTGCTGATAGGAAGACTCCAAGGAATGCCACAGTGTCCAGAGACAGCTTAGACCCTGGGAAACTGACAATTGTACGGTGATCTTTCCAGCCACAAGCCGTAGCATATCTATTCCTAGCCACCTAATTCCTAGCATGTCTTAAGAATGAAATACAGTAGATTTAATAAAGTTATATATGTGCCATAAAGTGTGTTAAGTGGTAAGCACCACAGAGGTTCCCAGATGGCTAATACTGTTATTCTGTCTGGCTTGAAACAAGACTACTATTCTTCTTGCGTTAGACTTGAAACTTGTAGTTACACCAGTGGCAGGTGGTGGATGAAAAAACAAAACAATGTTGAATACTGTGAGCTGTCCCATATCTTCGTTTCCTTCCACTGCAGTCCTTTGTGTTGAAATTGCCATCCTTTGTATATGTTCTTTTTACACATTATGGCACTGTTGTATTGTTGCATTTGAGAGTTTTCAATAGCATCTCTCTGCATTTTTCAAGATCTGAATTCTGCTGGATTGCAGTGTTGTTTGAAAGTAGGCAGTAACTATGTCAGCCTAAGCAATATGGGTCAACAGAACACTATTCAGGGTTTTCACCACAACTGTTTTAACCCTGAAACATTTTTGTGTGTAACTTCAGCTCACTTTTTAAAGAAAGGAACTTTTCTGAGAAGTATTTATTTGTAAACTGACAAAAGAAAAATCATGATCACAGGGAAAGTTGTTGCTGAATAGAATAGTGCTACTTTAAACACTTGCATGGAACTTATTCCAACTTTGGGTTCACTATGGAAAAGGACCATTGGAAAGGAACATTTTGCAGCACAAAAAGGTTGTGTATGAAGAACATAGTAAGGGTCAACTGTATACACTTAGGGTGAATTCCCATTCAAGGAATATAGCACAATATACAAACTATTTATATCGCAATTTACTTCAATATGTAAAGCATGTTAAAAGGAAGCAAAGGAACATCTGGCAGTTGGATTCAACCCCGATTTTGTGTCCCCATTCTTAAACACTTAAAACGCTTCCAAAAACGGATTGGGGAAAGCGATTCTTTCTCCTCCTCAGCCGTTTCCTACCCCTCTCCCCATTGCCCAGGGCACATGATGGCTGCTGCAACTCAAGCCCCGTTCGCCTGCTCACCTCCACAACCACCATCCCCAGCAAGGGTTCCCCCCGAAAAAAGCACCCTGGCTGGCTGGCTGGCGTGTCGGGGGAGAGAGATGAAGGAGGGAGGGAAGCCCGCTCACTTCACTGGATCCACTAGCCAGTTAGAAAGACCGAGTGGAGGCTGGGCAACCTCCTCCCCGCCCGGGCGAGGTGAGGCGAGGCGAGGCGAGGCTCCCCCTGGATCAACGCAGTGCTCGCTCTGCTGCTGCCGCCACCTGCACACACACACATACACACTTGCGCACTCCCCTGTGGGAGCTGCGCAGGTGAGCGAGTGAGCAATGCTGCCACCACGGCAGACAGGTGAGACGGAGAGATGGACTGAATGCTGGCAAAAGGAAACCTGTTAATGTAACCCAGTTTTCCACACGTGCAACCTTTAACTCTGTAAAATGTGTGGGTGGGAAGGGAAACATTGTTATAAGGTGTGAAGGAGGTGAATTGTTACAATGAAACCGGCTGCTGTACAGGGGAAACCTGGCATTTTAACTGACAAGGGGCTGTTCTGCAGGGTGAAAGCCCACCCGTTTCATGACATCTTTGCCCAAATACTGCCCTGGCCTTCCCACAGCAATAAGGAATAAGCTTTTTAAAAGCCAAAACCAGAAAAACACCTGAAAAATCTGGTTTTTATTTATTCTGTTTTAGCAAAATAATCCTCAAAATACCCCTGAAAGTGATTGGGAGTAGGAACGAGGATCCAAACTGTTTTGAAACAGCTTTAAAGTGGCAATGGGAATTCAGCCTTATAGAATCAGACATAAATAGCCAGAATTTGATAGGATTTGAGTTTCTTTTCAGTCCTAACACTAAACTGACAAAATAGAATGTTACTGTGTGGGTTTTAAGGACTGGCATAATTTACTGCAAATCAAATTGTGCTACTAAAAGAATAGTGACTCAGATTTAAATTAATAACAACCAGTCTTGTCCTAAAAGTCAACCAGCAAGTTTGTTCACTGTGATCAAACTCTCTGAAGCATGCTGAAAGGAATTAAGCTGAGAGATAAAAGCATCAAAAAGCTAACTTTCCCTGAAAACCTTTTTTAAGACTCTTCAGTGTCTTCTGCTCCATTAAAAACCACACTTCCCTGCCCAAACTAGGGTTGCTGCCAGATATGACAAAACGGTGTCATTGCTGGACTGGCTACAATGCTATATTGGGGTGTTGCAATACAATGGCCACTTAAGTCAGAATTCCAGCACTACGTTTACTTACCCAACACTGTCTTATTGGGAAGCTTGGTGAATTCCATCCAGTATTAATTTGCTGGGAACTTTCCAGAGCAGCCCAAACATGCAAAGAAGGAAGGAAGGATTTGTGGTGAGCTCCCAGAAGCTCCTAGCAAACTAACTGAGGAATGAACCTCACCAGACTCTGTGCAATAGGAACTCATACAAGCCTGGGGAGATATAATGAGAAGCTATGCTGGGTTTCTTTTATATTTGACCTTTCCCCTCAGTGCCAGGAGAACGCCTAGGACACATGAAGTAGTCCCATGTCTTGATATGGGTCTAGGATTTTCTAGCTTTCTTCAGTTTCTGTTTCAGACCTTTTCATTACGGGGAATTGTCTCTTTGCAGCATGTGCTAGCAGTACAACATGTTTCACAATATTTAACTGCTTTTCCCTGCTGCCATTCTTGAGCTTCACGGCTTAATGATACAGAGTCAGTAGATCACAATATGACCCTGTTAATATTTTTAATGCCATTTTTACAAATTACACCATAATGCACCGATTACCGGGATGAAAGCAAAATCTCGGCTGCGTCTGTCTGGAGCCCAAATAAAAGAACGTTTGAACATCTGTTCATCCTACAAATGTCTTTAAAAGCTTTGATTTTCCTGTAATCATTTGGTTCCACCATTTCATTCATTTTCTGAATGTGTATCCAACAGCCTCAGGACAGTAGCCAGAGATCTGTGGTAATAGTACATTATAATCAAAGTTCCAGGGTGCACTTCTGTTTTTCTTTCAGAATTAACTAGCTGGGGGTGGGGGGGAAAGAGCTCTTAGTTTTCTGTCTTTTATAGATACTGCAGCAGACAAAGTAAAGGTGCAAAATAGTCTTAAAGGTCCTCACTCCCAGGTTGGTGGAAGAGTATTGGGAGTCTATAAATATTTTTATGTCTCATAGTTTGTTTTTAAAAGGGAGAGCAAGACAGAGTGCTTTAGTCTACCTAGTTTGGCTCATTTACGCCCCGTCTTCATGGAACTATATTGTCTCTCTATTGTCCCTCTATTCCAGTGGACTTTAAAAATGCCATTCAATTCTGGAATAAGCGTCCACATGAGGTTCAGCAAAACGTGCATTTAAAATGCACCTACCGTCTCCATGGAAGCATGTTTTCTTTGCCTGCATCTTTTTCTCCCCGCCTCCTCTCTGGTTGATAGGGTGCCGGTGGGAACGGGGAGGGACTGCACTCTGCATGGCCACAAACAGGAAGACAACCCCCAACAAGTCCAAAAGAAAAATAGCCATGGGTATTCACAAGTACTCTCCCCTGCCTGCAAAACCCACCAGAAACATTTATCACTTTGGGATCCAGAGCTTGCTTCCAAAGATAATGATTTCACTGTACAAATCCACCCCTTACAGCAGCAGTTACACTATAGCAATCCACCCACTTCACGCCTGATAACAATGTTGCAATTCTACGCAATTCTGGCTCTTTAAAAGTTCTGACCTTTAGAAAGGAAAAGGAAGGAAAGGTGCTGCAGTTCTGGGAGATGTGTGAATGTTTAAGGCTGTGTGTGCAGGCGGCAGTGGCAGCAGAACCAGGGTGCTTTTTTCGGAGATCTTGTGAGTAACATAATGAATTGCTTCCACAAGATCTCCTTCCACCTACTGTTTTCTTGCATTCAGTATAGATCTTGAATACTGGCTGTGGATCAGAGGCAAAAAGGGAGAGAGAGAGATTATTTTGTTTGAAGAGAAAATGAGGGTGAAGGCTGAAAAAAAGAGGAAAGATGGGACCACGGTTGGCAATCCCCACCCCCAAATACCTCTTTTGCCACTGAGCGTCTCCATGCACAATGTTGCTAGGAATACCCGTGGCTTCCAAAAAATGCATTGGTAGTCTTGTTTAAAGGGGGGGGGTGTCTTTTTTCTGTGCATTTTTCTCCTCTGTGGCACTGGAAGCCCAGAAAAAAGCCATGCATGGAGATGCTCCGTGGCAAAAGAAGCTTTTTAACGGGCTTTTTATTGCATGAAGACAGGGCCTTACTCTACCTAACTACCCTGTGCATATTTATGCAGTGGTAAAAAACAACAACAAAAAAAAAACAGGTTTCTGGTCACAGGCACTCCTCTTATTCATATCTGGAAGTAGAAGGTTCAAATATATTTCAGGATTTATATAAATCAGTAGATATTTTCCTGCCATCTGATTATTTTCCATAAATTCAAGCACCAGAGCAGTTAATGAGATCACAAATGGAGAAGCTATATTGAAAAGAAAAACAGAAAAAAGGAGACAA
The DNA here is from genome assembly GCA_014337955.1 of Aspidoscelis marmoratus. Classification (NCBI taxonomy): domain Eukaryota; kingdom Metazoa; phylum Chordata; class Lepidosauria; order Squamata; family Teiidae; genus Aspidoscelis; species Aspidoscelis marmoratus. Next base: position 30,899,171 of record MTQE01001141.1, on the reverse strand, counting down.
TATGTGAGAAGTGCTGTGTTCACACCTAAATTTTAATCCAGCTTCAGTCCACTTTCATAATGAGAGAACACATCAGCAAAGCAACAAGATGATTTCTTTCAGCATTATCTGACTCAGAAAACCCACCTTTGAGTTAGATAATGCAGAAAGAAAATGACTGTTTACTTTGCTGATGTGTTCTTCTATTCTTAAGGTGGACTGAAGGCAGATTAAAACTTAGGTGTGAACACAGCCCAAGTGTGGCAGAAGATGATTTGACTAAGGTGTGGGTACCATGGGGCAAATTTCCACATAGGCCGTGGTCACACCTTCACTTTAAACCTTCTTCAGTCCATCTTCAGGTCTGACTGCTCACACTTTTTCATTTCTATCTGTTTTATTTGTAGACTATCCAAACAGGAAAGTCCAAATGGAGGGTAGAAAGTTCACAAATAAAATGGATAGAAATGAAAAGTGTGAGCAGTTAGACCTGATGATGGCCCTATTGTATGCTAAGCCATGTCTTTTTAGATGCCCCTGAAGCACATTTTGGGCACAAGAGACAAACATAAAATATTAACAAATCCTTTACTCTGTTCTGAAAACTCTCCTTGTGCACCACTTTTGCAGACTCTCTGAGTGAACTGTAGTTGGGGATAGATCAACTGGGAGGTTAGAGGTTACCCGTTCCTGTAGCCAATAGTAACTTGCTCCTGCTGCCAACCAATCAGGTCCATGGAAAATCAGATCAGTGGCAGCCAATCTGATTAGAAGATGACATCAGGCACAAAAGGTTACAAGGGGAGGTAAGATGCTTATTTATTTTTAAAATGAGTGTGATGTGCTAATTTGTAGTTTGTCTGCAGATGGGGCACATATTGATCAAAAACTACACTGTGTAATCACAGACATAGCTATAGAAGCTTGGACCAGTCATTAACCTTATCTAACTGGGTTAAGAGAGAGATGGAGATAAAAATCAGAATTATTTATCTTTGATCAGGCAGATGACAGGGAGAAGAATAACATTCACCACCTAGAGCTTATCAAAAGAATGATGATACATACAAATTAACAGTCAAGAGAAGAATGTGCAATTTACACCAATGGTAAGTTATGAGTTGATAGGCACTGTCACAAGGGGCAGAGCAAATAACGTCACAAAAGTGGAGCAAGTGAAGTTACAAAGTTAGAACATAACAGGAGCCCTGCTGGATCAGACCACAGCCCATCTAATCCAGCATTCTATCTCATACCGTGATCCACCAATTGCTTCTGGGCATTTTCAAACAGAAGACAAAGGCAAAACCTTCCTCCGCTCTCAAATTCCTGCAAATGGCCTTTAGTGACATCCTAAGACTTCCTCTCCCACCTGGAGGAAGTACATAGGTATCCATTCTGGTATCCACTGAAGCATCTGTCCTCCTCTATGAATGTATTTTCAGTATATTTACATACTTTGCAGGTGCTATGTTTTGAAAGAGAATTGTTGTAGACTATGCAACACATTATTCAAAAATACTAAAGCAGCCCAAAAGTAAAAGACCCAAAAGAACAGAGTTTATTTGGAGTGGGGGTGGGGAGGAGAGAGTGATGCCCATGGAATTTCCAATTGACAGAAACATAGGGACAGAAATTAAGTAGGGTTATATGGTGAGTGGTTTTTACAGGGGGAACAATTACAAGAGGTCACATGGAACAGATTGGCATATGTATTACCTAGATACAAACAAGGCATATAGATAACTGGCATCTAGCAACAACCATACCTCACTGTGCATGTCCACTTTTAGAAGTATCTACAGTTTACTACACATACTCTATTATCTACATTTGTTTAGGAAAGAATGCAACATCTCTTCTTTAGTTGTGTAAATACATCAGGAGCAGTAACTTTTACCACATGCCTACAGTGACTACAGATTTCTAGAAGGACAATGTTTTTACGGTCTTATCTAGAATTCCTTTCTGGATCTGAATTACTCTCTTCCTGAGTGAGACTCCTTTTGGCTAGAATAACTTAGAAATTGAGTCTTTCTGATTTTCAGCAAGTGTAACAACTTGTCACAGATCCAACGATATGATGGTGAAGAAATGTGCATCTCCAACCTGCAGTAAAATGTGATAAAAGACCTCTTTTTATTGCAGATACCAAGAGCAGATAGATAACAATCCAGTCTGTCCAGTTTTACACCTGTTAATTAAAACACAGGAGAAAATATATAGGAAGTAGAACCAGTTGTTGTAAAAGTGCGACCTATTATTTCGGGCTGTGACAGTCCATGGACTGACTAGGTTGGTAAGTGGTTAAAGTTCCTACACCTGCAATTGCATATATTCCATTGCACATAACATTGGAGGTGTTACACAGATTTAGCCCTAACAATAATGGAAGTGTATTCATAGAAAGGTGTGGTGTACAGGCTTTCTACGCAAGTACTGAAAATGTTTATGTGAGAGAAGGCACATTACAACTCTTGAGAGTGAACAAAAACAGAATATCATGCAATGGATATCCACAGCAGAAATCTATGACATATATTTAAAGCCAACAGTTTTCCACCACAGTGGGGAATTGGGCAAAGTGAGGCCAAGCCATGGGCAAATCTTCTTTACCCAAAAGTTCCAGGGCAGGTCATAACAGATTATAGTGATCTGGGTGTGGAGGAACTTTCAGTAACCCCATTGTCATGAACAGATCACTACTTGGTGAGGGGTTGGGGGACCGATTCCAATGGTCCACCCCAGGAGGCTTATGGATCTGGATGAATTCCTAATGGCTCTTGGGGAATTCCCTGTTGCCTTGGCAGGTGATCCTGTCGAAGCCTTGGCTGATCACTAGAATAGGGAGAAGGCCAGGACAGTGGACACGATTCCTCCTAAGTACCCTCTCCCATGGAGTGGAACCAAGCAAGCACCCTGGTTTACCAGAGAGCTGGTGGTGATGAAACGAGTGGTACGAAGACTAGTGTGACGATGGCGTAAGAGTTGGACCGGGTCAGACCATACACGTGCTAGAGCTCATTGGAAAGCCTATGTTGTGGCGATGATGGCAGCAAAGTAATCTTTCTTCGCTGCAACCACTGCATCTGCACCGTGTTGCCCGACAGAACTGTCTTTAGTAGTCAGGAGCCTTTTACACCCCAGCCTGCAAGAACAGCATATAGACCACTCAATGGCCCATTGTGATGAGTTTGCTCAGCACTTTGCAGACAAAGTTGCTTGGATCTACTCCAATTTGGATACCATAGTTAATACAGGTCTGGTGGATACAATCACGACACCTGCTTGTGCAGTGTCAATGGATAAGTTTCAATCTGTGCAACCTGAGGATGTGGAGAGGATCCTTGGAGAGGGGAGAGCCACCACATGTATGTTGGACACATAGCCTTCCTGGCTGTTGAAAGCAGCCAGAGGGGGACTAGCAGACTGTGTGAAGGGAGTGGTGAATGCCTCACTACAGCAAGGCAGGTTTCCATCTTGCCTAAAAGAAGCTGTGGTGAAACCGTTACTGAAGAAACCCTCCCTGGACCCCAGCATGCTAGATAACTATCGACCAGTCTTGAATATTCCTTTTTGGGGCAAGGTACTAGAACACGTGGTAGCCTCCCAACTCCAGGTATTCCTGGGTGAAACAGATTATCTAGACCCATTTCAATCTGGCTTGAGACCTGGTTATGGCACAGAGACAGCTTTGGTCACCTTGGTAAACGACCTATGCAGGGAACTAGACAGGGGGAGTGTGCCCCTGTTGGTTCTTCTGGACCAATAAGTTGCCTCCCTGGAAAAGGGAGAAAACTCAAGCCTCTGAACCCCCTGTTCATGATCTCAGCTGACAGGAAAGAGGCTTGGCTTTACTCCCATAGTAAACTCAAACCTATTTCCTGTCAGCTGACATCGTGAAGTCCGGGACTGTCCCCATATGCAGGCTCGGTTCGGACCAAGTCACTCAAACTATGCCCAGACTTGTTTTTTTGGTACCAAATTTGGTCCTGGTCTGGTATGGTTTTGGAAATCGGACCAAATAAAAAATGCATCGGGACACCCTTTGCTGAACCCGATTTCAGTACCGAACCAAACATGCATGGGGACGCGCCCTAAATAAACACTGAAGGACTATTTGAGATCATTATATTTAAATAATTTTCTATCTTAGCTCATTTTTATTTTAATCATCACATTTTGGAAATAGTTAGGATGCTTTCAGGGCAGGGCATTCAACAAGAGCCTGGAATTGCTCATTTTCTGATTTCTCATCATTTTTGTAACAGAACATTATTCAGCTTGCATAAAGCTCGTACAAAAGAGCATATCATAAATTTCACTAATGACAGTGAAGCCAAATATAAATGATATTCAAGATACAAATTTCACTCATTTAGATTATTTAATTTTTAAAAAGGAATTTAAACACCCAATTTGTTTCAGCAAGCACAAAGTTAAAAATCTGGCTCCCCATCAAACCAGGATAGTGACATTTCATTACTGGTAGAATTTTCTGCGATGTTTTAAATGAAAGTATTCCATAGAAAACATACAAAAGTATTTGCATTAGCTGTGAATAAACAGACAACTTCAGCAGGTGTCACGTAATTGCAGGAGAGCATTTTAAAAGAGCAAAGCCACACATATCTGTTGTTTCCATAGCCAGTTGAGGCCAATCGAGTCAACAGGAATTGCCTAGCAATCCATTTCAGCCTTCAGCCTTTAAAGATGGAATCAGTTTCTTCTGTGTATCAAAGGGGTTTCTTTTAAAGCGAAGAGTGATATGAACAGGCTGAACTGAGTCAACATTGCTTTCATCCCCCTTTGCTGGATTCCCCCTTCCCTGCCTTGGGCTTCTTCTTGGAGGGGGCAGTCAGAAGAGCCTTTGTCTCTGGTCTCACCCCATCTGAAAAGAATAAAGATAGTTATTAAAGAAGGAAGAACCTCTGGCCAAACATTTCAAAATTATTAGTGTCAGTCTCAGAGTGGGTTGAATGTGAGCTCATCCAAGCAGGATTCCAAAGTCCAGAAAATCCAAGGATACTATCAATTTTTCCACCTTATTGCTGACCTCCAATGAATCACCGCAGAAAGAAGTAAACCTTCTGAAGAAGGTCAGCTACACTGACCACTCGCCTATTTCTTCTGTTGTTCTCTTCTACAGGCAGCATTCAAAGGCACAAATTTCATAAACAGCACATGGGAAGGCAGACTTGTGTCTGGCTTATTAAGCAACTCCACCTAAAGTAACAGGATTCAAGCAAAAGCTTTGCTCAAGATGCTGGTTTTTCATTTATAGAAAGCTTTTGTGTTTGTGTCAAAACACAAAAGCTTTGTTTCATTAACTCATGATACTTTTACTCACAAACAAATCTCTTACCACTCAAAAGAGAAATGGAAAAGAATTTGTGCCTGAAAAAATATAGAACAATTCCACCAATTGGTTTCTACTACAGGAAATGGGCCAAGGTGCAAAATTTTATTTATTTATTTATTACAAATAAAAAATGGTACAGATAAGTTCTTCTGTCTGTTTATAATTGAATAATAAGGATGGCACTGCCAATGGTGAATTTATATTTGTGATACTATATATTGCTGCATGATCCAGAATTCTGGATTATGATACTTGTCAATTTCCCAAACAATATTTTTATGAAACAGCTGTGAGAAGAACGGGTTTGTAAGTTTAGATACTCTGCTCATGAGTAAGGCTATGTTTCGGACATAACAAACGTGGCGCCTCAGAGAGACATTGTTCCCAAGCCTTCTCTAATCCACCTTTTCTAGCCCAGAATGTTCATGACAGGGGGAGGGACAGGCTGGTGTATGAACAATCTCACCTCAAAACCATCTCTAAGTCATCTCAGAGGTGCCACAGAGATAATTTTTCTTGCTATGTCTGATCACAGCCTATGTGTTCCAAGAAATGTGTCCAATATTAAAATATCTGTCCTTTTCATCTTAATCTTCCTAGGTTTTTGTTTTAATTTGTCACAACAGAGACTGCTAAAAAGATTTACCTATAGTCCAGTCCAAATAAAAGCTACAGAGAAAGAGAGAGTACACGCTGACAGCGGCTGCCCTTGAGGCCATTTATTTCTTCAGGTAGATAACACAGATATCCTTAAAAGCATATTCATTGCCACCTAGCTGAAAATTCTGAAAACATGGTTCTTGGGCAATGAGCCAAGTTTTTGCTCAGGTATTTTTAACCTCTGGTGTCGCATAACCTTATCTCAAACACTTAATCAGCTTCTCTCCTCTCATACTGAAATTCAGAGACAGATTCTCATATCGTGGCTTGACAAAAAGATTGAGATGCTTATGATTTACTGGAGACAGGACGTCTACCAGTGCAGGTGATCTGTGCCACTGCAGACAAACTAAATGGCCATTCACAGCTGACTGGTAATTCAGCAGTATGTTAAAAAAAGAGCTTTGTTTGGCAGTCTTATCCAATGCAAGGCAGGATGATGCAATCCCCTATAAATGAAGGGAGGAGTTATTTTAAGAAGGCTGAAGACTTGCAACTTATTTATTTTCTGTATCTATCCTTCTAGCTACGATACAGGAAAACTCTGCCTCACGAATCTCCTGTAAAACACGGTCCCAGCCTGCCACAAATTGCAGTAACTTACAGACTGTAAAGCAACCGTTAGTGATGCTTCACGTACCTAGTAAAGAGCTGCCGTGTGAAGGATAGCCAATAGGCTCTCTTAACACTCATGTCATCTGGAGAGGCTGACATGAGTTGGTCACTGCCGGGTGCCTTTGTTCTCTGGTCCCATGCTTCATCTCATCCCAGGAAGGGCCCAACTCTGCCACTGTCAACACCTCAATACCCCCCCCCACTACTGCTAACGCCCCAATACCCCCTGTCAACACTGATGCTAACGCCCCAACCTTACCAATCCTGACATTCCACCACCGCTGCAGACACTGAAGTTTACCTTTTACCAGGCAAAGGGGACCCACAGAGTTTCAGTACGGCAGTGGTGGTACTGCAGGCAGAGCATCACAGCACCTATCTGCGGGTCATTCCATGCCGGGAATGGCCTTGGCAAACTATCTCCTTGGAATGTGAGGGCTATCTAAGTTCTGATACTGCCCTCTGGAATAAATGCAAGTGTAGAATGGTTGTAGTGATGTTGTATCCTCAGCATGGTAGGTTTAGGCCAGAGTGGTCAAAAGGCTTCAAGCATTTTACTCGTAGTTGTCTTTTCATGCAACTTTTCAGCTTGGCAAAATTCACTCGGAGGTGCAGTGAGCAGATCCATTAATTCACATTGCAAACATGATTTCATGAGTATGTACAAGGGCATTATGGGATAATTCTAACTTTAATCTACTTTCTAATGATGATCTACTCTTTTCATAGCTGCTGTGCACTTGGTCTCTACTTTCATGCATCTTGACAGATCAGGCACCATCTGCACAGATATATATATGAATAGATAGGTTTTTGGGTTTGAACACACGTATAGCAGAGGCATACACACAGCTTTTTTTGTGTGCTTTGGTGTAGATCACTTTGCTCTGATTACACTGAAGGTGCATCTTAGAAGTGGTTTAAAAAAAGCAATTTTCCTGGGGATTGCTACACATACACATGAAAGTCCCCATATATTCCCAGGACAGTGCACTGAAAAGATGCAATAAAGGCATGATGGAAATTCCAATGTGATGCCAGGTTTTCTGTCATGCTGGATTGCTTACCTTGTCTGTCATTTCTTCTCAGAATTGCTGCTTTTTCAAAAGTACCCAGATGTAGGAAGTGCATGAAAAAAACACAAAGGAAAATAGGTGTGCACACTTCCTAGATTCAGGCATTTTTGCAAGAACAGCAATTCCATGAGGAAACAGCAGTCAAGGTAAGAGCCTGGGATTTGCCCAGCTTGAGCAAGAGGTGATTGTGGGATCCAAACAAGATCCCAAACAGATCTCGTTTATACGCTCTTTAATCTCTCTTTTTTTTTTCTGTAGCACACCTTTGAGTCCACAGTCTATTTCCAGGTCCGAAAGTGTTTAAGAGTTTTAAAGATTTATCCTTGTTTTCAGTAATACATGCTGTGGCCAGCATTATGTTTGACCACATGTATAGCAGAGGCATACACACAACTTATGGAGAATGGACTGGAAGACTGAATGGTTATCTAGACCACAGAATTCTGCGGAAGGTACCTGGAGAGCCATTTTGAACACTTTGAATCTGGGCTTGTTCCCCTCCCTTCTCCTGTTATCTCAGGCTTCATTCATAAAGGAACAACAAGACTGAAGTAAACAGAAATTGTCTCAAGGCATCCAGAAACTGCAAGCAAGTTTACTTAAGGTCAACTCTTTTGTTCCAGCTAGACTAAGCTGGTGTGCTTTTTTATTCAATCAGACAACAGCTGTGAAAACACCTGGACTAACTTTAGCATCACACTTCAGGGTATAGCTTATACCTTTGCACTGTTTTGCTTGATCTGTACCATCATCAGTGACTCCCTAGATGATTAACTTATGGCCACCTTCCTATATAGCAAACAAGCATACCTGACATCTGCTCAAAGTCATATTCCCATCTCATGATTTCCAAACTCCTGTATTTTTTTTAATTTTACCCTCAGCTAATCAAATTTGTATTTTTAGATCCTATTTTCAACCAGTCGCCTCCTTGCTCCTCTTCCAGTATTGGCACATAAAGGTATAAAAATCTAAAGATTTGGCCCATTCATCAGGTGATCTTTTCCTCTCATCACTACACTGAACCCCTTACTGCTAAAACACCTGGATCATCATTGGGTCACTGGAGCCTTAAGGGTACTCTCTCTTTTGGTCCCTTCATGTTCATTGAGAACAGCCTGAGATCTAATGAATGAAAGATGAATGAACAGCCTGAGATCTTTATGAATGAAGCCTGAGATAACAGGAGAAAGGAGGGGAACAAGCCCAGATTCAAAGTGGACACTTTTTACTGTGTTCAAAATGGCTCTCCAGGTACCTTCCAGGTAGAGTTGAGGAAACTCCTGCTCCAAGCTTCCTTCCTCCTGCTAATACAGTAGAAAAATCTCTGCTTCTCAGGGAGACCACATTTGCATTGCTTTGCAACTTTCCCTTTTACTTTTTTTATCTGAGAAGAGGGATCTCCCTCTCTCCCCTTCCTGCTGCCTTTGGTTCCAAGCCTCATCTTGAACCTCCATGCCTCAGCCTCTCTGCCACCTAGTAAGAATTACCCCTTTGCTGAGATCACCTTTTCTGCACCTCTGATGACCTTCTGCCTCCAGAGAGCACATTCTGGTTGCAAGTAGTGGCTTGATCGCTCCTGGACATGAATCTAAAAACCCATAGCTAAGTCGACTTCTTTTGCAATTACCCTTTTCCCTTCACAGTCTGACAAAGATTTAATGAAGAGAAGTCAATGGATGTTGAGAAACTCTTCTACTGCCACCTTGTCTGTTGCTTAATCCTTTAGAATCCCTTCTTTTAATTATATTCATGTGACTCCACTTCAGTTAAGTGCATTCTGCCTTGGGCAGTTTGTAAAACCTACCTATTATGCCTTAGGCCCTTGGAATAGCTAGAAGAGAAATTTCCCCAGTAAAACCAATTACTCCTTTTACAATGCTTTGAATTTTAATTTTTTTGTATTGCATTTCTTTCACCAAAGTTTGTGTTTTTTTTCTTTCATTTAGGCAAGCTTTCCAATTTCTGCCGGAAGCATTTCTGCCTTTCTACAGCATCTGTAACTGTACTCATTAATCACAACAACACCCCTTTATCCTTGAAGTTAACTTTCCTAATCTGTGATATATACTGTGACTGATGTAATAATAATTTGCCTGGTATAAATAAATCATTGTAATTTCTGCATTTTTAGAGACTTCAGAAAGCTGGAGCTGATTTGTGAAAAATCAAGTCTGAACATCATGATGGGTGGAAAATAAGTTGGAGAACATATGGTAATCCAGAAAGATTTCAACATTCACAAGGCCCAGCCAGGATAGCCAATGGTAACGGATGATGGGTGGTACATTCTACTAATACGTTCAACAAAGAGTCGCAGTCAGTCATATGTACTTGCCTAAGTTCTTTTTCCAGCAAAATACAGTTATAGCTCCCTCACATAAATGCCTTTAAGCATGCTCAAGTTATATGTGGATCCATCACCAAAGGAAAAAATAAAAATCAATGAATAGATAGTATCATTACCTGATGTTAAGAACTACCTAGTTGCCTTGGCTGAAAAACACAGGTAAATAGACTGCCAGCTGAAGCATCCACCTTCTGGGACCTACAGCTATACCTGATACAATGAGACACTCTACGCATTTTCTGCTGTCCCTGAAATTTTGACTTGGATGCAGCCACATCTAGACTTAAACTGTTTTGTGATGACTTACCTCCCAGGCAGCTCCAGTCTTGCCTACAATCTTTCTCTCTAAATAGCCCTTACAGTAATAACAAACCCTGGCCCAGTTCCCACTTTTTTGTGTGTTCAAAATGGTTTCAGAACACTCTGTCCTGACTCAAAAGTGGCATTCAGCATTAAAAAGAGTAATTGGTAAAAAAAAATTAAAAAATTTAAAAAAACCACCCCTTCAAACAGCTCTCACTCCTGTTTTTGCCACTAGCCCGCTTTTTTTCCCCTCCCCAGTGGGAATGCTACGGGACTATTGGGGTGGACATCTATCCATCTGCCCTATGATGGCCGGACAGAGGTGAGATTTCACAGCTGGGAAGGTCTGCTCCCACCCTTTCACATCCATCCCTGCAATGCTAAAGCCTCCCCCCTCGCACCCCACCCCACCTTCTCCTTTCAAGGCCCCCATGTGATTTCATTTTTAAAAAAGTAATGAAAATAGCCTCTTGTCCTTTGATCCTCTCCCTGACAGGAAGCGCAACAGCTCTGGCCTTTTTCTGTGTGTTTTCACCCGCAAGCAGCTCAAAGAGAGAGGGGCAAGAGGTTTGAATGAGGGAAAGAAAGTTTCCTTCTCCGATTGCTAGCTGCTCTTACATTGTAGCAGCTAAAAAGAGGGAAACTTTCTTTATCCATGCTGCATCCTGACAAGATCATTCAAAGCATTCCCCCCTCTCTCTCCGAGCTGCTTGCGGGTGAGCGAGCAAGTGGAAAACAGCCACTCTGGTGCCTCCATGGACAAAGCTTATGTCATAAAACCCAGACCTCCCCCCACCCTCCGCTGCTTTAGCGCAAGTTTGCCTGAGCGCTCCCTCCCCTCTTTTGCCTGGGTCTGTCTTTCTGATGGCAGCACCAGCGAGAGAATGCGCTTTCTGGCAGCCCAGCTTTGAGGATGCCATGCATGTGTTGGCATGCATTCCCTTTCACTCTGTATTCCCTGGGTTGTGGCTGCCTTTGTGCCCGGGGGTGGGGGGGTAGGGAGCCTCCCTGGAGCAGCATCTGCATGCCTTGCATCTCTCCTTGGGGCCCCAGGGTTTCCCCAGGGAGGCATGACTTTACCCCCCCACCACCACCACCATAGCCATGCAAGTTTACAGGGTCGCTCTTTCCCCTTGCTTTCTTTGCCCCTTCCTATGCCTATGGCTTCCCCTCAGTTGGTTGTATTCCAGACTAAAGCATGGATATTTCAGAAGATCCATGTCTTATTCCAGAATACCCAAATATAGCATAATAAATAACCTTCTGGATGAAACCAGAGGCAATGAACGCAGGATCAGGGGGGACTGGCAGAACCTAAGGGCGGAGTGAAATCTACTCGCCATGGCAATGTCATGGTTTGATTGATGGAGTCAGAACCAATCAGGGAGAAGAGTGGGAGGAAATGAAAAGATGCTGTTTGCTGGGACTGGAAATGGGAGTGAATGGAGTAGGAATGAGTAATTCGAATGCAACCTGTTTTATCATCATATAAGTGGAAACGAATTCACTCCTCAGGAGACTTTATTTCGGATTAACTTGGTGCAGTAGGAACAGGGGCCCTGATTCTTTTAATGACCCATACAGCTTTCTTTTCACATACACATTTTATCTTGCATATAACAATCAATGGCAAGCAATTGTCATTGATTGCAACAAACTAGAAATGTAATTTGATTCTCACACGTTTGCTTTGGAGAAAAATGACTGTAATAGCAAGTCAGTCAGTCAGATAGACAGACAGACAGACAGATAGACAAACAGGTAGGTGGGTAGATTTTCAAGCAAACACTGATCGTATTAACCTAAAATAATCTCAGAATTTATATTTGGATCTTGATCAAATTCTCTGTTCAAGTTTGTGCAATAATGCACAGAAAGACTTATTGCTAGTGGATGTTTTCAAAAAAGCTTTTTGACTTTTTTGAAAAAATCCCCAAAGCTGTGTGGCAATTTAAACAGTTATCTGTTTGGCAAAGAAGAAAAAAATACAAAAAAGAGACACTAGTCCTCACTGTGGAGTTATGTTATCTCTTACTGAATTGATTTGCAATTAGAGGAAACAGTTCCTTTGCTTTTAAAGAAAGACTGAAAGATCTATTCATTTAAAAAAGGAATTACTCAGGAAGGTTTCTAATATCCCATATCTCTTGTATTTTGTCAAATAAGCATTTGTAAGCAGCCCCATAGATTACACAATAAACGTTTTATTGTATATACACCATCAATTGCATTTAAAGCAAGGATAGGTAAAATGCCTTAAGCTTGTAATTTTTATTGCTTGAAATGGATTCTTAAAAGTCTTGTAAGCCTGAGAGAGAACAAATCTAAAAAATAATGTTCTGTCCCAATACTGAAGCAATGATGTGTGTTGCTCCACCAGGGGAGAACACCACTTTGGAGGCACCCTCCCTTTGTTCTTTGATGATTGGTAGCAGATATTCAGAAATCAACATGGCCGGATTTGTGGTTTCATTTGTGGACTGGGTGAATATGGCACCTTTTATGCTTTGGTATTCCTAACAGCTTACCCATGGGGAAAAACTGGCTGCTTCAAGTTTCAAGACCATTAAAAATAATGGTAATTCATTAAGGGAAAGGCAAGACTGGAGCTGGTTGAGAGTTAAATCATCACAAAACAGGCTGAAGCCCAAATATTACTGAATCCAAGTCAAAACCATTAAAAATCCTACGTTGAGCAGGGGGTTGAACTTGATGACCCTAGAGGTCTCTATAATTCTATGATTCTGTAATCAAGTCTGTTCTAATGGATAGGCTATTTTCACATTTAGTTTTTAGCTTGGAATGCAAAAACTGTGCTGCAAGGTGCTGGACTGGGGACATGTCTTTTTTTGTAAAACTTGACTGAGCCCAAACTTTAAAGGATACATGTCAAATCTGAAGCAAATGATGTACAATGAATGCTATTAAAAATAGGAATATTCGGTGGCTATGTACAATTAAGAGTTACAGAGTTGCCCTCATAGTGAAATAGAAGAGGAACAATCATTAACTTGAACTGTTTATGCAGTTATCCTTCATTATATGTGCTTATTTCTTTCATGAAAACTGTTCTTCAAGTGAAAACCTCTACTCTAAGTTCCCACTGCTGTGGTTTACAGCCATTATAGTATCTCAGTAAAACACAGATAGAAATTTCTATGTCACTTGCAAGTGAAATCTCTTACTGCAGTTGCTTGAATAAGGAAATGGATTATAAAATATATAATATGCAAGCTATGGGTGAAACTTGCAGGTGGCATTGTTCCAGGTCAGATGGATATGCTTCAGCTTTGGGAGAGGTTGTTTTGTTCCATAGTTATTGTTCCAGGCATTCCCCTATTAAAATAGTTTTAAAGCATATTGTCACACTTACTGTGACCTACAAACTGCTTCAAATAGACTCTATAGTTGAGTCAAACATCTTCTACAGGAAAACCAACTGTAATGTTTCATGACCAAATTAGGCCCAGAAGTAAAATGGTGACCAATGCAAAAATCATAGAAGAATTTAAATAAAAGGACCATTCAATGTTATTTTACTGTTGGAAGGAGAGAAATAATAGAACGTAAAGGAGGTAAGCACAGAGGAAACTATGCTTCACAAAAGAACAGCAAGCTCCATATTGTATAAGAACATGAGAGGGGCCCTGCTGGATCAGGCCACAGCCCATGTAGTCAAGCATCCCATCGCACACAGTGGCCCACCAATTGCCCAGGGCATCTCAAGCAGAGACAAGCACAAAGCTCTTCCTGCTCTTCAATCCCAGCAAATGGCCTTTGAGGCATCCTGCTTGTCCCCACAGCCTGAAAGATGTACTTAGGCATCCATTCTAGTAGCCATTGATACATCTGTCATCCACATATTTGTCTAACACTACCTTAAAGCCATCTAGACTGGTCACTGTTACCACATCTGGCAGCAAATTCCATAGACTGATGACCCTCTGGGTGAAGAAATACTTCCCCTTGTCTGATCTGACTCTCCTACCCATCAGCTTCATAGAGTGCCCCCTGGTTCTAACACTGTGTGATAGAGAAAAGACATTTTCTCTATCTACCTTTTCCTGAGCAATAGAAAAGAGGAAGGAATATAGGTAAAAGAGCACTGATTTGCAAGCGTCCACACCTATTCCAATTGGAAGTGATCTCTAAGGAAGCAGGGGAGATGGAAGAAATATGGTAGCTATCTAGAGCAAGTGAAATCCCAGGCTGTGAGCCAAAAGCAGCTCAAGTGGTATTGCAAGAGATCTCAATTACTTAATCAGATCCCACCTCCCTTGTTCTGCAAACAGATTAGGTGGCTGCTGGCATCGTACCCTAACAAATGGCATGTGGTGTTTTTTTTTTCACACTGGTGCCAGGAGGTCTATGGGCTGAAGAGGTTCCGTGACACTGAACAGCACAAAAAGGAAAAAGCATAAGCAGACAGGCGGGGAGGTTGCATCTAGGTTTCATCTAGCTCGGTAGATTTCTCACATTACACACAAGGCAGACTTTATATTTTACAAGACCAAGGAAATGAAGGAAAATATATCTTTCACCAAAGAAGACATCAGCCCTTTAATGGTTGACATGACGGATATTTTTAGATGGAAGTCTAGTTTAACTTACTTACATTAAGGGTCTAATCTCTTTTCGAACAATGACTATGTAAGCTTGAATACATAGTGAGAAATCTGTTCCATTAATTAAGAGCTGCCTGTACTACTTGGATTTGCAGCGAATGTTAATAGATTTCTCTCCCTTCCCCTGTTGGACAATTACCCTATTTTGCCAACTTACTAATGGATTAAATAGAAAAGTTTAACATGTTTAAAAAGAGGAAAAGGGGAGAGAAGAGATAATGAACAGGTGAGTAGCCAGATGAATTAATACTCCATATGTGTAATGTTACTGCAACATTTTTTTTTCCTTATTGGGCATGCATTACCTTACAGCTTACATATCTGTACTGGCACAGAAACCATCATCCAACAGCTCTAAACTTTTCACCATGTTGCACTCCTTGGCTTTTCTCAAGCCAAATGCAAAATGGAACTGCACTACCTTGGGGCTCTGATTGGACTCTCAAAATATATTCTTGATCTTTAATCTTTCATCTGTTTCTAGGCATCTTAAAGAAAAGGTAAGCCGGGCAATGTCCTTTGTGGTAAACACTCCTTGCCCCTTGAGGAGTTGAAGGTAGCGAGAGAGTGCCTGTGTGAGATCCTGATCACTCTTTCATTTTATAGCCCCTCAAAAATGATGTGATCAGACAAACCCTGGCATAAAACCCATTCTCCATTACCAAAAGGAGAACAATTAGGGATGTGCAGGTTTTTCCCCCCTGTTCGCTTCACATTGAAGTGAGTGGAACAGAACCTCACATTTGTGCATATGGAGCCACTTCAAATGTGCTATGCTCTGAATTCTGCTCTGCATCCACTCCAAATCCACTTTGTTCCAAAGCTTTGAACAAAGGCACAAAAGCTTTCACTTCGTATGCGAAGGTCAGTATTCAAATATAGCCAATATTCAAATGCAAAGTTCCAAACCTTTGTAATTTGTACGAATTCTGAAGGTGACGAACATTTTTTGCCCATCCCTAAGAACCATCAAACCAAAAAGCTTCAGTGTTTCCGTTAAAGTTTCTTCCCATCTAGTGTCTATCTTTTGTTACTTCAGCTGTTCTTGAAAATAAATTGTAGCCCAGATTTTTATAATTGCAATGCAAATTTTCATATCCAGCAAGAGTATGTCACTGAATATAAACATATTCAATCAGGGTAATTTGATATTCAAATTACACACAGCAAAACACAGACTTTTATTTCTTTAGGGAACCAAATGCAAAAAAAGGCAGGGTTTGGGGGGGGGGGGTAGCATTCCTTTTCTTACCATCTAGCACCTGGAATTTCACAGCAGCTTAATCAGAGATGGTCAGAAGAACTCACAGGCAAGCAAACCTGAGTCTTTAACTATCCCTGATACTTCATCTCAGCATTCAGATTCCAAATAAAGAAGAATCATTAAGGCCACCTAGATATATAGGCTTTATTCACAAGATTATGCTAGGTTTACTGTGGCTGTTTTTGCACGTACCTCCCAAAAATCTGGATTAAGAAGATCTGGATCTTCAATATCTGGCCCTCACAGACTCTGGTCCTTGAAGATCTGGATTGCCACGGAGACCCCATGCATCTGCATGGACTGCCTAGCTAAAAGGGGACACCGTGTGGATACCACAGCATGCCTCCTGAAGCCCCAATTAGGCCTGAGGAGGAAGTTGTTGCATTCAAATTTGGACTAGACTAAGAGGAACAAGAAGACTTTCAATATGGAGAAATTTAAGGAGTAAAATATAGAACACACATATAAATTGCGGGGGGGGGGTGATCTGGCTTGCAATCTCTTAATCAGAGAACTTCAGTATGGTCACTGATAATGCTGAATAGGAGCCAACATTGTGAGATAGCTGCTAAAAAGGCCAATGCAGTTCTGAGTAGCATTAAAAGAATCACTTAAGTCTTTATTCCACTTTCTTCTGCACTGGTGAGATTTCACCTGGAATACTGTATGCTGTTATACACTTCCAGAAGAACACTGACAGATTGTAACACATTCAGAATTGGGTATCAAAGATAACTAAGTTGTAATATATAGCAGTGGGAGTTGGGCCATCAGAAAGGTTGAGCGATGAAGCACTGATGTTTTTGAACTGTGGTGCCAGAGGAAACTGTTGAGAATTCCACGGATTACAGAAAGATCAAAAGAGTCAGTACTCAAGGAAATAATCTGCTCACTTGAAAGATTCACTAAAGCTGAAATACTTTTACCGCATCATGTGAAAGCAAGACTTACTGGAGAAGACCCTGATGTTTGAAATGATTGAAAGTAAAAGAGGGCAGTAGAAGCTAAAATGGATAAATGGAATCAAGGAGGTGGTGGGTGGGTGGGCTTGCAGGAATTTAGAAGACTGGTTATTGATAGCCATGGCATGTTGAAGTCCAAAGGATCACAAAGGCCATGGTCACACCCTTACCTTAAACTTCCTTCAATCCATCTTCAGGTGTGACTGTTCATACCTTTTCATTTCTATCCATTTTATTTGTGGACTTTCCATTCAGAAAAGCCAAACAGAGTGTGGAAAGTTCACAAATACAACGGATAGAAATGAAACTTAGCTTATATATGGCTCTATTTTAACATGTATGTTTTTAAATGCTGTTGCCCACCCTGAGACCTTAGGGTATAGGGCAGGACAGAAATGTAAAAAAATAAAAATAAAAAAAATGACTGAACAAAAACAAATATAATTCAGGAACAGGAACTATGAGGACAAGCTGGGGGAACTGAAGTCCAGCTCAAGAAAATTAGACTGTAGAGAAACATGAAATCAGTATTGAGGTACATGAGCACCACAGTGAAGACAGTCAGCAACTGTTCTCCAGGGCCCAAAATACTAGAATTGTAGCTTCTTAGGTTCTACATGTACGCAAATAAAAAAATCCTAGTCCTAAAAGATGTGGCACAGTCTATCTATGGATGGCATAAGTTTTCCACCCCTGGAAAATGGTTTAATTTGCTTCTATGAACATTGCAAAGAATTCACCTAGATCATTCTTGTGGTTTCTTCAGGTTCTATGGTTCTTTGATTGTATAGCCCTTCCATTTAACACTGAACATTCCACAATCTCCAGGGAAGCAAGATGGCCATTTCTCCTCTTATAGTCGCATCCGGCACTTTTCTTTATTTGAACCCTTCCATCATCCAAAGGTTTAAAACAAAGGCTTTGTGCCCTTCTCGTTTCAAGCAATGAACAAACTCAATGCAGAGTGCACGGGAATAGTGTAATAAGTTGACCTTTACTTTCTAAAATTCAATACACTTTAAGTTCTTTGCCTAATTTAAAAGGAGATAATAGTTAAGCCACTAATTAGAATATGGTAAATAGATACCATAATATATGTAAGGGCTGAGCTTTCCAGCATAAAGAGATAATAAATTTATACAGCTAATTGTAAAGATACAAAAAGAAGCCTTTGTATTTACCTCATTAAGCAAAATAAAATGAAAACATCGTAGTCTGGACTTCGGATCAGTTTAGGCCTTTCCCTTCTATACACTAGTGTGGATTAGTGGAGGCCTCACTCCCTTAGCACTGGATGAAACTGTGGGTCAGGACAGGTGCTAATGTGCTGCTGCATCCCACTGCATCAGGCCTCATTAAAATGGTCCACAGTCAGACTATTGTGGTCCAGTACACTAAGCTGACCCCTATTTGATGGCATAACAGGAAGCAGTGTCGGAAGGGGGACATGCCTTAAACGTTCCTGGCTGGAAATATAGAAAACCAGGACTGATAGTAAGTTCCCATCCTCTGAGGTACACGGCTAGGACTGGACTGAATTAGGTAACCCGGGCCATCATAACCCACGGTGTGCGGAAATGGCCAAACTGTAGACATGTATTTTCAAAATAAATGAATAAATAAGAAAGAATATGTAAAATTTGATAGGATATTATCTATCAGCCAACCAAGGAACTAAGAAAAACATTTAATATTGATGGATAAAACATATCTGAAATTCTCTCTTTAAAGGAAGTTATCCTATAAGTTCCTTACAGTCAGTTTACGGAACTAATATTTAGCCATATCCAGAGGGAATTTTCTGTAAATTTACTTGGAATGTTAATACAAAGCTGAGAGGGCAGATGGCATCATCTAACGAAAACATACAAAAGCGCTGTTCAGATGTAGCTTATCGCACAGATCCTTGGGATTAATGAATTCAAGAAACGATGGTTTGATTATATTATGCATACTAAGGACAAGTCAAAATCACATTGTTATTTCAGATTCTGTTGTAACTATAGCTTACAAAAACTACGACCCCATCCAGATGGGGTGAATATAATGCTGTGGTGCTGCTATGGTGTGGCTGCCTCACCATAGTCCTGCTGTTTCCTCCCTAAAAAAGTACTATAAACTATTGCTGGAAAACCTAACACTGAACACAGTTTTTCAGCAATAGTGCTTTTCACTTACTTTCTGGATGGAATCTCCATCATAGTTCTATCCACTGTATACCGGTAGAGGCTGAAACAGGAGCTCACCAGTGCACAGAGCAGGGATGTGCACAAATTATTCGTGCATTCAGCACAAAGACATCCGGATTCTGAAATTTGTGGACAGATCGGATAGCCCTATCAGTCCACAAATTGGATAATCCAGTATCTGTAGAAGCTTCGATAGAAGCTTCTACAGATACTGGATTACCCTGGGGCCTCCCTCCCGGGCCGGCCTCCCCCAAACCTCCCCCCCCCAGGGCCTACTTACCTGCTCCAGCAGGGCTCTGGGCCTCTTCCCAGGGATTCTGGAAAGCCAAACAGAAGCCCCGGGAAGAGGTCCAGAGTACCGGCCGAGCACTCCCACCAGCCTCCCTGGTGCCCCCTTATCTTTATTGATTCTGTGCACAGATATTTGTAGAATATCCATGGCCGGATCCGAATACCCCCACATCCATTGGGGCGTGGGGTATTCAGCTGGAGCCAGATATTTTGCCTTGAATAGAATGTGGAAATTAGCTCTGTGCACACCCCTAGCATAGAGGTCCTGACATGCACATCCAGGCACTGAGGATGGCCGAATATGCGGATGTATCCTTTAGTAAAATGCACAAAGACAGCACCAGGCAGGGCACTGTCTAGCTAGCATTATCGCCTCTTAGCAGGATATCTGGCAGCCGTCTGGAGGCAGCCTACATTTTCCTGAGCACAGTCATTATAGAAACTATGGCTAGTTTAAAAACTGGAGTGTACGCTTTTGAACTCTATTAGCGCCCAAAAAGAAAGGAAGGAGTCATGACTTGTTTACATGTATGTTTGTAATTCACATGCCACAATTTTGAAGCAAAGGAACGTTCTCATGCTTGGAAGCTTGTTACCTTTTATTCCTGAAGGCTACTTCACAACAGCAGTTCAGTGCCATCAACTATGCGCTAAGGTCTATGAAGAATGCCACTGATGTAAGGCTTATTCAAAAATCCTCTGTGCCCTCATGTAGTCAAAAGAAAACAGACTTAATTCCTACACTTACGCTCTGATATCATACCATGGTAATGAGCTGAACAGCAGAGCCCTCTTTAGGCTCATGGTTTAAACACCACTTTGCACAAGGACTAATTGTCAGTGTTAACGTGGCCACCATTGTCAGATATCTCTAAAGCTTATTCTTGATTTGCTGCCAGACTTGGCCACATGTACTATCTGTCTCCTCCCTGGAAAACAGAGTCATGTTACTTACTGGCGTTTCAAGAGGAATGTTGCAATCCCTCACTATTGTGAGTTCGATGCCCAATTAACTCCCTTTGTGCACTCTAGCTGTAAGAACTTCACTAACAAAATTTTCTTGCACCCTGCCCTGCATTAATACATGACAGAAGACTGACTTAGGAACAGAAGATTCATTTATAAAACAATTTTGAAGTCATATTTAAGAGAGATAAATAAGCAAAACACAAATGACTTTCATTTGGGTGTGTGTCTCTTTCTGGCCTAACAGAAGAAATACCATTCCAAAAAGGAACTAGAGTTAGATAGTTCTTCATTTACAATGCATTATTCACAGCTAGAGATGTGTAGGAACTTTTTTCTGGTTTGGTTTGGGTGAGACTGAACCCCATGAACTTTGAAATGAACTTTAAACTTCTCAAAACAGTTCGAAGTTTGGTTTGAATGCTCATCAGACTGTTCTTTACAGGGGACAACGGAATAGAGCAAGGGGGTCAACAGGGCCAAACCTGTGCAGAGTTTGAGCTGGAAACCCCAAAATAGGTGTGTATGTTGGCGGATCTCAGGGAAGTTTTTGTCAAGTCTCAGGGCAATCAAATGCAACCTTGATTTTTAATGGAAATTTCCCATTTGTTCCTAAGGAGCAAGTGGCAGATTTTAAAAGAAAAAAAAAGAAAAAGAAAAATCAGAGGAGACACCAAATGTTGTGCTTCATGGCCCTTCCTACAACTCCCATCCCACCCCAATTTGGTGGTTTCAGTTCAAACATAACCACACAGCCACAAACAACCTGCAAGGCAAGCCAGCAGGGCCAATATTGTGCGGTAATTGAACTGGAAGCCCTAAAATTGGTTTGTGGGCCTGAGGGCCCTCTAGGAAGGCCCCTGGCATGTCTCTGAGCAGTCAGAAGTGGTTTGTCAAGATTTTTTTGGGATATGTCACCAACTCTTAACAAAAAAATAGCAAATGTCTCAAAGAATCATTTAAAATCATGGCATTCAATTTCCCTGGAACTTGGTCCCATTTCCTGAAGGACCCCCAGATCCATGTATCATGAGCAGAGGGCCATCAGGAAGTCCCATGCCCAAGCCTGAAACAATTTGTTGTACCCCTCAATTGTAAAGATTTTTTACTTTTTTCAGAAATTCCCCATTGCTATGGGAAAATGTCTGGAAAGAAGAACTTGAGAGAGGAGGAGGAATAAATATGACTGAATGCCTATTGCCCACATCTACAAGCAAAAAAAGAACACAAAACACAGGATTTGACCCTGAAGTGCCTTCCAAAACATCCAACCTTTTCCTTTAAAAGAGCTGAACATCTGCTGTCTGTGTATTGACTTGAGTTTTGAAAGAGAAACAGTTTCAAGCAAGATTTACAGAATTACTCAGGGAGAGAGACACGGCATCCCTCGTGTTTTCCCTCCTCAGTGCCGGCCTACGGGCACTGATCCAGACAGAATACTGGCCCAGGGTGTACCCCATGTCACCCTAGACCTGGCATCACTGGTGGGGTGCATGGGTGGTGGTGTATGAGTGCGAGTGGGTGGTTCTGTTGCCACGGAATGAACACACAGACACTCTACCAGGGGCTTGTGCAAGTGATGTGCAAGTGACATCACTTGTTTGTTTTTGTTTGGCATTGCATGCCAGGGTTGCCAGATTTGGCAAAAAAATAAGCCAGCCAATAAGATACACCTGGTTTTTCAGGTAAGGTTGTATGTAGGAATAATTAGGCTCGCTAATGAAAGCTGGCTAGCCTGCGTGGGCGCAGGACAGATCTAAGAGAAAATGGAGCCTTACAGATTCCTCCCGCCCTGTGTGAATAAAAGTTGGGACTCTCTAGAGAATCCTTCCTGTCTATTTTTGGTGAATAGCCCTAGCCTAAAATGCTTCTATGTTAGATTTTTGTGTCGGGTCAGGGCACAGGGTTTCCCCTCCGATTTTGATTCTAAACATAGAATTTAGAATGATATCTTTTTTCTTGGATTTTTTTTTTCAGACTTTTCATTTTTCTTTACTCCTTTTGTAGCTTTTTTTGTTGCCATTCTTTTTCTTTTCTTTCTTTGTTTTTTTTTGGGGGGGGGCAAAGAATAGCTCAGGAAAGTCTAACAGGGGGAAGATGGCCTTTATAAAAATGAGCTGTTCCACCAGCCAAGTGCCTGTATATGTGCAATGAGATGTCACCACATCACCCACCATGGTCAATACTCTGAATGCTGGATAAGAGATACCTCCACGTAACCAAAGAAATCCTAATGTGCCCAGCCTGTAATGCTCCTCACAAGTTACCTCTAAAACTTATTGTTATTGAGCCCAGGCACAGAGAAACTGCTACTGTTAGAATGTCCAAACGGTTCCACCTTGGTTCAAATGCAACCTGTCCCTTTTGTACAAGTTTGGCTTGTCCCAAAATATCCCCCAGTTCCAAATAAAAATGAAATGCTTCCTCTCAACACCACTGTGTTATCTACACATTGAATCTCTTGAGCTCTCCTGTCTAGCTGACCCTACA
The DNA here is from genome assembly GCA_014337955.1 of Aspidoscelis marmoratus. NCBI lineage: Eukaryota > Metazoa > Chordata > Lepidosauria > Squamata > Teiidae > Aspidoscelis > Aspidoscelis marmoratus. The sequence continues at coordinate 30,876,039 of MTQE01001141.1, read as the reverse complement.
TTTTTAACAGACAGCATTTTTGAGAATACAACCTTGGAGATACTGGATTTCAATTTTCTACTTAACAACCTAAATTTGACTTCCAGGACTTCCTACTTACCCTGCTGAATGTCACTTGTGACAACATGTAATGTGAGACCACTAGTCCTCTCCAGTACTATCTACCAGCCTATCTAGATGCCATATGATGTCTGCAACTTTTGCACCAGCTGGCAAGTTAATGTGGTCAATGCACCCACCGCAAATCCATTGCCCTGTATTTCTAATAAGTGAATCACCAACTAAAAAAAAAAAATCACCCCTCCTGCCACCTGTGGAAGAGTATCCTCAGTGCAAGAGGAAGTTGGCACATCCTCTAAGAAAGGGGTCCCAACTAAGGGAGCCTCCCCCTCTTCCTCAGGTTGATGTCTTCCCTGAGACCTCCACTCTCTAAGGCAGCTGGAGGGCTGCCCACCGTGGAGTGGGGTGCTCAGTGCATTCTGGAAGGCCTCATCCTCTATCTTTTGCTGCAACCAGACAACAGTTATTATTCCTCTATATTTGGATATTCCTGAATAAAGTGTTGGATGGTCACGACTTTAAAATTATTTTTATTACTCCTCTAAATGCTGGTTAAATGCTGTAATTCACGACATCTGGAAAGAGTTTTTTGAAAACAGCAGCATAAGATCAAACTGATTTCTTTTTCTTGGTTATATCTGAAGGAGTCATATCACAATTGCCTTGTCTCAGAATCAGATCTAAAGAGTAAAGCTGATGAGGGTCTTTGCAAATAACCTATCAGGGAGAAGCCATTCAGGAGGAAGAGAAAAGGAGAGAGCGCACTGCCTGCACTTGTTTTTCCTTAAATGAAATTGCTATGCTTCATCTAGGAAGAAGGCATCCGACAAATCCTTGAAAAAATGCTTTCAGCCTAGTTAGATTTCTCCACCACAGCAAATCCTATGGAAAGAGTGGGAGACAAGATCAGCAGCATTCTGTATATCCAGTTCTCCCCTCCACAGGGGGGCTCTGTGAAATGAGGCTTTGTGATTCCTGGCTGGCAAAGATTTCTTGCTTGCCCATTGAAAGCACAGTCAGACAAAGATACCACCAATCAAATTTCAATACAGAATGCAGAATGTATCGATATGTAAGGCTAGAAGTGAACTAATCCTAAGTTTGTTTTTTATTGTTTAAGTCTGCACCTTCTGTGTTTTGATCACTTTTGAATCTAGGTATTAGGGGTACAGCAAAGCGATACTAATAGTCATATTAGTTGGCACACCCACGACATCCTTGTCTGACAGTTGTTAAGGCCGCTTTTTGGAGCTGCCCTGCCCTCTTCCTCCTGGTGTGAATGCGCCACCCATAACAGACCCCTTCACAGAGCCTAGCTGGGTGGCTGGGTGGCTGCCGCTTGCCTGGATGGATGAAAAACGGCACCGGGCAGCCAGTGATTCTTTCCCCTCCCCTCCCCATTGCCCAGGGCACACAGCAGCAGCAGCAACTCAAGCCCCCTTTGCTCGCTCACCTCCACAGCCATACATTCACACATTAATCATTCACACATCTCACCGAAACTTCAGCTGCTTTCCTCCCTTTTCCGTTTCTAAAGGTCAGAACTTTCAGAATAGTGCAAAATTGCAACATTGTTATCAGGTGTGAAGTGGGTAGATTGCTACAATGTAACAGCTGCTTAGGGGATGGATTTTTACAGTGAAATCACTATCTTTGGAAGCAAGCTATTGGGGGATGGAAACCCTTTACATGCATTCTCATCCCACTAAAACTGTACCGTTCCCACAGCAAGAAATG
>MTQE01001141.1:30860215-30873897 GCA_014337955.1 Aspidoscelis marmoratus | reverse complement strand
TGGGGACTGCGAGGATCGAAACCATTTTGAAACCATTTTAAGCTTGTAATCGGAACTCCCCCATAGTGGCCCACCAATTGCTTCTGGGCATCTCAAGCAGAACACAGAGGCAAAACTTTAACCTGTTCTAGAAACCCTGCAAATGGCTTTGAGGGACATCCTGCCTGTTTCCCAAACTGGAGACAATTCCTAGACATCCATTCTAGTAGCTATTGGTACACCTGTCCTCCATGAATTTGTTTTGACTAACCCTTTCTTAAAGCTATCCAGGCTGTTTGCTGCCAGCACCTCATCCGGTAGTAAATTTCACAGACTGATGATCATTTGGAGAAAAAAAGTACTTCTCCTTGTCAGTTCTAACTCTCCAGCTCATCCGCTTCAAAGAATGCCCTCTGGTTCTAATGTTATGTAGCAGAAAAAATAACTTTTTTCCATCCACCTTTTTCACACAATGAACAATTTTATATACTTCAAATTGGTTCCCTCTTTAACGCTGTCTTTCAAGGCTAAAGAGGCCTGGACATTGAAGCCTGATTTTGAAGGGAAATGTTTCAGCTCCTTGATCATTCTGGTTACCCTTTTCTCAATTTTTCCAGTTCCACAATATTCCTTCCAAGGTATAGAACAGATAAATATCCCTAGAAACTTGGCAGAAAAGAAAGCTCACACAGGCTGTGCTTTAGGGACTAAAATCCAGACTGGAATGGAACTCGGCATCCAGGGTTCCCATTATATCGGCCAGTAAACCAAATTCGGCAAGCCTCATTCCCATTCCGCTTCTTTTTCCCTGGATTTTCTGCAGAAACCCCTGCAGAAATCTGGGGGAGAAAAAAAGCCCTGTTAAAACAGGACTTTTCATGCCGGTAAATGAATTAAAGCCTTTGGAGATGGGAAAGGTGGTTTCCCCCCCCCCTTAAATTGCTTTCGCAATCGGCCTTCGGCTTGGGTGGGCGAAGAGGAGAAGGAGGAAAGGGGGCCCAGGCTCACTGCCATCGAGCCTGGCAGCAGTGATGGCAACTTGGCCGAGTAGAGGGGGAGGCACCAGACAACAACAAGCCCAGCAGTGGTGGCAGCGGCTTGGTCAAGTAAAGTGTCGGCACCAGGCAACAACGAACCCGGCAGCAGAGGCAGCAGCGTAGCTGAGTGTGTGGGGGGGGGGCACCAGGCAACATTGAGCCTGGCAGCAGCAGCAGCAGCGGCTCCTGCCATGCCACACTGTTTTTAAAGAATGCTCATGTGCTTCTGTGCACTTGTGGGTCTGGTTATGGGAACAGCTTGGTGCTGTTCTCAGCCGGAAACTCAAACCCGCACCAGAACCCGGACCAGAATAATCCTGGAACGCAGGAGTTGGGAATGCGCCCACAGTGCGTGTGATGAAGCGGGGGGGGGGGGAATTGAACTGCACAGATTCCCCAGTTTCACTGCTGCCAGATCAGCAAAGCCCCCTTCAGAAGAAAGTGCACTAAAGGAAAAAAGTGACTTCTAGCTGGTAGAGGAGATTCTCCACAAACAGAAAAAAGCTCCAATATACTCAGGTGTCTAAATCATTTTTGAAAAAAAACAAATGGCTTCAGAACAGTTGCATGGGACATCTTAGACCCTTTCTGCACTGGGTTTTATTCGACACAGTATGCCGGAATAGGGAACTGCCATCTGCATGCTCATGCAATCTGTGTCAATGCATCTATCCAACTGTCATTCCACCTTCATACCCCCACTGAAACACCACTTTTAGCCACAAAGTAGTCCTAAATAATATTTAGCTGCAGCTCAGCATCTAGTTTTCCAAGCAGTTCTAGATCTTGAGGCATTGTCTCAAAGTAAACAGTTTTCCCGTGTGTTGGCTTTCAGGATGCAAGGTCTTACTGACTAAATGACTGTTTGAATGCCACAGGATTGTGTACTTCTGGTTCTTAGGAAATGAATTCTCTTTCTTGATGAGAATGACAGAAGCTGAGAGCCAAGGAGCTACTTAGGTAAGTTCTGAGCAAGGCTATGTTTGCAAAAAATCCTCTCTTTAAGAAGGAATAAAACTCTTTCATGCACAGTGCCAATTCAACATAATAGAACTCTCCACCAATCCTTAAAGGAACATTTGTATCTTGGCTTTCAGTGGCAGCAATCAAGAAAGAATGTAAGAAAACAAAACTGTTTCCCAAGCACTGTTTGCTGGTGCCGTAATTAACGTAATCAAACAATTCCACAAATTGCTTCCAATTGCTGGCGTCACTTTCATGTGCACAGCCAGACTTTCAAAGACGTGCCCTTCTTTCCCTAAACCCTTACAGTGGGAACAAGGGCTTTGCTAAACAGTTTAGGATAATTTGTACTGTAACAGGTCCCCAGGCACCCTTGACACATTTTCAATTGCCATCTAATTTTCCTGTGTAATTGAAAGACAGCTACTATATTTAAATAATTACTACCCTAAACAGTTCAGAGGGGTCAGTGCTAAAGTTCCCACAAGCGAGGCAGAAGTCCTTGGGATGAACAGCATTAAGGGGTCTCAACACTAGATGGTGCACTATTATCTTATTCATGTTAAAATGGAAGCTCTAGTTCAATTACTTTCTTTGGTACACTGATCGTGAAAAGAACTTAGGCTCCCACAGTAAAAAGCCAAATGCTGTCAATATTTAAAAGCTGTCAAAAACTGAATATGGAAGGAGGTTTAATGATATCCTCTAAGCAAATTATTGTGATCCCCAAAGACCCCACTAATTATGTATTTTAAAAAATTAGACTAGGTACACCACTGGTTTAATAGTTTCCACCAAGCCACCACCCTAAAGTTGGATAACCTAGCCTTCCTCAGTCATCAGAGCAATCATTTACAGAGCAAGGAAAGTTGTTAGCTTGTGGTTAGTCTCCCGGTTCAATTCTGTACTCTTCCATGAAGACAGATGGGTGACCTTCGGCTAGTCACAGGTCTCTTCTAAGTTCTCACTGTCCCACCAATTCACAGAGTGTCTGTTGGCAGAAGAACAGAAGGTCTATCAGCGTTTTTGAGTCCCCTTAAGGCTGAAAAGGTCTAGATCAGGAACATCTCCCTTCTTCATTCTGTGGGGCATACGGCCTGGGACCAAATGAAAACAGGCAGCATATTTATTTATTTATTTATTTGATTTTCATCCCTCCTTTTTCTCAGACAGGGACTCAAAGTGTAATTAAACAGCAATACAATAATATAACATTAAATATAATAGTTTTAATATAACATTAAAACTACCCATGCATATAATTTAGTGTTCCTACATATGAAATGTTGATAGCAACCCTCCAGTTTCATGATACAATAATGCAGTAAAGATAAGCTCCATAACTGCAGGTCCTGTTCATCTCTCACAGTGCTCAAATTTCATCTCAGTAACTGCAAGCAACTTGCTTTGTCAACTAGGTGATATAATTTCTGATACTTCAGATACTAAACCAGAAATAACAATTCCAACAGACATCTCTACAACACATTTCTCAAAACTTAGTTGCATAAAAACTGTTTTATACACACAAATGTGTAAACATACTGCTGAACTAATCCAGGCCAATTCTTTTTTTTCTTTTTTTTTTTAATGTGTCTGGTAAAAGTACTTCCCTACTTTGGACTAGTGCTGCACCGTTTGGGATAATTTCCTAAGACCTTGAATTCGAATCATTTACAGCAGTCACCTACATCCATGATTTTTTAAAAAATATATTGCTACATATCAAAAGTCTTTGAACTTTAGTGTTCAGTTCTCAGACTTCAGCAGTGCAATGTGCTAATTTGCAAAGCTGTGAGTACAGATGCTGTTCATTAGCTGAAGCTGGGCTGAGAAGGAATTGCCTGGTTATTATTAGGGATGTGCACAAACAGTTTCGTATGGGGGTTTGCAACATACGTCCCTGCCAAAAAGGCCCAGGATCTTGAGCACCTACACCTCACAAGCCCATCCCTCTATGACAGCAAGATGAAGGTGTGGAAAATGTAAGTGCAGCAGAGTGTAAAGGTAGAACTCATCTGTCACCATCCTCCTCCTTACTCTCCTTGCTTCTTTTTCCAGTTGTTTTTGCAGTCCAAAGAGGGCAAGACCACACAAGCAGTGACATCTCCTTCGAGGCCATGGCAATGCCACCATTCTCAGACTCTCTCATCTAGGCTTTCCAGGGGCAGGGGAAAGTGCAGGGACTGCAGGAAAGCCACAACTTGTGCAGCGATATTAACGCAATCCCATACTGGGCTGCCCTATCTGGGCTGCAAAGGAAGCTCAGAGGGGAAGTACTGAAGTAAGGAGCACAACAAAGTGGCCATGCTTCCTCTAGATCCTGATCTTCTTTAGCAAGTTTGTATATACAAACTAGTGTATGTACCTGTCTGTGAACAAATCTATCTAAGTTACTAGAAGGAAGCTAAGGAGTCTAGGAGCTGTTTTAGGCCTCAGAATGCACCGTCCATCTGCTTGTCCTAACACCTAAAACTCTAAAAAACAAAGATCTTAAGGGCTAAGAAGCTCAACACAGAGAACAGATGGTACTAAAAGCATCTGTCAAGAAACTGCATTAGGAATCCAGAACTAAATAAATTGGGATCCCCAGTCAATGTCAACTGAAACATCAGGACATATTCCAAGTATCCCATGTAATCCTGATAGGGACCAATGGATTTAAAAGAGAGAGAGGTTAGGCTTTATCAGGAATTATTAGTTAGTTACCAGTCTCACCTGAATGATGTGCATTTGTAGCCATTCTTCAGGGTCTAGTACAGTGATTCCCAAAGTGGTCCAGGTGGACCCCCAGGGGTCCACGGGAGACTCGACAGGGGTCTACGTTGGCATGAAAAAAAATGGGGGTTCGCAAGTTGTAAGTGGGGGTCCACGAAAATTTATCTGGTTTCAATAGTAAAGAACAAAAATGTTGGCTTGGCTTTACCTATCAATGTAGGCAGATAATATTTTAAGAAGGTCAGCGACTGTTACTTGTAAACACTTGCATATTCAATATTCAGTACAATGCATGTCGAGACTTGCAAAGCACCGCCTGCCCACCGCAATGCTTGTTCAGATGTTCAAAGGGACGGAATACTATTTTTCTTTTTATTTTTACCACTCCGAATTTAGGGTTGGAACTCAGTCGTGAAGCAAATTTCCATCGTTAGATCTAACCTTCACATTTTGTGACCAGTTTCGGGAATATGGTAGAAATGTAGCAGCAGGGGGGTCCACCGAAATCAGTAAAATTTTGAAAGTGGTCTACGAGAAAAAAAAGTTTGGGAACCTCTGGTCTAGTGACTGACCAAGAAGGGGTTGCGGTCAAACCAAGGATGACTTTGGATTGGCTTTTGCTTTTCTTTAATATCAAAGATCGCCCCTGTGTCTCATACTGTTTTATTGAATAGTATTTAATTAGCAAGATAAATATTGACAGTAACACAATGACGGAAGCTCAAAGCTTTACCCTTTTTTATACAAGATAGTAACAGGATGTAAGGATGGGAATATATAGCATTGGAAGTGCTTAGCAATATATGCCTATTCATTTTGCAAAGGAATTACAAGGCAAATTGGAGGCTGAAGCTAGATGAGAACATTCTATTGCCAATATATTGGTCTTGGGTGAATTAGATGCTTTAAGAGATAACTAACAACTTTCAGTAAAATGATAAAGCACCATTTTTACTACATTTATTTTATATTTTCTGAGGCTCCAGTCCCATTGTATATTTAAGGAGAATGGAGGCCACCTTCAGCCCTCAGAGACCAACCACCAAAGAATGTTTGTGTTTTTTTCGAGGACTTTCCTTCCTGGCATGGGACTACCCTGAAACTGGATAATCCCAGCACTGAGTCCATTTCAGGCAGGAAGAGACTTAAAAGAGCTGCAGTCGAGATCAGCAGTGGCATGGAAGCCAGCATGTTCTCTGGCACTCATGTCATCTTGGATGCATGCCATCAGGACTTGGTGAGTTATTAATGCTTAATTCATCAATAAGGTCTACCATTTATTTTGTTGCCTCTGCAATTTCCTTTTCTCCTCTTAGCATACCTTTGACTCTGGCCCTTTCTGCAACTTACCTTTGATCCAGTATAAAAAGTGCCTCCCCCCCAGAGACCAAGACGAGCTTTTGTTCCCACCCTTCAGGGGCATGGGGAGAGGCTGCAAAGCCTGTGTGAGCTTCACAGCTACAGGGAGGCATGGGCCCGATCTGCACTGTTAGTGCAGATGATGCTGATCCAGTCCACACCTCCACATGATCTAGATCAGTGTGCTTAGTTATTCCAGACCCACTGATCTGGAATGAGGCCAGGAAAGCGCAGAAAAGGCTTCTCTTATTGTCCAACAGACCAACAACTTCTCTGGCTGGTTTTCTGCTTCTAACGAATTTTAATAATAGGTTTATCTTTTTATTCCTCTAAGGCCGCATCCCCATTACAAGCTTATTATGGTTTCAAACCGTTTTCAATCCTCGCAGACCCCACGTCAGTTTGGCTTAACACGCTTTCTATGTGTTAAATCGCCCCAAAGCGTTGTAAATGTTAATGCTCATTTCAACAGGTCTCACTCCGGATCGTGTGCTTGATACGTGTTACATTTTTTACTGTGGGGACCCTACCGTTTTAAGGGATGAGAATCTATGTTTAGGGTTTCCCTCTCCCAATAGCTTGCTTCCAAAGACAGTGATTTCAGTGTAAAAATCCAATTTTCACAGCAGCCGCTACACTGTAGCAATCCAGGCACTTCACACCTGATAACAAGGTTGCAATTTTGTGCAATTCTAGCTCTTTGGAGTTCTGACCTTTAAAGGGGAAAGGAAAGCAGGGCAGGTTTTGGGAGATGTGTGAATGTTTAAAGCTCCCTTGCTTGAGTTGCTGCTGCTGCTGTGTGCCCTGGGCAATGGGGAGAATTGCTGGCTGCCCGCTGCCAGTTTTCCTCCATCCAGGAAAGCGGCAGCCACCCAGCCAGGTTCGGTGAAGGGGTCCGTTATGGGTGGCGCATTCACACCAGGAGGAAGAGGGCAGGGCAGCCCCGAAAAGCAGCTTTTAGAAAGTAGCCACTTGAGTCCCCCCTTGAGTCACGTACGCCACCTACGATCCTCAGAATCTGGATTGAACGCGATTAAGCTGAAAGTAATGGGAACAGGCAAATTCGTGTTTGCATCCGGTTCTATTATTTCAGTTTAGGGAAACTGGATTAACCTTGTAATGGGGATGCGGCCTTAGAGTTTCCTTCATTTATTCCCCTTCATTAAAATACTGTAATTTTTCCATTTTCTAAATGATCCTTTTTTACACCTACCAGATTCCTTGGCTGTGGAGATCCTTTTATTAACTGTAGGAATACATTATAACTGAACCTGTTCTACTGTGTTTTTAAACAAAAATCAAGTTTTCTGGAGTGTTTGCCCTTTCAACCTTCACTTTGAATTTACTTTTTACCAGTCTTCTCAGTTCTGAGCTGTCCTTTTTGAAATAAAAAAAAATAAGATTTGTTATGTAAGATTTCACTTCAATAAATGTTGAGTTTTACATTATGGTTACTATTTCCATCCTTCCACTATTTTATTTTTTCAATAAAAAAGTCATGTAGCGCCTAAGACTACTCTGTGTATCACTTCTGGTACAGACTGGGAAAAACGTTAAAATCAAGGGTATTTTATTTTATTTATTTGTTTACATTTTTATCCCGCCCTATACCCAGAGGTCTCCAGGCGGGTAACAACATTTAAAATCAAACATCATTTAACATCATTAAAGTCACTTTTTGTTGTTGCCAGTGACTATTATTGGCTATTTTTATTGCAATGTCTATACTAGCCAGGGTTGATCATAAATAGTCAGAGCTTAAGGGTGATTCTGTACTGGCCAGTAGATCAGCAGACATACTAGGAGTCTTCCTTTTGCATACTGGCATAATCTACAGGAGCCCCTGGCACAGTGCAGAATGACCTTAACATATGGAAAGGGCTACATTAATAACCTCTGGTTTATTTTTTTCATTTTTAAAGCAGAAGTCTCATTGTCTTCTCAACTGCACAGCTTCCAATAATGTTTAGAATAGATCAAACGCAACTCAACAAATACACTATGCATATGAATACTGCATACCTACAGTTTTTAAGCTTGACTCAACTGAGAATAACTTTATGTCCCTTGTCGTGGTATTTTTCTGTCAAAGTGTATCAAATTCTGTACAAGAAAATCCTGTCTGCACTGATTTAAACACTGATCCCAACAGCATGTAGACTCAGAAAGTTGTTTTATATTAAGGTGAGCCCTAGTTCAACAGGGCAAAGGGCTAAATTGTCATCAGGGGAGTCTAATGAAAAGCAGGACAGGGGAACAGTACAAAAGCTTGGCCCGTCTTATAGCAGCTTTCAAGAAATGCACACAACATGGAGAAGGAGGCAGATCTAATGCAAAATTTAAAAGGCAATTTGTTACAAAGCAATTCCCAATCAAAGGGCTGCATTTCTGGACTGGTAATCCTACCATCTTGCTTGAAACTCCTGGTGCAGGGTTGCACCATGGAAGCCGTTTAAGCTGGCCCAACTCCACAGACTTATCTAGAGGCATCTGCTGCTTGGAGCTGGTTCAGGGTTTAAGTTGGATGATATTCATCTTCCCCTGGGCTGTCGTTTTAAAGCAATCCTGAACAATGGGACTTCAGAGTAAAGAACCTTTTTTTTAAAAAAAATATATTTTAACACTTCTAGGCAAGGGCCTTTAATGCGATTAGGAAGTGGGGGGAGAAGGAGGGTGGATAGCAGCCTTTTCTCTTTTTTTATGTTATGTATATTGTGTGTAAACAAATATGCAATTTGCTTTAAAAAGATAAGGTGATTAAATTTTTATCAGACTTGTACTCTGTTGTCACCACAACAAAGAGAATTAGGAAAAGGAAAGAAAGGCCTTTTTATTTGAATTGTGCTCCTACCAGAGGTTCTCCACAACACAGTTGTAAAGCCACTCAATGTTCTCCAAACAGGCCTTTGATTGCATTTTATTCAACTTGTTTGCATTTAGAGCAATCGAAAGAAAAAGAACGCTCCACATTTTGATGTCTTAATGTTCCTTAATACCTTCTTTAATTTATATTAAGCTTCTTAACTAGGGTGAGGAATTCTTCAAAAACAATAAAGACCTAGTGCAGAAATCTTTCGCACTCTATGAAAATTGAAATTATAATATATTCATGGCTTTTTCTCACAGAAAAACATTATTTTGAAGAAAGACTGAAAGCATAAAAAATTCTGAAGTTGTATGAAAATGACTTGATTCACTGAAGTAGATGAAAGTTTAAAGTAATTCTTACACGGCAGTAGAAGAATTGGGAAAGGATGAAGGATGTTAATGCTACAAAGTTCTTAAGTCCAAATATACCACAAGCTGCTTCCCTATAAGTTTCTACTACAAACAGATTGAGAGATTTTTTTTTTTTGTTTCACACGAAGATGCTTGTTCATTTTCTAATATTGTTCTCTAAAATAAAGTCCATTTACCTAAAATGGACTTTGAATACTTCTTGGTTTTTGTAACAAAATGTCCAGTTTATATCTTGTACAATATGTAATGCTAAGGTAGTAAAACTATAAAAGTAACACAAGAAGGTATACATTTCTACATGCATTCAGAAAATAAACAAATTCCACCAAGTTATCTTCCACTCCACATGTACAAGAGGACAATTAGTCTTTATAATTTCATCATTACATATCCTTTTCAAACTTTAAACATTCCAAGTCGTGAACTAGAAGATTTAAAACACCATCAAACACTAACATTATACAGATTTAGATGGGGCTTTAAAAAAGCAGCAGCAGCAGCTACCCACCCCTTTGGGCACAGTACTGCAACTTTCAAAGCTGTAATTTTATACTGCAGTTTTAAAATGTCTAATTCTGTTTCCGTATGCTTCAGTTGCTCTAGTCTGCGCTGAAACCTCATGGTATAAGGAAGTACAGTACATAAAAAAATGAATGAATAATAGTTTTGTCCGTTTACAAACCAACTCACTTGTAACTTTATGGGGGAGGGAGAATGACAGGTGGACAGATGGACTGAATAACTAACAAATCATCAAAACATCTCCTAACTTACAATCTAAAAGTCTGATAGAAAATATGTGTGTTATAGAAACATATCCCAACAAGCAGTTAAGTTGACAGTAAATACTGAATTTCTCAGGAAGAACCAAATAGTTGGTAACAGAAAGGAACAAAAAGCAATTGTTAGTTAATTTTTCTCTGATTAGTAACAATTAAAAAAGTAAAATTATTGGGATGAGTAATCTGTGGCCCTTTCAATACTGATAAATCCCAGTCACTATGGCTCGTGACCAAGGGTAATAGCACAACACTTGACACAACACTTGAAGAACCTTACAGGCTTCCCACCTCTTCATATGTATATTCACACCTCCTTTAGGAAAAGGCAGAACATTTATAAATTAATGAAGCAAATGCCTCTGAAGTGTTACTGGTGAGGAAATTCTTGGGGGGGGGGGCGGAATCAATTTGAAGGAATCTGAGATCCCAGTAATGATGTCAAGCAATGTAAAAGAAAAGGACCCAATTTGGGACTGAGCAATCATAAATCCAACAAGATTCCTCACCGTTTTGCAGAAGGTCAAAAGCCAGGAGTTCAATGAGAGTCAGAAATGCCAAGCCAAGATACGTTGTCCAAACGCCGAGGTCAAAATAGTCCAGGAGTCACGTTTCACAAGGCAAAACAAGGTATACAATTCAGGATTGTTATTTGACAACAGTAGGATTCTACAGACAGCAGATATTTATTCTACCTCAGAACCTACTGAGAATAGAAGAGGAGTAGGAGTAGGAGGAGTTGATTTTTATATCCCACTTTCCTCACCCATTCAAAGGGACTCAACGTGGCTGACAAAGCTTTCTATTCTTCTCCCCACAACAGAATCCTGTAGGTGGGGCTGTGAGAGTTCAGAAGGGAGCTGTGACTAGCCCAAGGTTACCCAGCTGGCTTCATGGAGGAGTGTGGAACCAAACCCAGTGATTCCAAGATAAGAGTCCACAAGAGCGAACTAGCTAACCTTCTGGCTAATCTTTTCTGACTTAATCATTTGGTCCTGTGCCCATCTGCCGTCTCCTGCCAGTGCTGAGTCATGGGGTGTTTTTCTACTGTCACTAAAAGTACCCATTAAGTACCCATTAATGGGTACGTAATGGCATTTTTGTACCCATTAATGGGTACTTAATGGGTACTTCTAGTGACAGTGGAAAAACACCCATGGACAGCAAAGTGAGACTAGAGCTTACAGAAGGACCTGGTTGTTGAAGTTCTGGATCAGGACCAGTGCAAGGAGGCTCAAGTTGCGGAGGCTCTGAGTTGGGCCAATTACAAGGAGGCCAGGTTGTTGCAGTTCTAAGTCAGAAACTTCCATGTCAAATAGTTCAGACTTCCACAGACTCAGCTCAACAGGTGGAGGGCAGGAAATGACACTACTCTCCAAAGAAAGATCATTTCCATGAATGCTGAAGCTAGTGCTGAAGCAATGCTACAGCTTGTAGGCAACCAAGAGGGACAGTGGCGCTGCCTCCTCCCCCCTCTCCAGTGGCCTCTTTTCCCACCTTTGTTTTATTGGTTATACCATAGAGCTTTACAAATTTGCAAATCAACATCTTCTTAAACTCTGGGGGAGGGGGACATTAAAAGGAAGATCATTCTTCCTGGGGTTCCTCCAAGGTTTTCTGCACCTGTGCTTGCTTTGTGGTGGTGAGGAAATAGATGTGGCTGTTGGGGCTGGTCTTGGGGAAACAGGTGAAGAATTTCATCACTTCAGGGGGGCGCTAACTGACAATGCAACAGCCCCACCATCTCAGGCTAGCAGGCACAGCTTATAACACAGTGGGCATCACACAGTGAGGCTCAACTAGAAGTGCCTGGGCTCAAAGGGATGGTTATAGCTGTGCAGTGTTTGCTGTGAGAAAGATGGTTCCACAGAGCTGGAAGTTTGGCTGAGGCACTTGAGCACACAAGGCTGGAAAAAGTTATGCGAACAGATGGCAGCATGACAGGATCTTCAAAGACTGCCAGGCAGGCTACACAACTCAGGCTCACCTCCATTTATGCTTGCACCAAGAACAAGGCAGTTTGCTTGCTTTTCAGGTGCTATATGAACCCTTTCAAATCAGTGGCAGTTCCATAAACAAGAAAGCAGGAAACAGTGGAGGGTCCTCTAGAAGAACAGTACATGGCACACTGTAATCTGTCCTTCAATGTGCCTCTACCCCGAGCCCCAAAAGAGGCAGATAAAAGAGGCAGACAACGACATAGGGCAAGGAGGAAGGTGGCAACGATGCTACTACCCCTCTTGAATGTCCACAAAGTCAGGCATTGGCCAGAGTGGGAAAAGGAAACCCTACCCCTGTCTGCTTAGGAAAATTAGGGTACCACCACATGTTCACTAGACAATGGAACAGAAACAGTCTCAGTGGCCAGGTTCCCACTGGGCATTTTAATCCAGTCTTAAAGCAGGGTTTTTTTAATCAGCAGCAAGGTCTGTTTTTTTGCATTCCCACTGTTAGCTTATAATGGGGACTCGCAGGGGAGAACCCCCCCCTTCTCTCCTCCCCTCAGCAGGAACCCCTCCACATGTAGTTAGTTATTGGGCACCATCATACCCTGACTTCCTCAGAGTGGGCAATTCAAACCCCACCCCCTATATAAGCCTGTCCTGATTCAGATCATGGCAGGAGTTTTTGTTCACTTCCCCTTTGTTTTGTGCAAGACTGGTACATTGAAGCAGCACAAAATTGTAGGGGGAGGGGAAAACCAGGTGGAGAAGGGTGGGAATAGAGATCACGATGGGGAGGGGATGGAGGGATGAAGTAGGCAGGCTTTTAAGAGCTACCAGCTTTGTGAAATGGCAGAAATCGACACCAAAGTATTTCTGATCACTGCCTCTTTAAGTAAAATCAGACACTTTTGACTCACTCCCACTATGGTCTGATATACCATTACATTGTAATGGTCTGATTTCTTGCTATATTCTAAGCTCCTACAGGCTCTACTCACTCTGCCCATTCATCCAAGCCTCAGCCCGGGGAAAAAGGGAGGAGATCATGGCTTGTCATTGAGGGGAAACTGAGAACACCCCTAAAGCATGGCTTTCTCCTCCCTCAAAAAAACCTGCTTGCATTCCCATTACTAAATACTTTGGGAATGGTTAGCTCTCAAAACAATCTAAAATCTCTTTAAATCTTGAATGGGAACAGCCCGGGATGGGATAATCTGAATACCAAATAGATTGGATTGAGGAAGGATACCTAAGATAAAATTCGAAAGGCTATTTTTAGATGTGATTGCTGGGAACCAGGGACTGCTTCGGACTGTCTTAAGTATCAGCTGTGACTGCAGCCAAGAAGTCACAGCACAGAATATTTATGTAAGAAACTCACATACATTTTTTATTCAAAACAGTATTGTGTTTCTAATATGAAACTAAAGCTACTTATTCGTTATATTCTGTCTTAGATAATTTTGCTTAGAGTACAGCCTTCAACATCTGTAACAAAGCTGTCATGCGCAATTTTACCCATGCTGTTATGGCACAAGGGTGTTGACAAAGTAGCAAGGTTAGAAATGCAAGGCAAAATTCATGAAATTGGACTGTCAAATAAGTGGGGGGAGGATGAATGAATGAATGAATGAATGAATGAATGAATGAATGAATGAATG
>MTQE01001141.1:30810499-30845956 GCA_014337955.1 Aspidoscelis marmoratus | reverse complement strand
ATTTTGGTTTAGGAAAACTGTTTTAAGCTTGTAATGGGAACTGGGCCTAACAGTTGCAAATTGTCAAGTTCTTCCAACTGTGAAGCCAGCTGTAAAGAAGACAGACCACTATTAAGTAAATCTTACCATCCTTAGAGGTCTGCCCTAGCAATAGAACTACACTTGTCTTCGTTGCTACAAAAAGCTCAAAATTAACAGGGAAAGCAATAACCATCCCTCCCAAATGACTTTGCAAAGAAAGGGGATGAAGTCAAGCTCTCATTTCTGGCAAGGACTGGAAGCCGCTAAATTGTACACATGAAAATTTAGACTTTGGCAGAGCTAAGTGAAACACTCCTGAGTAGAGTAGCACAGGAATTTAACTAAAAAAGATTATGCTTTCTTCCAAGTGCAAGTTGAGACCCCCAAATCAACAGTTTTCCTCTTTCACATCTGTCTATGGCAAAATTAGGTTAAAATAATTGAATGTTTTAGCTGGAGAAGTCATGAAGCTTCCACCTTCTTACAGAAGAAGAGTTGGCCTTTCTACCCCTCTTTTCTCACCCATTTAAGGGAACTCAAAGTGGCTGACAAAGCTTTCTATTCTTCTCCCCACAACAGACACCCTGTGAGGTAGGTGGGGCTGTGAGAACTCAGAAGAGAGCTGTGACTAGCCCAAGGTCACTCAGCTGGCTTCATGGAGGAATGTGGAATCAAACCTGGTATTCCCAGATAAGAGTCCAGCTCCCTAACCACTAGACCAAACTGGCCCAGTGGCTCACTGGTTATAGGAATCCAGATCAAAGCATATCCAGCAAACAAGTGTCCAACCTTCTGTCAAAGACATCCAATGAAGGAGACACTATTCCTTCTCTAATATGTGGTTTCACTGCTGAATAGGATGGGTTTTTTCCCCTGATCTTCTGTTTGGAGATATATCACAATAAGAAACACTCATTACTTTAAAATAAATAAATAAGAGCAGCATTCCCCCACGGTGACAATCATTTGCAACAATCTTTTGTCCTCTAGATATTTGCTAGCTTCAACTGTCAAGAGCACCATAACTTGGCCAATAGTCATGGTTGATATTACAACTGGAGGACCCATTATT
The DNA here is from genome assembly GCA_014337955.1 of Aspidoscelis marmoratus. NCBI lineage: Eukaryota > Metazoa > Chordata > Lepidosauria > Squamata > Teiidae > Aspidoscelis > Aspidoscelis marmoratus. The sequence continues at coordinate 30,844,863 of MTQE01001141.1, read as the reverse complement.
AACAATACTCGCTCTAAATAATTTGACACTGGAAAGGAGAAGGATTGTGCCCATCATCAAACTGATATTAGGAGAACTAAAAATTAGTGCTTGTGACACTCAGTTATTATGTCCCATGCAGCATTCAACTTATTATAGCAGACTCTTCTATTGCAATGTCAGGAGCATACAATTTCATTGCAATGCAAGCCTTGCATAAAGCACAGATAAACTAACTGTCAGCTGCAGACCAGCAAGACTAGGCAAGAGTAAAGCCAGGTTCTGCAAGGAATGAAGATTTCTGTCCTTCAGCAGCAACTACCTCAAAACGGGATGCTTTGGTGATGAAAGAAAACCAGTGTCTTTTGTGGCCTGGATGGAACTCAGCTTTACCCAACTGCGTTGGAGTGCAGCAAAGATCCTGGATCCAGTCATCCCTCCAAGATGAAATACCAAGGAAGAAGGGTATCCTCTTGATATGAGTGAATCTTCTATACAACTATCCAAATATGCAGTTCAGAAACCACATTATTTTGTCACTGACTACAGACTATATTCACTTTCAAGTCAGTCAACACCTACCCTACCTAAGGGTGAGCCAGTTTGGTCTTGTAGTTAGGGAGCTGGACTCTCGTTTGGGTTGATTCCACACTCCCACACAAAGCCAGCTGGGTGACCTTGGGCAAGTCACAGTTCTCTTCTGAGCTCTCACAGCCCCACCTACCTCACAGGATGTTCTGTTGTGCGGAGAAGAATAGAAAGTTCATCAGATGCTTTGAGTCCCCTTAAATGAGTGAGAAAAGCAGGGTAGAAAAGTCAATCCAGATTAAAGAAAGAGGCACCTTCAGAGCTATGAAATCCCGAATGCTGAAGAGAGAACTTTTCTGAGACTTCAAGCTGGGGTAAGGCAAATTCCATGGGGGGAAATGTTTATCAAATTTACCTAAAGGGCACCTCTTTAGGTGGATCTGATCACATCTTGGGTGAATTGCTCCTAGAGAACAGGGGAAGAACAAGGTATTTTAGGTCTTTTATATCATTTCAGTCGTCTTCCACAAAGAATGATAATCAGAGACTACTGAAGTTCTACTCCAGCATCACCTGAAGGGCAAAAGTTCCCTATCTTTGTTAACTGCAGTGAAAAAATAATAGAAATAGGCTTTTATGTAGTGATACTGTGTATACATCCCTGGGCATCTGCTTGCTGGCTATAATGGAACTTACTTTCAAACAAACTGAGAGGATCAAGCAATTAAAAAGTCCAGATCTCAGGTGTTCAAGAACACAACATCATATAAACACTTGTTGATACTAAATTCTACAACCCCAGCTTTAGATTATGATCTAAGAAAGAAAACCACATTACCCTTTTGGTATTGTTTTGCCTTAAAACAGGCTGGGAGTTACATAACCAAAGAAACCTGGAATGTCAAGAAGGCTAACCTAACCTTTTGAGATCCATAAAAACAAGCAACTGAACATGGAAAGCACTGAACCAAAGGCCTGTTGTTTACCTAACCCTTGCACTGCAAGAGACAATCAATCCCTGCCTTATTAAAGAAATGCATCCACCAACCCGGTACGCCTGCTCAAACAGCTCTCTCCAGTTCACAGCTTCTCAGAGGTCGGAGGAAGTTCTGAAGGGGCCTATTCCATAAATAAAATCCTTCTGCTTGGCGATAACGAAATTGTATTAAGACTGGCTCAGACAGCTCCAATTAGAAGCCTTTGGTGGGATGGACTACAGAACTCAATCCTAGATCGCTCACAGATAGGGGCTTTTGCCTTACACCGTTTCCAAGTCACCCTTTCCTTTCTTGCAATTGAAAAGTCACAGAGTATCCGCAACACATGCCCCAAATACCATAATGTAAGCACAGCCGCATTCTCTGAAAGCTAGAAACAAACCCACAAAGTATGCAGACATACGCTAGTTAAGCATCAGAAAAGGATCTCAAGACAATTCTCCCAAATAGACCCGCCACCTGATCCGAGGACGCATCAGCAACAGCAACAAAATTCCACTGGTCTGTTCTCTCCCCAAACATGCTTAATCAATTAAGAAGTAATTAAATCAGCTCTCCAACATAAGAGATTTTATAATATTAAGCAGTAAACACTTTTGAGAACTAAATTAACAAACATATATGAAGAATTAACTATCTACACTACACTAATGAGTAGTTTGTTAAAAAAACAAAACAAAACCATCCCTCTTGAATATTAACTTCCAAATATTCTGCTGGTAGAATTTTTGAGCTAGCATGAAATACTCACCTTGAACAAAACCCCAGTACAATACAAGGGAACGGTATGAGCACTGTACAGTAACTGCTTCTTATCCAGCATTTCCATTCATTGCTGAATTCAGATGAGCTTTAGAGGCTTAAATGCTTCTACTCTTAAGTGCTTGCTAGCCTTATGCAGGTAACTCAACCATGCTGCGTGGTGAAAGAAATTCACTGAGCTGTTACCTGCAGAAACCTGCTAAAGGGATAAAGCTTCTGGATAAAAAATATAAAAAAAACGTTGCTTTATTAACAAGTATGCTTCATTATCTTGCATTTGCTCACAGGGGCTTTGCTTTGCGATAAAACAGTTTGGCTTGGTGGCGAAGGAAAATGTGTTCCTTGTAGCTGGGGACGGCCTGCACTGCCTCTTTACAAGCCCATGACGCTTTAACTAGTGAAGGCCTGCTGAAAGTGAAGAAAAAAGGTAGAGAGTGGGAAGATTTAAAGAATGCATATAAAAGAGTCACATTGCTTTACACGCTCCTAATCCCAGAAAAGATGTCATTATCAGCTATTGAAATGGGCAATACTAGGGTCATGATATAAACCCAGCCAGCTCAGGAATCGAGAATCAAAGGGCGAATTGGTTCTGGTCAGGCTATTATGGTATAGCAATAACATATTTGGCTGGTCAAGTTAAAGTGCAGTGAGGGTCACTGTTACTATGAGCGCTGTAAGGATGTGCACTAATATTTGTAACATTCAAAATTTGTATGAATTTGGCCGAATTCAGACACTTGAATTTGAATAGAATGTTGGCTCATTCAACGACTGACATTCAAATTTGAATCGAGTGTTTTGATGCATTTGTATGACGCTTCATATGGGATTCATATGCATTCGTATGGGACTGAACATTCGTATTGAATACGAATCCTACCACATTAGAAGGGGATCAATTCAGATGAATACAAATTTTCTTGCATTCGATTCCATATGAATCAAATACAAAAAAAAAAAATTGTGCACATCCCTAGAATGCTGGAATAGCCCTGTACCCGGCCAGCAGTGCTCACAGTGGGTATGGGCAGCCCAGATCACCATGGCAACACCTGAACTGGCATCCAGTGTGGTGCTGGACATTGTTGTGGCAATGCAGATGCTTCAGATGACTGCAGTCACAATCAGGCAGCCCACGCTCCCTCGCCACACATCACTGGAAGAGATGTAGATCTACCTTCCCAGGCGTCCAAACACTACTTGTCAGTCTGCAGACTTCTTTTTATTGACTCACAGCTGGATCACTCACCTCGAGGTAAGCTGCTGCAGTGCAGATGGGCCTGGCCAGTGAGCAGATCAGACTGCTCCAGCTAGTAAGTACAACAAAAGCTCCTAAGTTTTCATTACATTGAATGATGTGAGGTTTTAAAATTGTGTTTAACACGTTCCAATTACCTTTTACCTTTGGGTTGTGTCCCCGTATTTTTACGCTGCTGTACCTCAGTTTGCTATTAGAGAGGCTGTTAAATAATAAACAGGAAGTTTGAAAACTATTTAAATCAGAGATCCAAAAAGTAACACAAAGCATCAATTGGAAGAGTCAAGGTGTATCACAGACCAAACAGACAGAGGGGGAGAAAGAGACCCCAAGACCCAGCAACCTTCTGGACCTTCACCAGGAACCTACATCGTATCTCATCATCCAGGCCTTTGAGGGTTGGCTTTCTTTGGGTGTTGTCCTGTCAGAAAGAGTGGGTAGCAGGGAGGGTTACATTTTAGAGATGTCTTAAGAACACATTATGTATTTTGTCTTTTTAATACTGTGATCTGTCTTGGGACCACTTGGTGAAGGGTTGGATATAAATCTCTAAATAGTGGATGCACATGTTCCATGCAGAAGGTACAGCAAAATAGAAGACAGAATGCAGGGTGGAACCAGGGCACCAAGGGGAAAGCTGTCCATAACAAATATTCATGCTAACATACTAATAGTATATTTGCACTGGACATTCAACAGCTATAGATAATTTGCTACATACTGTTTCTGTGCCCCGTAGCTCAATTATTACTGGCTGCGAAGTCCTCACCAGGAATGCTCAAACGTACATGTTAGTTAAGTGGGCACCCTGTGTAAATCTCAGTATGACCCTGACAGAGGTCAAATCAAATAGATCAGGCTACTACAATCTACAGTTTCAAAGGTCATCTACCATACACTCAGAAAGTAGACAAGGTCTTCCTCTGGTCAATGCTTCTGTAATCAATAAAATCCAGACTTTCGCCTTTGCTCTGTGATCAGTAAGACTTTCATGCGGCCCCACTGTAACCCATTAAGAAAAGTCTCTCTTACTTTTTGTTTATGTCATGGTAGCCGTCCTTTACAAAGCAAGAAGGAAATCAACTGTTCCTTTAAAGACTTAATTTTTTTTATATTTGTTTTACAAAGCAGGAAAAGAAGACCATAAAAAAACAACAGGTCTTACCTCTAGCTTTTAAACAAAATGCAACTTGAACTTTGCAGATTTTCTGTTGTTGCTGTTTGCCTTCAGGATTCTGTATCCACCTCTCAGCTGATACCCCTCTGCTTGGCAGCATCTGATCAGAGAGATCAGCTTGCCAGAATAGGGTTAGTTGCTCCTGGCCTACAGACCAAGAATATCCTGCATAATGCACCTCAAGAAAAAGACTGAAAAGGACAGTGTCACACCAAAACAGAAAACACACTGAGTGATAAAAGAGTTCTGGGCTGGATTGTTTGTACAAGTTAATTCAGACAACTTGGTGTATAAATGCACTTCTGAGAGAGAAGGTGTGAGGCCAGTATAAAGTGAGTGGCTGCACTCCAGCAAAAATCAGAAAGGGACCAGAGTTGTAGGAGAGACCTCATAGAGAGCTATTAGGTCAAGGGAAGCTGAAAGAAGAACTAAACTAATGCTGGAGTTTAATGGTCAAAAGTAGCAGATTTAGATGATGCTTTGTCCCAATTAAAAGAGTAACTAATTTCCCACATGAGAATAGAGGATGTGGTGCCCACACTATATTTTAGTGCTGGGAGAAGAAATTTTAAAAATGTAATGAAAGTGCATTCAATGTGCTTTGAGGAAGAATGTTTAAACTGACAGCTTAAACAGGTAAGGAGGGGGTGAAGCCTCCCTAATTAGCATAGTGAGAGGGGGAGGAGCACACTCCATCAATCAGGCATCGAGTTTAGACTAGTGAAGGAATATAAAACCCGCCTGCTAGAAGAAAAAGATTTGTCCTTGCTTTTGGGTTTTGGGGGAGGGAGATGGGTTAGGGAAAAGGGAAAGAACCAAGCATTGGTCCCGAACTTCTGAGCTGGAGAATAGGCCAGAAGGGGGTAGAAAGGAACTGTGAAGTTAAGACTTATGCGTGAAGACTAAGAACTAAGGGGTGTGGCTTAGTACTGTCTGATGTGTATTCATCTTCAGAACTTTTATTGTGTTTCCTGTTACTAAGAATAAAAACCTGTTTATTTATTCCTTTGAAGAGTCTCTGCCAGCTTCCCTTATTCAAACTCAGAAGGGGTTGCAGTAGCAAAGATCTCTTTAGAGAACCAACCAAGGAAGCTGGGAGGAGTTAAAATAAAACAGCAGCCAGAACTTTATAGAGGCTGGCAAGTGAAGGGATGGAGTAAGCATTGTTGGTGTCCACTTGTGGGGTGCGAGGCTAAAACCAGTATATAGACACGCTACCAGAAACATATATAAAACACGCTACCAAGATTCTAAAAATTATAAAAGCCCCTTTACTGTGTTTAAAGACAGGGGTGAAGAGTGTGAGTTGGCTCGCGCTGGGGGATGGGCGGCGCCACAGAGGACATATTCAAAGAACCAGATCAGAACCTAGGAATACGGAAAGACTGAGAAGCACTGTTGTCCCAAAGACATTCTTCAGAAAGAAGAGAAAGCTCGTCATTGTTAGAGGACAGAAAAGAAGACATGCAGGATCATTTTCTGGTGAAGTTTGGGCTTATAGTGTCTATTCCTCATGCAAGGATGAAGGACCTATTGAGATGATCTGCCCTTGAAGATTTATGGAATCCAATGGATTCCTGGTGACCTTGGGAAAATTTCCAGTTGACATAGCTGGTCAAGGCCCTAGATTCACTTTGGAATCATGAGGTGAGTAGAGCTATTGACACTACTGCACCCATGTTCCTCTAGTGACGTCACAGAGCTCCTAAGGCACTTTGGTATAGCAGAGAACTAGATGATCTGTTCTAGGTGGTTAAAGGACTATTGTCATTGAACCACAAAGATATGTTTTTTGGAAGCTTACTGTGATAAACTTGCAAGGCACTTTCAGATACGCCTAGAATTTGACACCAGAATTAGACTGGATCAATTTTATTAAAATGGATCAATTTCAGTTGCAGCATTCTGATGAAGCAGATAACCCACTTGCAGGGGTTTAGCCAATGACGTGTCTCCTTGATCCTTATCCTTAACGATTAATGAAAGCTGAAGGAGAATGGCTGGGTGGATCCAGGAAGTGATAAATGCCTCTTTGTGGGTGGGAAAGGTGCCAACAGTTCTAAAGGAAACTGTGGTATGCCCCCTCCTTAAGTGGACCCAGAGATGTCTTTAACATCTCTGTTAAATATCCAATGGCAAATATATTTGTAGGCATTGGAGAAGATATTGGAGAAGGTAGTGGCTACACCCAGCTGTAGGCACGTTTGGAGGAAACAGATTATCTCAACCCATTTCCATCTGGTTTCAGGAGGGTGTTTGGCACTGAGACTGTCTTGATTTCTGGACGGATAACCTTTATTGGCAGAAGGCCAGGGGCAATGCAACCCTGTTGGCTCTCTTCACCCTCTCAGGATGATCATGGTATCCTGTTGGAGTGACTTTAGGGACTGGTTGGAGTCACTATTTTATAGTGATTATCTGTGTTGTAGAGTCCCAAGTCCAGAAAGTTAAGAGGCACTTGATTCTGGATGGGCTGTTTTGCCCCAGAAAGAACAGGTGCATGATTTGGGGGTACTCCTGGATTCATCACGGTCATTTAAGAGCTATGTTGCAGTAGTAGCCAAGAATGCCTCCCAACTGGTTCATCAGCTGTGGCCTTTGTTGGATAGGAATAACTTGATAACTTTTAGGTTAGAACACTATAACATGGTCTAATGGGGCTACTCTTGCAAATGATCCAGAATCTGGAACTAATGCAGAATGCAGAAGATTAACTACTGATAGGAGTTTCTGGTGAGATACACATCATACCAATCCTGAAAGATCTGCACTGATTGTCTACTTGCTACCAAACCCAATTCAATGTGTTGATGCCTACATATAAAGTCCTAAATTGCTTGGGCCCTAGTTATCTGAAGGAGCAGCTTTTCCCATACAGACATGCCAATTTTGGTCCTTGAAACAGAAAGGTCTTGAAAGGGAAAGAATTATACTGCAAGTGAGAGCTTAGATATGTGGAAGACACCATTTGATCAAGCATTCTAGATGAAGACTTATGAGTGAGAGATGAATTGACTGGAAGAATGTGATTGATGGAAGAATGTTGAACACGATATAAACTGAATCGTAGAGCAAAAGACGAAAATAATACAGATAAAGAAGAAGCTTTTTGCTGTCCCTTGAAGTGCCTTAGAAGGACATAAACCTTCTGGAAAATAGAAGATCACAGGTTTACTCTCCAATTTCTCCCCAGAAACAGGTAATGGTAAATTGGTATTCCCAGGTGGTCTCCTATCCAAAGCTGTGACAGCACGTTATTGGTAGGTATGTCTCATAGCAGTGTAACTGTACTGAAAAGTAAGAAGTGGACAGAGCTCATTAGAATAGAATAAGGCGGGGGTGAAATAGCCCAAGACCTCAGCCAATGGAAAGAGACCAGGCACCGAATGCCAAGTATAAAAGGTAGTGCCAAAGAGGGAAAACTGTTCTAGTTCTTGATGCGGTTGTTTGAGCACTTGAAGTTTGAATGTATTGTTCCTATGAAGGGAAATATTGAGACTAGATCCGGGTTCTTAGGCCTGGGGGGTGGGGATTAGCCAGGGAGAATCCTTATTATAGCAGAGTGGTGATCAGACAGTGAAACAAGTTTATGATTTGAAAGGTCGTTTTATTTTCTCTTCAGTATTGTAATCAATAAAACAACAGTTCTTGTTATTTTCAAAGAAGCTTGGTCTGAAGTATTTATTATAGTATACTATAAGAGGAACGCAGATGAAAAGGTGCCTGTTCCTTTAAAAAGTAAAAGTGTTCAAGCTGTGCCATAGCCAACGGAAGGAGGCATTTCTCTGCCATTGTTGCTTGGGGAGAAACAGGAGAAAGCTGGTGAATCAGGTTATTAAAAATGCCATTTTGAACAACACTACTAAATAACATAAGAAGTGAAGGGTATTCAGGCTAAAAGTGCCGTGTTACGTGGAATCCACCCTCAGTTGAGGCAGGAGTGCCATCGCAAAGGATTAACCAGGTCTGATCACGCTTAGCTTCTAACATCAGACAAGACTATAGGCAGCAAACCACTTTGGTATTTGCCAAGAAGATTGCATGGATGTGTCCATTAAGCACTGACTCTGACTCAATGCTATTAAACAACAGCAAATAATTAGGGTGGGCTTTAATTACCCTGATATCTGATGGAAGGCAAACTCTGCAATTAATGTTCTTTCCAGGAAATCCACAACTTGCCTTGGGGATCTATAATTCTTGATGTTATTCAAATATATAAGAAAGAAACCTGACCTTAGTCGACTTTACTTTTGATTTTAGGTGAGCTAATTTTAATCAACTCCAAGTAAGATTAGAAAATTCCATAGCATGAAAACTTAATAGGAACAAGAGTTCAAGATGTATAGGAATTCCGTAAAAAAGAGGTTCTTAAAAATATGAATGTAACTGTTAAGAATAAGAAGGGGGGGGAGTGGATATGGCTGAAGCTCATGAATAAAAAGCTTGGTGTTGAACTTAAATCAAAAGATTAATATACAGGAAGCTGAGGAAGAAAAGACCACTGAGTTAGTGTGAGGGTGCATTCCCACCCACAGGCCATACCGGAGCAAATCCAAATTACTCTGAATGGAGTAATCCGGGTTCTGCTGCAGGTTAGGGGTGGAGGCCGGGAACAGCACTGACCACGCATTGGGCTGTTCCCAAACAGAACCTGCAGGTATGCACAAGCACACCTGTGAGCGGCTGCCAGCCTCCTCCTCCTCGGCTGCCTTCCTCGCACACTTCCCAGCTGACCTGCTTCGCTCAGCTTTAAACTGAGACAGCCTTTTCTTTCCCCCTGTTGAAACATGGGGAGGGAAAAGGAAGGAAGGCAGCCAAGGAGGAGGAGGCGGGCAGCTGCTTGCAGGTTCTGTTTGGAAGGAAGGCAGCCGAGGACATTAGGAGGAGGAGGCTGTCAGCGGCTGCCTTCCTTCCTTTGCCCTCCACCCCTGCCTGCCGCCCAATGCCACCGCATCCGAGAGGAGGGCAGCTGGCGACCGGGTAAGTGAGCGAGGGGGTGTGCGGAGGGGAGGCTGCCCCTCCGATGCAGTGGCATTAGACGGCAGGTGGGGGGGGAGGAAGAAAGAAAAGACTGGCTCAGTTTAAAGCCATGCAAAGGAGGACAGCCCACAGCCGGCCCGCATCCCTCGCTCACTTACCCCTTCACTTGTTTTTAATCCGAGTAAGCCAGAAAAAAACCTGTAGGGACAGGGGAAGAAAACTGGCAAGAGGACAGGGCTGGAAAATCTGGGGTGGATTCAGGGGATTGGGGGATTTAATGGAAACCGCCAATACCAAATCTGAATCTACCCCGGATTTTAGGCCCTATGGGAACATGCCTTAAAAGCTGTTTGCAATTTCAGAAAAGGAATAAGGAAGGTACTAGCAGAAAATGGACTAAGGCTGGTGGTGGATGCAAAAAAAAGGTTATGATAGTATGCCAGTATCTTGCCAGAACTCAAAGCACTCAAAGAACTTAAAGAAGAAGACGCTTGTCTGAAGTAAAGACAGATGAGCAGTAGAACTGTCTGCCTAGAGAGAAAGCAGCCTTTCACTTGTTGGATATGTAGCAATCATCTCTTGAAAATGCTTCTGTTTGGATCCCTTCAAGTAGGTGGAAGTTGGGCATGATGGCCAAAACGACCCCTTACAGCTGTATTCGGTCTTCTTTCACTGTGCCAATGTATCTTCTTTCTCCCCAAATTCCATTATATCAGAACAGTAAACTGGTGCACCAAATTTTGAAATATTTGGTAAAAGCAAATGGAACATTAAGGGCCAGACTTTACACAGCTAACTCTCACACTCTCAAGCACATTTTGTAAGTCATCTCTATTTTATCTTTGCTTTGTCTTCTGCAGAAACATTAAGGATAAGCCTCTGTAACATTTTTGGTAGAGAGCACATGTGGGGCTTCAAATTCTTCATGAGTGAAGCCCTTCCCCCTTTACAGCTAGATTTTAAACATCCAAATTGGAGATAGGATGCATCTTGAGTCTCATGCTCTTGCAGGGCTTGGCTTCTCTTTCATCCCCCCCAAACTATGCTTCTAGATAGTAAGTGTTGTGGAATGTGTTTGAGATACATTCTTTCTACAACAAGATCCATCCTGAGATTAAGCATTCTATTAAATTTTCTTAAGTTCAAAAAAACTAAAGAAGGATAAGCTGCAATCCAGGGTGAATTTCAGACATGGACAAACATCTGATGTTCAGCTTAAAAATTAATGAGGCTCTTTAACTGTCCCTATCAAACACTTTAAACTCCAGGATATGAGTAAAGCTATGCAAGGACCATTCAAAAATACTGTTTCGTGGGCTCTATATGTGTGATTCTTCCATTAGTAGCTAACTCTTCTTCATCTCCTAGAACAGGGTGAGGGGAGTAAGATTTGCCCTGTGGGGAAAATGACTAAGAAAAGAGCTCTGATAAATGTACATGAGCCTGTGCTATAATCTACTTTTTCCACCAGGGAAAAACTGCAATGGCCATGAAATCATTGCTTGCCACTCTGTTGAACACTTCATTCACCTTTCTTCCTTCAAATTCCCATCCCAGCCAGAGTCAATTCAGCATCCTTTTTCAGAACTAAAATTAACTCAGGATAAGTGAATGAAAGTTTTGTTTAACTAAAATATTTTCCAAAACAAACACAAAGGCACTATCAATATGACACCTAAAAGATTTTTTTTTTACCTTCACATTAAATCACATTATACAAGCACACAATATTATTCTTAAAAGAAGAAACTAGTATTAGAGAGCATTGTGCCATTTAAAGTAGAAAATCTGTGCTAATGTACTCTGCTGAGAAAAGGTGAAAATGCAAACAGAACCAAAAATCTACAAAATCTCCACAAGAACAGCAAAAAATAAAACTCCTTACCTAACTTTGTCTAACTTCCAAACATTGGGAACTACACTCCTAGACTGCGTACATTAAAACAGGAGAGAAAGAGCTGATGCTGTATTTCCCTTTGGCTCATTTGCCTTTCCAACCTAAATGACTATGTTTTATATTTAAAGTCAGGCAAAGTCCCTGATTACTGTAGAAATGCTGGCTATGCCTGGCTTGTTCTGAATAAAAAAGCAGCTGCTTTAAAACATCAAGACTTATAGCCGTCTCCTATTATTCACCACAAAAAGAGCAGAAATAAAACTAGGAGGCAAAAGTAACACAGAACAAGGGGAAGAACATATCTTTTCCTAACAGCTATCCGATTAGGTCCAAGACCCAAATGTCGGAGTTATCTATTGTATCCTGCCCCCATGAAAAGCAACACACACACACACACTTTAAATAAATGTAATACAATGATATCAAATTGAATCCGAGCAAAACAGCGTTCTATTATTTGTTAGCAAATGATAATAGTAATTGATACAGGGACAAAAATGAAATGCCTCACTACCAACTCCTCAGGTACACTTAAGAGACAATTCATATTTGCTAGGAGAAATGTGAAGCTATTTTCCAATAGTTCCTTACTGTGCCAGATGTAGAGGAAGGCTTGCATGAGAAAGGTCTGTAATGAAACTCCTTCCCCCGCACACATTAACCTCCTCTGGAGATGGATGGGAATTTGCATAGGAAAGAATAGGTTGCTGTTTTTTAATACTGATATATATGAGTGCCTGCTGCCCTGAATATAGTGAATTACTATTAAAAAAACAAATAAATACAATAATTGATCCTCAGTTTACAATTTGTTAAATGTCTGAACAGCAAGAGAATAAACCACTGCCAAAGACAAAACAGACACTTGATCTAATAAGCATCTTCTATGAAACTAAGTTTTAGATTTCACATTTTCTAAGGAGTTCATTCGGGCATAATTGATAGTAGATCTGTTTTTGAAGGAATTGTGCTCATTACTGGGTGACAATCTGTTTTATTAGATGATTGTGGGTGATGCACTGACTTCTTTAGTCCTTGTAATAACACTTAACTTTTATACTGCATACTTTGCTATCAAGTAACATGCCTAGACAGTATATATTTCCTTCTACTCTTCTGTAGCAAATCAGTTCTATTCTGTCCTTTTCACACATTTTCTTGTGCTTCTCTGAATTCCCTTCCGTTTCTGGAAATACAGCTATGAGGAGATTATATGCTGAGAGGTGAAGAAAGGCAAGAGAACATAAAATACTTAGGATAGAAGTGATTATTATTAAGGCAGCCAAAGCTGTTTGGCTTCTCTATGGATTTTAAACACTTGTCAAATACTGCCAAACAGTCGTATAAATCTATGCCAAAATAACGCCTCCTAAATTCAGAGGAACTTTTGCTCAGATAGATAAATACCTGTACAGAAACATAAAGTTAAGTGCCAACAACTCTACCTGAAGCAAAACAGCCCTGGAATTTTTTACTTAACTAATAATAGAAATTACATCAAAACAGCCTATGGAATGAGCAAGTTTCTCTTCTGAACCTATTCACAATCACAACATGTGCTTCAGTGTTTTCTTTGTTTCTTTGTTTCTTCTTTTCTTCTAAAGATTTACATTAAGAGTTGGTGGGCTAAAGAAAGAAAGATCACAATGCCTCTCAGCTTGAAGTCATCTTCATTTCCTTTTAAACTTTCCAGTTGTACTTACGAGAAGTGGGAAAAGTTTGTATGCATGCATTCTGTATGCAGGGAATCTTCAAGAAATTCACTGATATTATTTCTTTAAAAGCTATATGAATAACCCTGTATTAAAGGATCTTTTATGAAAAAGGACAAAAGGTATAACAATGTGTATACGGGAAGAAAGAGAAGAGGGGAATGCAATCAGTTAAATCTAATAAAAAAAAATTAAAAACCCCACAAACAGGATGCAGACATACTAAAAAAGCAATGCTGACCTAACAATGGAATGTGAACTATATTTGACTTGAAACAAATGCAATTCCACTACCTTTCCCCACACTGAGAAAGAAAGAAAGAAAGAAAGAAAGAAAGAAAGAAAGAAAGAAAGAAAGAAAGAAAGAAAGAAAGAAAGAAAGAAAGAAAGAAAGAAAGAAAGAAAGAAAACCTCTTAAAGAAACACAGGCACCAAGAAAGTTCCTAAACATACTATTATTTTCCATTGTGCTGTCTTTTATTCTATGACCACATCTTGCTATTCCTGCATTATGGGTGGCAAAGGCTGAATCCTACTTGAAGCTAGAAGGTGGTGGGTTCTTGCAACATCACCTGTATCACAAACAATTCAATGAAGCCACCAATTCTTTACTAGCTGATGTGTTTTACAATATCGAGTAATATCACCATATGGGATTAAAGCACCTGAGATAATTAATCCTGCCTCTCAACTTTATTTAGAGTTCAGGGGTGGCTCTAGAGTTTTAGAGGTACAGGGGGGAAGTCATACAGAAGACCAGACTATGTTTTCCTTCTGTGGTCCAAGAGATCATGGTGGTGACATATGGGAAACTCTGGACAGGTAAGAAGGATGTCTTGCCAGAGCTATTTATTTTGAGTCACAACATATGGGAGGCCTTAGGCTGATGCCTAGCTTGCCTTATGGCAGAGCTGTTCCTCTCCAGGGCATTCTTTATCCCTTGCCAGGCCCTGGATTTTATTGAGTGATTTGACCCACCCAAGGACCCTGAGGTGAAGGGTAGGAAACAAATGTTCAGATAAATAAATGTGTAAAATAAACTGCACTGCCTGATAAAGCAATAAATTGATCCTGCCTCTTCTAAGAAGGCTGAAGAGGTTGAGACCGTTTTGTTAGGGGGGATATAAATTTCTTAAATAAAATAAATAAATGGATGGCATGGGACATCTGGTGCAGTTTGATTTTTTTTAAAAAAAAAAATCTCTATTATCTTACCGTTTTGATTTTTTATTGCTATAAAAGGCATCCATTGACGAGCAACCTGGCTCTGGAAAATGTTTCAGATGCAGACCTCAACTGTGCTCAATGTGCTGATGACACCCAACTCTATCTCTCCATTCCTTCTGATTCAAGTGAGGAAGCTGAAGTCCTTAATCGCTGCCCAGAAGCAAGCAATGGGCTGGATGTGGACCAATAAATTGAAACTCAATTCAGACAAGATGGAGGAACTATGTGTCACTGGGTTCTGAGTCCAGGAAGTTAAGGGATACCCAATTCTTAGTGGGACTGAATATCACCCACAAAAATCAGGTGCATGACTTGGAAGTACTCCTGGATTCATCATTGGGTGTTTTTCCACTGTCACTAAAAGTATTCATTAAGTACCCATTAATGGGTACGAAATGACATTTTTGTACCCATTAATGGTACTTAATGGGTACTTCTAGTGACAGTGGAAAAACACCCATTGTCATTTGAGTCCCTTCTGGCAGTGATTGCCAGGAGTGCCTACCATTATCTTCATTCAGTCTGCCAGCTGAAGTCTTATCTGGATCAGGATAACTCGGCCACAGGGACCCTTGAAAATGGTTCAGAAGTTGGAACTGGCGCAGAATGCAGCAGCTCAACTGCTGACGGGACTCTCTGGCTGAACTCGAATCAAGCTGGTCTTAAAGGATCTGCACTGTTTACCTATTCACTACTGAACCCAATTCAGGGTGTTGACAGTAACATTTAAAGCCCTAAATGGCTTGGGCCCTAGGCATCTGAAGGAGCGCCTTCTCCCATATAGACCTGCCCATGCACTGAGATCTCAAGGAGAGGGCCTTCTTATAGTTCCTTCTCTTGGAGAGATACGAGGCATAGGGACATACAAGGGGGCCTTTTCTGTGGTGACCCCTAGACTTTGGAACAGCCTCCCTCTTGAAGTTCGCAAAGTGCCTACGCTATATAGTTTTTAGCATCTGGGGGAAATGTATCTTTTCAACCAGGCTTCTGCCATTTAAATAGCTTCCTCAGGGTGCTGTCCTGTTAGGGAGGGGGAGGGAAGGAGGGAGGGGTGATTTTTTTTTAATGTTTTATTATTTGATGTTTTATTCTTATTGTAACCCGTCCTGGGACCATTTGGTGAAAGGCGGGATATAAATTTATTAAATAGTAAATAAATAAGTTCAGTACAGTTTTGTGGCTCTTTTTAATGGAAACAAAACCTAGAACTTGCCTTGCTTGTTTTCACAGCAAGTAAGCCATGAGTTTGCATGCACTATAGGGTTGCAGATTTCTCAGTTATCTGCTCAGCCAGTAAAAACAATAGGCTGAAGCACTGGATAAGCCATTGATCCAATCTATCAAGACTCTTACATTATAATGCGTTGGATAAGCAAGTTGTTTGCCTTGGTTCAACTGGCTGCGTAGAACATAAGAAGAGCCCTTCTGGATCAGGCCACAATCCATCTAGTCTAGCATGCTGTCTCCCACAGTGGCCCACCAATTGCTTATGGCCATCTAAGGCAGAAGACAAAGGTAGACCTTCGCCTACTCTTGTCTCCCTGTAAATGGCCTTGATAGGCTTCCTTCTCTTCTACCCAGAGATGGTACCTTGTAATCCGTCTTAGCTCAGAACTCTTTGAATTTTATCATTCACCCCTGACCCATTTTTCACTAATTCTTCATATTCACTACACTTCTCTAGATTCCATTTCCTCCAGAATGTGGAAACATTTGGCATAAATGGGATGAAGCAGATAGGTCAGTTGTGGCTCTGCTTTGTACATCCAGATATAATTTCCACTGGTGTACCAAGATCCAGGTTGTTATGTACAATATCTACTATGCTCACATTCAAAGCAGCAAAATGTGTTTGAAATAGGGATGCTAACAAATGGTTTTTAGTGTTCGATTCAAATAGAACTGAATGCAAGGAAATTCACATTTGTTTGAATAGCGCCCCTTCAAATGTGGTAGGATTCAAATTCGATACAAATGTTCTTCGAATGCTATGTAAATCCCTGCAGCCGGTCATGCCTAGAACTGCCCTACAAATCCCCTATGAATCTGCTCTGAACGTGTCAATTCTGCTCTGATTCCACTTTGAATCCACTCTGGATATGTTGTAGATGTGGCTGGGCAGTCAATTTCCCACCTCACCAGGTACACGAATGTAACAAAGCTTTGTACAAATGTATAGAAACATTTGTTCTGCATTCAAATGTCAATCTTCAAATGTACCAACATTCAATTCAAATTTGAATCTCCAGATTTTAACGAATTCATACGGATTTTGAATGTGACAAATATTCGTGCAAATCTCTAGTCTGGAACATCAATGCAATATTTTATTTTGCAGCTATTTTGTTACAATTTGCAAGGATCTGTACAACTTAATTTCTAGGTAATTTTTAGGCCTGTATTCCAGATTATATCCTGGAAAAGAAGCCTGCCATTTGCATGCTGGTGCACCAAGCCCTATAACAGCTGATGTAAATTCCTGCTGGGGTGCTTACAACCTTTTTATTCCCATTTGCAGAGACAGCATCCCAGGAGCTACAAACCAAAACCTTGAAGTAAGCATTCCTGCTGGTTATCAGGACTGCTTTCATCAAACCTGCTGCTTATGGCAAGTATAGCTATGCCAGTAGGTTCAAGCTGAGACTGCCTCTTCTATTATTCAAAATAAATGGCATATATTACTACAAAACTACATCTGAACTGAAAAAAAACAAGTCTTAAGAATTTAGTATATTCATGCACCTTAACAATAAAAGCTGGTAACTGCCAATACTCTTCCCCAAACTGAACCATTAAAAAACCCTGATTAGAGCAACCAGGCTGACACCTCTGTTCTACATCTCTTGCAGAAGGCAGAACTTGGATTCCCTACCAAAATGTAATTTCCTATAACTTCAGGGGGTGGGGGTCAACATGAAGGTGAACTTAAAAGAACTGTACCTGATTAAATGCAAATTATTATGCCTAACAAGCAAAGAGACTACCCTTCTACTAGGCTGATTTTCCATGGCAGTCTAAGGTTGCATCCAGACAAGGCCAAAAACTCGTAATTATGTTGGAAAAGTATTTTATTTGCCAGACATGACCATAGTGCTTCTGATACTGTCCTGGAATACAGAGCTGATATCCCAGATTTAAGGTATTGCATTGCTGTGTGACATGCTAAAACACGGAATTTTGACCCAACGTCCGGGCAAAGTGAAATAATCCCAGGAGTGCTTTGTTTGGGAATATCCAAACATCTGGAGGCAACCATCTCATTACCTTCTGCTTCTCCCACTGATACATAGCCCTTTAAAAATAGAAAAGTTAGGCATATCTGAATTTGTTGTATGGTTGCCAATGATCATGCCATAGATCAAGGAGCTGTCTACAGCATGGTACTGAAACCACTTCATGGAAAGTCTGTGCTGCATTTGACAGTGTGTGAGTAAAGTATCCCGTTTTATACAGTTAGGTATACTAACCTGTTTTATTCCAAATTTGCTCACTCTTCTAATGCTTTTCTTCTGTTTGACTCTACCACAAATACTTACAGTGTTCACTATATCTATGTGCTAATTTGGTTTTTTAAAAAGTCTCTAAACAAAATATAAAACGCAAGCATCTTAGAAATATTAGTAGCACTGGAAATTAGTTTTACTCTGCAGTAGTTATCAGAAAAGATTAGGAAGACCATGCAATAGAGATCTGGGGGTCTCTTCTGCCCACAGTAAATAAGTTTGAAAAACTGCTCCAGATTGCGCTTCATCTGAATTAAGCAGGTGAAAGTGAATTCCCTAAACTAACATTTCTGTGCATGTGAAACCTGCATTCTGCTATCTTGTTTGTAAAGGATTGTATGTGGTCAATAAATGAGAATAAATATAGTCATACTATATATTTCCTCATAAGTATTTAAAGCATATAATACCATTAAGATACAAAATAATTATAAAAATGCTACCTAACATCACTAATAGCTTCACTTTCCAAACACCTCTATAAAACAATGATCTTTTAATAAGATGATTACAACAGTTGTCTTCTGCATCTCTCTGGAGAGATTATTCCATAACCTGGGGATACCACTGACAAGCCCATCCCTCCTTCATGACTGTCATATGCATTTCATCACATGATGGATGGCCATGAAAGCAATTCAGCAGGCCTCAGTTCCCAGGCCAGTTTATAAGGAAAGAGGCACTCCCTGAACTGGATCAGAAAGTGAAATTGCAGCCAATGCAATGGACCTGATAGCAGTCCAGCTGCTGTCTTTTGTACCAACTCTAGCTTCTGAGCAGCCCTCAGGAATTGCCTAACACAGAGCAAATAAGTGAACTCTATTATGGCAAGTACAAGTGCTTGGACCACTGTGTTCAGGTGCCTCCTGTAAAAGAAGGACTTCAACTGTTTAGCAATCCTCAAATAACAGCAAGTATTCCTAGCCGCCACCATTACTTAGACTCAAATGGAGGTGAGAATTTATGAACATATCAATATTCCTCACCTGTTCTGTACAAGAAAGAGTACCTGATCAAGAACAAGTGATCTACTCACTTCTTTGATTTCAGAGCCCAGGATTCATAGGAATTCAGACTTGTCTGGGTTCACATTCAACCTCTTATAGGCCTCATCCATCCCATGACAGCTGAAGTCCCCAAAACAACCAGAGTTGTGATCAGCCACTGATATGTCCTCAGTCAGTTCAGATAGGGAGGATGCTGAACAACACAGTGGACAATATATTAGCAGGATTCCAATTCTGTCCTGACAGCCCAGAAGCAGGAACATACTCTCAACCCCCACAATTGAGGGGAAAAGTGTCAGGCAAGCAAAATGGACTCTCTGTGGAGTTTGGTAAAATCTTTACCCTGCCCCACTAATCTAGGCCATTGCTGTATTGAATTATCTGGACGACAAATCTGTGAGAGCATAGCCCACCCCCACAAGTTCATCTGTCCAAGCCTCAGTGACGCAGACCAGATCAGCCTATTAAGCCATAATCAAATCATGTCTTATTCTGAACTGATCTGGCATGAAATAACAGTTGAGTTAGGTTCATGTGATAAGTTTCACAATGTGATAAGTTTCATTTTGCGGGGTGTGTGTGTGTGTGTGTGTGTGTGTGTGTCCAGCATTAATAACAGTTTCCCATAATGAATCAGTTTCATGGTGTCTACTATACTTCTATACTGTGACAACTTCTCTATATCTGTTATATACTTGGCTTCTAAGGACATTAAAACAGGTTCCCTCGAAAGTGGACAAGAGAAGCACTTACCTGGAATGTGGATTTTAAACTTGCTACTCTGCCGAAAGCCTTCTTCTCTTATATTGTCCTCTCCTGTGGTAGCTTGACTTTCAACCCCACAAAATTTTGAAGTCCGTCAGATCAATGACTCATACGGCTAGAATCATCACGGAGCTAGAAGGAAAACACACACACCGCATTGCACTCAGGAGAGGGTGCAGGTGGTGCTGCCTGAGAAACAGCTAGCCTCTCCCAGTCAAGCTGTAGGCTGCTTTTAGCAGTCCACAGCTGGGTTGCTCCAGTGAAGGATTATCCTACTCAAGGGCAGAGGCAGTGGCGGCAGTGGCAAAGTATGGGCCTGACTGCTCCAACCAGTAAATGCAGACAGGCCCAAAAACTACAGGCTTTAAGTATATTTACTCTGGCTTTCAGTTGAATGGCACACTCTCCCTTCCCACTTGCAGACACTGTTTTACTATATGCTTTTATCTGTTTTAATATATTTGGTTTTAAATGTTGTTACCCGCCCTGAGACCTTCGAGTATAGGGTGAGACAGAAATGTAAATAATAAATAAAATAAAATAAAATAAAAATATTGTTGACTGCAGTATTTCTGATGCCACTGCAATAATATACTCAAGGTGGACAGACACTGGAATGCCCACATAGAGGTGAATCGGCTTTGTCAGCATTTAGTTCCCTTCACAATTTTGTTTCAACAGATTTTTTTATACTTTTGGATAAAATGAAGTAGTTTCAAAATAATAATGTCAACATTTTTTAAAAAAAATCACCTTTCAAAAACATAGGTACTTTTCAATCTGTTAAACTCAATGTCTTAAACATGCTGCCCTGAATTTTAATTTAAAGATTAGTAAACCAGTGGGAGTCACAATTCAAAATTTGGATTTATAATTAAGCTATCAGGTACAAGCTTGTTGCCCAGGAAAAGATCAAACGATGTTCTCTGGGGCACAGGCAAAGCAAAGATGCCACCATGTGAGCCTAATCCCCAAGGTATGGATATCTTTGGATGCTACTAACACTGAAATCACTCTGCCTCTGTTTCACATCAAATGCCTTGACATAGAAAACAATACAAAAATGCTACTTTGTCAAAGGGAAAGCTACCATTAAGTTCCTCATTAAATTGACACTGCAATTTAGTAACACACTGATATATAATAAAAAAAATAATAAAAGACAATCAACTATAAGAGACATAGTTAAAATGCATACTGAATTTTTCATATTCTAGGATCATGGGCTCACCCAATGAAAATGAATTCAGGAAGAAACATGATGGATAAAATAAGTATTCCTTTACACAATACACACTTAATCTACGTGACTCGTTACTACAAGGTAATGGTATTAGCCAGCAGTTTGGATGGCTCCAAAACTGTGGACAAATTAATGGAAGAGAAAGATTTTATTGTGAACAAGGGAAAGGTGTGCTCATGTCTTGCCCACGAGAATAAGTCTTTGGTCTAGATAAGCCACAAACCTGATAAAGCTGGATATTTTTTATATCCACAGACAAAGCCATGATTTATTGAATAATGTAGCAAACATCCTCAGAGCAGTGTTAGAGGTAGTAATAAAACAAATGTAACATTATTTGTTGGATAATATTTCATATGGATCTGAGAAGTTGCCTCAAACTAACTACAGGTCATTAGTGAGTAGTTCTCAATATGTCTATGTTTTACTAAGACAAAATTAAGCCATAATTACAGCTGTCTGGCAAACAATGTTCTTTAGTCATGAGAAGGTTATTTAAAAAGGGAAAGGAATTCAAAGAATAACTAGACTTTGCCATTATTTATGCTCCTTCAAATATTCCATTTAATTATGAGCATCAACTAACAATCATCATAAACAATGCTTCAAAGCATTCTGATTTCCAAGCACAACATTACAAGCCAATAAAAAAATCTTTAAGAAGGATGCAACAAAAGGCCACATAAAAATTGGCTGGAAAAAAAGGAAAAAATGGTATCTTCACATCAATCCTATTTCTAAAATTGAAGTATAAAGAGCAACACTAATATGCTGAGCAAAGCCTCATCAAGCAGTGACCACAATTTATGTTCCTATTTACGATGCCAATGTGACGTTAGACACTGGCAAGTTCTACTTTTTGCTTTATGATCAACACCTGATATAAAATAATACAATACTATGCTGTATAGTACTTAAAACCTGCAACAAATGAGATGAAAAGTAGGCATGGAAGTCTCCATTCTTCTGATATAATATTTTCTTCTAATGAGACCTTTAATTTTAAAAAATCCACTTAGTCAGAAATGTCCTTTTAGCATACACCTGCGCAATTAGGTGTTCAATTTAACTTCATTTTTTTTAATCGCCCTCTCTTGTTTCTGAAATTTTCTGGAAAATCTTATAATTTATTTCCACTAAAAGTGAACTTTTATTTCTGCTCCAGGAATTTAACTTCCAGTTGCTAGATTCAGCCTCAATACCATCTGAGAGTGCAGCCCATCTTTCCTGGCAATTACTTTGCCTGTGAGACTTTGGTTGTATCCCTATCCTTCCTCCCATTTCTTTCTAGTTATAAAATGTGAAGTTTATAAACCTAGAACTGCAAAGACAACAACGGATGCATACTCTTCTTTTGAGGCAGCAGACAGGGGCCTCGCCGTGAGGGCAGACTAATTTTATTAACTTCAGGGAAACTTCAAAAAGCTTAAGGGGTTTAATGCCAGACAGAGACGACCCCAAAAGTCAGTTTAAGTGCTGCATAAACAAAGGATTAGGTCAAGAAAAAGCTGAAGGCTCCTTGCATTTCTTGTTTATATTGTCATATGACCTAGTGGGAGTGTAAGAAGGTTGCCTTTCTGACTTTAATCCTCCGTGGTGTACAGTGGCGCTTCAGTTCACTGACCTACATTACAATAATATTTTTTCTAAATTTATGGGCAGAGGTGCAGCATCAAACTCACTTAGGGAGTTCTTTTAAAAAAAGAAAGAGAGAGAGAGAGAGAAAAAGAGAAAAGAAAAAAGAACAAGTGTTTCTGACTAGTAAATTCTCCTAGCAGCTTAGAAAGAGATTTCAAGTTCAAAGGGGCCGTTTCGGTTACTCTTGTTTTATGGCTTAGAATAGAGGACACAATAGCACCGTTTTTTATGAAATATTCTCTCCCCCTTGGCTTTTGTGTTTGCAAGGGAGAAAAAAAACAAATAGTACTGTATTAACA
Organism: Aspidoscelis marmoratus; assembly: GCA_014337955.1. NCBI lineage: Eukaryota > Metazoa > Chordata > Lepidosauria > Squamata > Teiidae > Aspidoscelis > Aspidoscelis marmoratus. The sequence goes on along the minus strand of MTQE01001141.1, from coordinate 30,821,884 downwards.
TAGGTGAAGAGTCAGTCCCTCTCCCTCTCCCTTACACACACAAACTTTAATACAGAGTACACAGTTTTAAAATCCTTTGATTTAAATATTATTTGCATTGCAATATTATGTTTGCAATGCTGGAGCTACGTTTTGCGTGATGACATCCAGCACAAACTCATTGTTTAATTCTACAGGAGGGGGGGAAAAAGAATCCCTTAAACATAACCTCTTTCTCCTCCTCCTTGGGGACACCAAAAAGTCAATTCTAATTTTAGAATAATGCAAATTACCCTCCTCTTGTCAGTCTCTGTAATACATCAGTGCTCGCATTTGGAAAGCAAAGACGCCCATACACTTTTGCCCAAGCTGACATGATGACGATAAAACATATATATATAAAGGAACAATAGCTTAAGGAAAAAAAGGAGATTTTTAAAAAACGTTTGCCTCCCCTGTAATGGAAACCAGTTCCATATAGCCTGAATCAGATGCACATTGAAGAGTATCCAACCTTGCATAATTCAGATTATGACACCAGTACAGGAACAAAAAAGGCAGCTCCCTTACTGGTGTCATTTTAAAAAAATCTTTTAAAACACTGTTTCTTTGCCTGTGGCTTTGAAGGGGGTTGTTGTTCTTCAGTCATTCAGTTGTATCAGACTCTTTGTGATACCCATAGCCCACAACACATCCACTGTGTCCCAAAGTCTGCCCAAGCATGGTCATTGCCTCCATAACACTATCTGAGGGTCTAGCAGCAATAATGGAGAGAAAGAAGTTGTTACCGTGAGCTTCTGAAGACTAAAGATCTATTTGCACTTACCCATTGGAGCAGTTCCATCTGCTCACTGGTGAGGCCGATCCACATTTTGCCACTGCCCCAAAGTGGAATAACCCTTCCCTGGAGCAATCCAGCTGTGGACTGCCCAGAAGAAGCTAGACTGCTGGGTAGGGTGGTTGTGCACCCTCTTCCAGGTCCAGTACAGTGAGTGGACATGGCTGTGTGACTGCTGGACCACCATGGCAATAAATGATTGCACACTGGATACCTCTTTGGACCTCACCGTGGCACTCTGGCCTGCCTATTCACACTGCATATGCTGCTGGTCACATACAGGGCTAGTCTAGTGTGCGCAATGCAGATGGCAGCAACCACACTACTACCTTACCTGACTGGTAAGTGTGAAAAGGGCCTAGGCCTACTTCATCAGATTCATGTAGTGAAGTGCCAAGGGACAGGCGTATATAGGCTAACTATTGAACCATCTCAGCCTCTGTTGTCCTCTTCTCCATTTGCCTTCAGTCTTTCTGAGCTTCAATAACTTTTCTAGTGAATCCTATCTTCACATTATGTAAAAATACAATTCGAGCATTAGTCCTTCCAAAGAGCAGTCAGGGATGATTTTCTTTAGGGTTGACTGATTTAATCTCCTTGCAATCCAAGGGACTCTCAGAGATTTCCTCCAGCACCACAGTTCCAAACTGTTGATTCGTTGGGGTCAGTTTTCCTTATGGTCCAACTCCTACTTTCCTAAGTTACTACCGTACTTGGAACACCATAGCTTTGACCACTTGAACCTTTGTGGGCAAGGTGATGTCTCTGCTTTTTAGAACGCTGTGCAGGTTTGCCATAGCTTTCCTCCCAAAGAGCAAGCATCTTTTAGTTTCATGGTTATGGGGTGTTTTTCCACTAGCACTAAGTACCCATTAAGGACCCCATTAAGGACCCATTTGGCTCAGAGCAGGAAGACACCATTTCCACTACAGACCCCATTAGAACCACATTTGTTTCCACCAGTTCTAAGGAAATCTGGATCATATGGATCCTTCAGGACCTATAATCTGGATTTCGTGTAGACCCCATTAAAGGGGTCTACAATGGGGTCTTTAGCCATCAAATCTGGATTACACAGAGCCTGTTTTCACCACTATTGGGCAATGGGGTCTAGAAGAGGCTTGGAAGGGGCACCCATGGGGGGGGCACATTCTCCGAAGTCCCTCCGAAGCCGGCTCCAAAGTCCCTCTGAAGTTGCCTTCGAAGATTAGCACAGGCTCCGAAGAGGACCCCACGCAAGAGCAATACCTTTATCAAAGGCTCCGGAGAATCTTCAAAGTATGAAGCAGATTGCTCTCGAGATTATCTGGAGCCGTTCTGGAGAATCTTCGAAGAATCTCCGAAGTGTCTATGGAGATTGCACCCCTTGTCCCCCAAAACACCTGGGGTGACAGGCAGACCCCATGTGGGTAGATCAGGATTCACCACATGGATGCTCCGCCGTTTCCACAGCGAGCAAGCTAGCACCCATTGCTATTGGGTGCTAGACCACCCGTGGAAATGCATTGGGTACTGTCCTTAATACAGATCTACTAGATCCGGATTAAGGGAAGTACCCATTCCTTAAATCCGGATCATCCTAGATCCAGATTAAAGGAGGTCAGTGAAAAAACACCCATGGTTACCATCTGCAGTGATCTTTAAAGGTAGCAAAGTAAAATCTGCCACTGGTTCCATTTCTTCCCCCTCAATCTGCCAAAGAGTGATGGGACTTGGTGTCAATATTTAGTTCCAACCATCAAAATAATTTTTGCACTTTTTTTTTGTTTATTTTTCCCCTTTTTTTATTTAATTTTTTTATTTTATCTACAATAAAATTTTTACATAATTATGCACTTATACATTCTTCCCTTATTTTCCCCCCCACCCCACCCCCCTCCCACCCCTAAATAATGAATATTCAATAACATTTATGAGCTAAGGGTTACATTTGGAATACAATTCTTAACTGTAATTTAACTAATTCACTTCTGACACTCGCTTCCAGGTAATTCTTAACCTCCATCCATTTGTTTTTGCACCTTCTTATTTTTACTAAATCATTCTCAAAATTTTCCCGACATTCTCGAACCTCTACTGCAATCAAGGCTATTATATATTCATACAGTTTCTGTATTTCCCATTTAGATGCATCCTTCCATCCATTTACTACTACCAATTGAGCCGTCCTAAGGATGGAACAAACTACTTCCCTAGTCTCTTTTGGCCTTATATTCTCCAAATCCAATTGGAATATTGCTATCCTTTCATTTAAATTAATATTAAGTGCGTATATATTATTGATCATGTTTTCTACTTCCTTCCAAAACACCTGAACTCTCTGAAAAAAAAAGAGGACACAAAGCAGCTGAAAAAAAAATAATAATTTTTGCACTCTCTTTTTTCACCCTCAACATGCTCCTTAGTTCCTCTTCACTTTCTGCCATCAGAGTTTTATTACCTGCATTTCTGAGGCTGTTGCTATTTCTTCCAGCAATCTGAATTTCCAGCTTTTGACTCATCCAGCAGAGCATTTTGCATGATATACGCTGCAAGTTTATTAGAGTGACCACGATTAATTGATCAGATTTTTGTCTTTGATTTATAGTTGTTTCTGCTATTGTTTATCTGGTAAGCCACATAGACTCATATGAAATCTGTAGCATATAAGTCCAATAAAAAAACAAACTACAATAAACTTAGTATGGGTTCCTGCCAGGGGGGAGGAGGATTATATTTTAATGCATTTATTATGTTTTTATTATTTTTTTTTTTTGTGACCCATCTTAGGACCTTTGGGTGACAGGCAGGATACAAATGTAACAAAATAAACCATTTACTGACTTCACCAGATATACTACTATAATCTTTGTGCCTAAAGCTGTGATGCAACAGTGAACTATGACTTGGAAATGTGTAAACTTTGGTCTCATGATCTTCCATCTCTTTTACCAGTGCTATGAAAAAGAAAATAAAAATGTCCAGATATCCGTTAGAATATTACTTCCACGCTGGACCAACTTATCTTAGTTGTGTCTTAACCAAGCTTTATTTAAATTAGCCAACCACAAATATGTTCCATCACTGAACCATAATTAAGACTAATTGCACTTCAGGGTTTGGCCATAACAGTAACTTTTGATCAAGAAAAAATGTAAGCAAAAGCTTCTATCCCCCTCTTTACAGGTATGAATAGAAGAGGAGAGAGGAGAAGCAGGCAAGTTCATAGTTGTGCACCTGTAGTAAACCAGTTGGGCACTTCACCTCATTAAATGGAACAAAATGAAAAGAGTTTTAGAAAAAAAGCTTCATTAAAGATAATGAGGATCCATTTGATATGATACGGGAGCAAAAACCTCTGATGATACCTGGCACTACTTCTCTGTAACTCCTAAACTAAAGCAGACTGTATATTTGTACTGTGAATCAGCACCTGGATGCAATCATAGACTTGGCTAATAAATTCTGATATCTGATAAGATAGACGCCCTTTTGGTGGATGAATGACAGACAGAGGAATTGGATGTTTTGTTGTTATGGATGAAGCTTCATTCCCCCTGAATCTGTGTTTGTCATTAGAGACCCAGATGATCCCTTTGGTTGGAGCAATTTGTTTACCGCATTAGCCACATATAGGATGCGTTCCCAAAGCCACTAAAGTCCAGACTGGATTCGGACTCGGGTTCAAGTGGTCCCATTAAATTCCCTGCAGAAACCCCTGCAGAAATCCAGAGAAAATAACCACCTCATTACTGAGGACCTTCCCGGTCCAGTCCGGATTTTAGTTCCAGCCAGCGTCCGGGGAAGAGTGAAACGAGCAAGTGACCGGGGGGTGGGGGGTGGGTCATCAGACAGTTGGTGCAGGAGGAGGAGGAGGGCGGGGTGAGTGGGGGGGCAGGAATGGCCAGCTGTTGCAGGATTGGAGAAGAAAGAGGAGAAGGCTGGGGTTAGTGGGAGGTGTGGGGAGGTGCCGGACAGTGGTGGCAGCAGCAGTGGCAGACAGTTGTTGTAGGATCAGAGGAGGAAGAGGAGGCCGGGGAGGTGGACAGTGGCAGCGGTGGGCACAGGTGTGCTTGTGCGCACCTGCAGGTTGGTTGTGGGAACAGCATGATGCGAGCTTGGTGCTGTTCCCGGCCTCAAACCCTAACCACATCACAAACCAGATTACTCTGGTCTGTAGCTTACAGTAGGTGGGAACTCGGCCATATTCAAAGACTGATACAGCCTGGAAGCTGCAGTTCATGCACTAGTAGCTTCACAGTTAGACCAGTGCAGTACCCTGTATACGAGCAATCCTTTTACCTTGTTCAGATGCTATAACTAACACACAATGCAAAATCTGTTACTATTAGAGAGGCATGATTGTAATGCACATGTTACATGTCTGTTAATAACTACTGTGTGTATTAGCAGCTAAGAATGTTTTTTTATCACATCCCACCATCAGATTTACTAACAGACTGCTTCTCAACAGTGTGCTCAAAGTGGTATACAAGCAACTGTTAACTCAACAATCAAAATACAAAAATAAATGCAAGAATATTATAAAATCGGGGAGGGGATCTTTATCACATGCTCACCTGTTCCTCCCCTGAAGCACACCTGGCAGAATTTTCAGCCTCAGGTCCAGGAAGTTCTTGCATTAAAAAGTCTTTACCTTTCTATAGGTGGAAATGGAAACCAGGGAATTAACCAGAAGAGAACCTCTTGGTAGTGGTACTCCCTTGGTAGTAACAATCAATGTTCTTGTATAGTTTGGAAGGTAGCAACTATCTGCACTGGTCAACTACTGTGCCTGTACTATGCCTGTGCTAAATTTATCTAAGTTTTCATAACTGGTACATTATTTTGAAGCAATACAAATAAATTGGCAGGTAAAATTAGGAAATAATTCTCAAGAAAGACATTGCATTTTTCCTATTTTTCATGATCGCCATTGACAATCATGAAGGAGAACAGTACCAGCAAACTATCGGAGATGGAAAGAAAAACTATAAGTGGATCTGTTAACCTTTTGACACTTGTGGAAACCAATATTTCCTCTAAGATGTGCAGTTGTGCACACAGGAAGAAGAAAAAGCTTTGCTCGTGTCTTTCCCAGAGCTTTCTGGCAGCCACTTTCCTGAACTTCTCCATAGGGAAAGACACAGTTTTTGTGCATCAAAGCAAAGGCAAAGGCAATTCACATTTGTGTGAACCACTTTGAATATGGAAGGATTCAATCCACTGTGAATGCTCTTCAAATCCATTTTGAATCCCTGCTGCCAGTTGCGCCTCTGAATCCCTTCCAAATCTGAACCCACTGCAGATGTGACTAGGCACCCACTTTACCTCTTCATGAATATAGCAAAGCATCAAATGAATGCACAAAATGTTAGCCTCGCATTTGAATGTCAACTTTCAAATATAGCCAATATTCTATTTGACAGTGAATATTCAAATCCGTAAAAATGCAAACCTGACAAATAATTTGTGCACATTCCTGCTTTTCCATGTGTGCTCAAACAAAAAGTCCCAAGAGAACCTCCCTGACAGAAATGCCCCAGAGTCTCATAGGGACTTTCTATTCCCTTTGCAATGAGCCACTAATGAACCTCAAAGGTTTCTTTTCAAAGTAGTAATAATAACAACCTTGAAGAAATTTTTAAAAGAAGCTGGAAATGGGAGCAGGGAGATGGACAGGATGGGTCTCTATAACCCTTGGTTCTGTGCTTTCAGGAGATACAGCAGCAGTAATCCAAAAAGAAAAAGAACAGCTAAAATGCATAGGCTGTCGACTGTACTATCCAAAGATTAAAAACAGAAGTCCTATTCCCTCATATAAAAATGACAGGTGAGAGAAATTTGCAATAAGAAATGCACTTGAAATGGTCCTTGTTCCCATTACTCTATGCAAAGTGGCTAATGATCATATAAAGTGGGAAGATATCTGTATTTGTAACAGATTTCCATGTGATGCAGAACATCAGACAATAGATTCCTGTGTTATTCAGCAAGCCTTCAAAAATGACTGAAACTTCCACACAGGATGTTCATTATACAGCTTTCACTCCCAAGCCTTTCAGATGTTAGGCATATAAATTTAACCTTGGACCTGTGAGACCACGCAGGCCTCCCCATGCCCCCTACTTTCTCCTTATAACCTTACCAGCTTTGTGATCAATAACAACAGAGATTCACTAAGTGATTCTTAGATAGTATCAGAATACTAAAATCTAAGTCTGTCAAATCCAAACATTTTTATTGAATAGTTTAATCCAACAGCACCAAAGACAATGGTAAATGATAAATGCTGAAAGCAAGCCCTGCCAAATTCTGTCTTATCAGGTAAAACAAGCAATGCCATTTGATTCTTAAAATTTATTTATTACTTTGAACTGCCTTAATCAGATAGGACTATGAGTAACTAATTAATCAAGAATTTGTTCATCTGCATTTTGAAGCTATCATGTCCTTCAGCTAAAATTCTTACTACCCTCTCTATCTTTTGCACTTCTGAGCCTGAATGGTATTTCAAGTGAGAACAGTGTTATCTCCACATTCCTAAGCTTTACAATTGCTCAATTGCAAACAGAACAGCAGCCAAAAACGAAATGCATCTCTTATGTTCCTATTTTATTGTGGATTTTGACCTGTGAAAGCATTGTGCATTTTTATCCACTGAGTGCCTTCATTGCTGTGTTATTATCACATTTAGTATGCCATCAGCAGCCAAGCACAACCAAGCAAACCCGCGTTCAGACTTCAAAGCGGCTGAAGCATTAATTGTAGACAAAATAGGTTCTACTAGGCAGCTCAGTTTACTGCCAAACAGTGACATCACATAATATTACACTTCAGAAATTAACCCGTAAAGAAAAACTAATTCACTCCATGTACAACGGTCATCACAGGCCCCATAACAAATTTGTGAGTTAACCTGGATAAAATCCGAATACATTGTTTCACTCTAAAAAGATCAGTTATTACATAGATCAGAATTTTCAATAATACATTTTTATGGCTATGTATACGCAAGGAAAATAGGCTGCAGCTTTTCATTCTCCCTTCGCCCAGTTTGTGACCAGTCTATCCACAAGGAGATCAAAATACAAATTTCATAAAGTATTCCATGTGGACGTCTAGTTTAGTTTTTTTTCTCCACTGAGCCTTATTCCGGATTATATCCCAGAATAGAAGCCTCCTGTTTGCAGACTAGTGCAGACTACTCTTCTGAGGGTTTTTTTTTCCTGCAGATTTTAGGGATTTAGCCCTCATAAAGTCCGGGAATAAAAAATTTGAATGGGAACGGACAATTCCCAAAACGGTTTGTAAACGGATTTTTTTCTTGAATGGGAATGCAGCCTAATAGTTTCAAACTTACAAATAGAAAAGCAGCAGGGCCACTGTATCTTTTCATGAAGCTTTGCTAAACAGTAGTATAACAAATTCAGCAAAAACAAATAATTTAATACAGAAGTCAAAAATGACAACAGACACACAGCAACTTGTTCTTTGCAAACATGGCAGGCATCTCTTTTCCCCCACCTTCTTCTACTGTGGCTCATTGACAAGTATCTCCTATCACAAGCTCAGCAAAAGCATTGAAAGATCTAATCTTGGTTGTGCAAACAATGGCAAAATGGAGCCACGCAGCAAGTCTTAGCATAAATCCATTTTGCACTTGGTGCAAAAAATCTCCTTTCCCATTAAGCCTGGGGTCTAAATCGGACATGGAAGTATTTTCTTAGATAATTACAGTAAAGCCTTCCATAACGTGAGGATTAGGTTCTCATAGAATGGGACACTCTTATGGGCGATGGGAACAATTTAAATGCATTGAAATCTGGGGTAAGGGGAGCTTACAAGAGGCCTACTAGACTGGAGAAGGGATGCAAGCCTGGGTTTGGCACACTCTGAGGGCGGGAAGGGGCAGAGGAGAACAACTGCCAATTATTGCCATTTTGCAAGGGGAAGGGAGGGACCTAAGACACTGCAATTTCCCTAAAGCCACCTGGTGAATTGGTTGCTAAGGAAATAGTTGAACTGCACAGAGATGAACAAAGGCCAAAACTCCAGTTCGTGATTTTTCATGAACCACAGGCAGAGAGCCAGTTGTGGGGTTTCCCTCATCCAGAAAGCTGAAATTAAAAGGAACCAGTCTATGCTTCATCAGGTGCTTCCGCATGGGACACTTAATACACATTAAGTACCCATTAAGGACAGATGTCTAAACCCCATCTGCACACAACACACATTAGTGACACTTGCATCCGCATTGGCTCTCGCGCAGTGTGTCTCTAACGTGTGTTAAGTGGCCCTTAAACCAGTTTCCCGGAAGACTACCTTGAAAGTAGTCTGAATGGGTACTTAATGTCTACTCCCGCAGTTAAGACACATCCATTTCGGATGTGTCCACACTGCAAAAGTGTCCCTAAGTGGGCCCTCCCCCTGCCCGCCATGATTGGCTCCTCCAGAGCAAGCATGGTGAGCCAGGGGTCTACTTTCTTGGGGTTCCCCCTCGCCCCAGAAGCTATGGATCATGACTGATTCTGGCTGCTGGGTCCCGGCGCACTTTGAGCATGCGTGCAGCACACCTCCCGATTGGCCAGGGCCGCACCTGACTTCAGGAGGCCCTCTGCGCAGGCATGCGACCCTGGCCAATAGGGAGGCATGTGGCCCTGGCAGATGCCTGACAGATGTGGGTGGGATTTCACAGCTGTGAAGGTCCCCCCTCCCCTCACCATGCCTGCTCTGAACACGATTGCAAGAGGAAAAAGAAAGCATCAAAATTCTTGCTCATTTAAAACTCAAGTCTCAAGCCACTACATTGTGGCAAACCTCACAGAAACAGAAAGATTAAAGAGCTGTCAGGTCTCCATTAGAATTTGTGATACCAGTTCTCCTGTTTAAGGGCAAACAGGAAGAACTGGCAGGGGAAGAGATTCCATCTGAAAAGGAAAGTGTGAAATTACTTTGTTCTTTTGCTGTTCTTTCTACCAGGCAAAATGTTAGAATCTCCATTCTAACAATCAGGGGCACGCTTACAGGGTTTGGATCCCCACCCCATAAAGTCAGGGTATGATGCAAAATAGAGAGGGAAGGGGTTCCCCTCCTGTAAATCCACATAAAAAACCATAAATGAGGACATGACAAAATGGATTGAATGCTGATTAAATTAATACAGACTTAAAACAGCAATAAAATAGTCCAGTGGGAACTCAGCCTATAGGTAACATTTCACCCAGGCAAAACTCATACACATAAACCCTGAAACCTCCCCAATGTGCTGGAATTGTTGAGACCAATGGGGAACTTTCTTTCACCTTTGGTGGAGCTGCCTTGTTTTTCAAACTTATTGGATCTCCATACAGAAGTCACCAAAAAACCACCTCAACATCCTGTCCTCCTGAAGCCAGATCTGTATCTAATACACTTGTATATGGGAGCTAACAAGAATTTGCCAAATGAAATTCTCACATATTTCCCTCTCATCGCAGATAAAAATAACCTTATCAGACACTGGAAACTCAATCAGCTCTGAAATTAAAAGTATATGTCAGAAAAAATATGGCCTTGAATGAATCTATTATTGCTCTACCCATACAAAAAACAAAGAGATGAAATCCCACAAAAGTTCTGTAAAATCTGTAAAAATTCTTCTTAAAAATCTTGAAAAAGTTGCCAATTTTCCTTCATAACATTCCTAAATAATTGGTTTAACAGTCATTTGGTCCTTTAATGCTCTACATTTCAAACCTTACTCCACTCTCATTCATGCTAGCTAGTTCCTGTCATGCATCATTTTATGTGGTTAATGTATAAATCATTGTGTATTAAAGTTATGACTGCCCTTTTTTTGTATTTTGTTCTGTTTCGTTCAGTAAACTCTTGTTATTATAAATTTGTATATTAAAAATAAATAAATCTCATCTTTGAGATTCCTAAATTACTTCTCAGAAATTACAACCATTGTTTCAGAATTACTCTTTTGAATTTTATAACTTTTGTAGCAGGTTAAAGAAGTCATTAGAGCAAAGAAACTTTTTTTTAAAAAAGCATTGGTTGGCTTATGGTGACAGGTGCACCCAAAGTTCACAGTGACTCCACTCTGGAACTGCCTTTTTTAATGTAAGGTCACCTTTGCTTTTCCATCCCATTTTTCTGTGCATTTAAATAGATGTTTTAAATTAGGCTTGGCTGTCTACTCCTCCCCGATGTAACATCTATCTTAAAATAACATCTTGAGAAATAAGAGTATGTCTTATATTGCAAACTTAATATTTAATACTATATAACTATTAGTATATGTAGAAGTAGCAATTCAAAAATAAGAAAATCATCATTTATGGGCTAGAGTTCTACCCACATATTTGTGAATCTTTAAAAATTAGTGGGAAATCAGTTTTAAAGATAGATGCATAGTCCTCTCCCCCAACTTGATTGCTAGAGGTGATCAGTTCAAGAAAATGGTCTGCAACTAACCTGGGCAGAATCTTTTATCCTTTTGTGGCATAGTTCATTGGTTAACAAGACATGAAAGCTTTTACCGTATTTTCTGGTGTATAAGACGACTGGGTGTATAAGACGACCACCAACTTTCCAGTTAA
>MTQE01001141.1:30780977-30804131 GCA_014337955.1 Aspidoscelis marmoratus | reverse complement strand
CCTTCCTTCCTTCCTTCCTTCCTTCCTTCCTTCCTTCCTTCCTTTTGCCTTGGCTTCTCCTGCTGAACTAAAGGATTACATGCAGCAGCAAAAGGTTAACTGGCACAGGGCAATTCACTCACACCTACAACCCTGGCGCACCACAAAATGTGATGCCCACATTTTGGTGGGATATTCCCATTTGCCATATTTTAACTGAATCTATATTATAGATGCAAGGGGCAAACAGCCATACTAAAGCTACGTTTCTGGTCTTTTGGAGCACATGGAGGTTAATGATAATATATTTTCAATACACACTTAGGGCAGGTGGATTCAAATTTATGACAGTTCTGCACTGGCCAATATATCGGATCAGCAAGAGTACTAAAACTTTGCTTCCACATACTGGTATAGTCTAAGGGCGGCACAGGGCCTCAATGCCTATTGATATTCATTCCCGGTAACATGTGAACAAATACATTTGTTTTATATGGGGAGATTGACAGCAGCAGTAATAGTTCACTATGTTTAAGTTATTATTTAATCTTATTATTATGAATATTTCAAAGGGTTTTATACTAGATTAAAAAACATGTTAAAATAAGTTGAAATTCTATTTAAAAAAACTTTTAACAGAAGTAGAAAGAAGACAGATATCAACTCAAATAACCAATAAAAACCAGTGTCAGAGTAAAGATGCCCAGTTACTCTGGAAAGGTCTGAAAGAACAGCTGTGACTTAAGCAAATAGGTAACACATGTGAGAGAGGAGAGAAGGCCTTAAGCCAGGTACCACCACCAAGAAGGCCTGGTTTTGGAAGGCTATAAGGTAGCATCCATTGTGGTATATTTGCAAACAGGTTATTTACATTGTCTCAGGGATCTTACGTTCTGCGGTGCAAAAAGAGTGCTACCAGGTAACCAGACCACAAATTATTTATGGCCTTTTATGTGTTAGTCCTGTCCAGGTGCCCACTACACTGTCACCTTCTTCACTTTCCCAGGCTAACCCATCTCTGTTAGATTTCATATTAGGTGCTGCTTTTCCTTTGTGTTGTGACTAGGCCAGAGAAAGCTGCTGAGAACTGCCAGTTCCCTTGGGAACTCAAGGTTAGAAGGACCTGGGTGTATTATGGGGAATGTTGGAATCAAGATAAAATAGCATGCTTAATATATTGTATGCAACTGCTTTGCAATCTATGACTGAATAAAGCTGAAGGAGATGTTAAGGTTTCTCTCTCCTGAATGAGGCTTGGAGTGGTAATTCTGACAGCATGCTAAAAACTAAAGTTTGAATCTGTCCCGGTAGCTAAATGGCAATAACTACAATTATTTAAACACATACGTAACATAGGCAGGACAGGTCCTCCACTTGGCAACCCAGATGCAGCATTTGGCACTAATTGCTACTTCTGGAGCAGGTGCAAAGGTACTGCCACATACAGTACATTATGACAGTCTAATCAGGACACTACCAGTGCGTGGACAACAGTGACCTGGGCATTCGTGCCCAAGAAGGAGCTAACTGGTGTTCCAGATGAAGCCAGAAAGGATTCCTGGGCCTGCATCCATAGACAACAGTGACTCAAAGGGTGCTTCCGCACAGACCCTTTAACACCCATTAAGCACACATTCCAATGTGCGCCTCCGCACATGGGTCGCTATGTAGGACACTTCCGGCGAGGGGTGTCCGCACAGCAAGCCCGTTTTTAATGTGGAATTTGGCGGCAAAACCGATTTGCTGCCGGAGCGTCCGCATTACCGGGGGCAAATAAGCACACTTCCGGTGGGTGTGTCCGCACCTATCCGTGCTTAAAGGGTGTTTTTAGCACACCACATATCTAGTGGTTTTGCGCTGTGAATCCGAATCCGTGAAACCCCGGAGCCAAGCCTGGCGAGCCGGGGGGCTCCTAACTTTCGGCTCACCCTCACCCCAGAAGCGGCGGATCGCCGCTTCTGGAGCCAGGGCAAGCTTCCCAAAAGCCCGCCCTAGCCCACCCTGGGGGGAGCGTGGCGGATCCCCTCCTTACCTCTCCAGCGTCTCCCCGAAACTGAAAGAAGGTGCCCAGGATGCAGTGCACCTGCGTTCTGCGCGCCACCTGATTGGCCAGCATGCAAGTCAGGGCAGCGCGCCTGCGTGGAACGGCTCCTGAGGGCAGGGGCTGCCAGGCACAGCCCCGGCCACTCAGAAGGCGCACAGGATGCAGGCGCGCTGCATCCTGCGCGCCTGCTTTCAGTTTCAGGGAGACGCCAGAGAGGTAAGCAGGGGAACCACCGCGCTCCCCCCAGGGTGGGCTAGGGCGGGCTTTTGGGAAGCTCGCCCTGGCTCCAGAAGTGCAAAGGCGAGCTGCGGCTGCGAGGTCCCCCAGCTCGCCAGGCTTAGCTCTGGCGAGCCAATTGTGGCGGGCCGGGGGCGGGCCCTCCGTCCCGGATCAGACACAGGTGCCGTGTGTCCGCACAGCACCTGCCTCCAATCCGGATCAGCGCCACATGTGCAGAGGCACGGGCGCGGGGTAGATCCGCATCTCTTAGATGCGGATCTACCCCGTAAAACCGGATCTACCATGCACCCGGAGCTATTAAAACCGGTTCCCCTAGGAGCTGGTTTTAATAAATCCGGGTGCCAGAGATCCTGTCTTATTTGCCCCTGTGCGGAAGCACCCAAAGAGCCTCCCCAAGCTATGTATTTGATCCTTTTGAAAGAGTGTGGTCCCATGTGGAATAGAAAGATTGCTTAATTCTCAAACTCAGGAATCACCTACCCACAGAGTCTGCCTTGTCAGGACGGAACTTTAGCTTACTGGTCTCCATCCAACCCAACAGTGCATCCAGACACTGATTACAGATGTTAACACTCAGAAATGTGTGTATCTGACACTTCTGTAACTGCCAGAAAAAAGCTGTACAAATGTGTCAACCAGGAGTCAGTTCCAACAAAATGAGTATAATACAAACAAACATACACAGCTATGAAGAAGAAAAAGAGTAAGATATTGCGCTTGCCAAGAAGTAACTTCTTTAGAGCATACAAACAGAAATTAATAGACTATTGGTTACAATATGTAAACTACCAAATAAATAGATACAGCACTGAGTATAGAATTCCACCAAAACACAAATCTGGTTGTTCTCCAACTTATATATTACTAATAAATTTAGCATGAATACTAAGTTATCAAAACTACTGTCAAGCTATATATTTCTCACTTTGTCCACAAACCCATCAACCATACATTTTCAAACATAAGATAAAATGAGACTGCAAAATTAAATACTCGAAAATTCATACTTCCAATGAAATACATTAAATGTTCTTCTTTCTGAACTTTAGAACAGCAACAGAATTTTCATCCAGAGACTTTTAAAAGCCCCACAAAATATCACCTCAGTGTAAGCAGAGGACTTAAAGAAGGCCCCATAAGGATGAACCTATGCACCCTTTCCCTTTAATAGGTTGCTTTTGTTTATTACTAATCTTTAAAAAGAATAAAAGAAAGGAAACTATAGGCTTGAGAAGTAAAACTTTTTATGTGTAAGCAACATTTGGAGCTTTGTCAGGCGGCTGGTTTTGGTAGAATGTGTGACATGTAGCCCAATGTGAGTAATATTATATCTCAAATAAAAATCAGCCCATGAATATACATAATCCAAAAGGTAATTCTCCCAATCTCTGAAATGTAATGGAGCTACTCTAGATCACTGAGGCATGAATATTTACCGTATTCAGGCTTTACTGCTCTCGATCTGGGTTCAATTTTGCAAATTAAAATGAGAGCTGTGTGGATAGAGAGATTAAAGAGCATCCCAATGCTTGCCTGTTTCCTTGGTGTGGCAGCAGTGATCCGGTTACCCTTCTGTTAGGTTATTTCTTTTCTCTTTAACAGACTAGGTCAGAAGCAATTAAGAGTAGAAAGTAGAGGTCACAATTAGTTCATAACCGTGAAGTTAAAAGAGCACTTAAAAACAAACAATGCCTGTAAATGTCCCCACTCAAAACAACAACAACCCAAAATAGAAACAACATTTAAAACAAAATCAATACTTTAAAACTATTATTGTCAAGCCTTTTCATTTCCTTTAGAAAAGTAATTGCGGATGCAGAGAAACGAGCAGCGCATTCTTGTACTTCTTTGTTACAAGCTAAATTTTGTTTTACTTGTCTATGACACTGCTAGAATAATACTGGTAGTGAAAATCCCATTAAAAAGAAATGGGGGAGGAGGAGAGGGGGAAGGAGTCAAGGAGAGGAAACACAATGCTTCTAAAACAATTCTGCTGCCTTCACTGTAAATATTTACATGTGGCTATTTTGATTGAAATTCACACAAAAAATAAAAAGTCGGAAATGAAAGAAACAGCAAAATTAAGCATGCACTGACATTAGTAACTTCTCAATGGTAGTGCTTAATAAATGATGTGATATATACATGTATATACAATATACATATACAGTATATACATATACATAAGTATGTGAGATATATACACAATATATACATATATACAATGATATGTACATATTACTGACCAAATAAAGTTGATCAATATTCTGAACTCAGCTCATCTTTGAAATATAAAACACCTAACCACTGTGCAGAGTCTGGAAGTTTTTAGAGTTGTAAATCTGCCATTCTCAAATCCTCAAAAGCACAATATTGAACATAACAGTAATGGTTTTATTCTTCGGTTTCTCAACGATTACTGATTAGTGGCCTTTGCATACCTTTAGAAGAAACTAATATTGGCAATCTGGTCAAGAATGGCTAACCAAATTCTAGACAGATATAGAAGCAGGGGATTATCATGATGGTTATCTACCAATATACTCACCTGGAGAAAATTATCAAAAGAGGACTCTTGCAACGAAGAGTTGGGGGGGGGAGATACCTTCAGTGCCAAATATTTATTCCCCAAAAACAAAAACAAAAAGGGCATTTATCGTGATTAAATTGTTTATGATGTCTTATGCAATATGCAGAAATCACCTTTCTGCTTTCTTCCTGGTACCAAAGGGTTACTATCATTTGAAAACCCTCGCTAGCAGTCTTAAAAACATTTAATATTTTTCTTTTTTACTTTCTTAAAGGCCCCAGATGTGTTCTTGCAGATCAAAAGACTCTAACTTATAAAGTTAAACTAAATCAAGAGCTTTTGTTCCAAGGCATCGTTGCTGAACTAATTATTCCTGGATGTTGTTTAATGAAACAGTGGTGCCATATATTAAAACATTTAACAGGATGAGTTGTATGAGTTATAGGGAAGGTCTGATCTTAGCCTATAAATTTAACCTTTTCTTCAAAAGGGATTAGACAAACTACCCAGAACTCACTAGCACTAGGAACTGGGATTTAAAGAAAATGCTTACCTACATGAAAGACACTAACCTATAATATTGCTATCTGTTTACCCCTTTCATGGTATGGAAGATGGGGGAGTTGACAAGCCTCCAGAGTTCTTACCCTCTGTCCCCAAATACAAGCCTCCACTGGTGTTTTTCATCATTCTCCTAATTAAATCTTTCTCAAAATATTCCATGCTGAACCAAAGCCAAGATGCCAAGAATTAAATACATCTCCTGAGGATGAAAAAAGAAATTTTGCACTGAAATGTAATGAACTTCTATTAACATCTCCCACACACACCAAAAGATTTTCTTCTTCTGATGGGTCTTTGACTTTTAATTACACTGTGACAGAAAGAAAGATACTCTTTAACCAAATTAATAGCACTGCATTTTTCACTTTGTATTATACAGTTTTAAAATATGCAAGCCTGTTGAATGTGATCAAATTTAATGAAGTTTTCATTCACGCAATGAGAACTATTACGGAATCATATGACAAAAGGAGATTGTCTTATACCAAACACAGCATTGGTCCACCTAGTTCAAAGACTACAAAGTAGATCTCCAAGCTTTCAGACCTACCGGAGATGGCAGTGAGTGACATTAGAACCTTCTGAATGTAAAGTAGATGTTTACAATGAGATCTTTTGTGAACAAACTAGCAAAAAGGCTCCATAAGCCCCCAATATACCTCCATTTATTCTTCCTTAAATATGCCTACATTTATTCTTCAAGCTGATCAGTGAGGATAGGCTACAAATACAGAGTAGACACATAAGAACATCAGATGACTCCTGTTGGATTGGGCCACAGCCATCTAGTCCAGTATCCTGTCCCACATAGTGGTCCACCCACAGTAAGCATCTCAAACAGAAGTCAAAGGCAAAACCTTCACCTGATCTTGCATCCCTGAAAATGGCCTTCAGAGGCATCCTGCCTGTCTCCCCCGCTTGGAGAAAGTATCTAGGCATCCATTCTAGTAGCCATTGATACACCTGTCATCCACAATATAACAGTAGTCATACTGAAAAATTGCAGTCAGTTATCACACTACCTTTCCACAAAGTTACCAAGGAGGGAAATAAAGATTGGCACAACCTGTGTCTCCTTTCTCCAGTGTAACTTAGCCATGCCTTGCCCTACCTTTTATGAAACGAGGCCTGGGCACTCTATCCAAACTGTAGAGGCCCACTGTGCCATTTAAAACTCTAGTCTACCCCACACACCCCGACACTGCATGACCCAACATATGTAGTCTAATTAACAGATGTTAAAAGCTGGAACTCCATTTATTGATCACAGTAGCTTGTATTAACTTGAAACAAGAAGTTCACGAGGTCTTGACCGAACTATACTGCAGCTCCACTCTGACAGCTGCAATGAATTTGCACATCTAGCCCTCCCCAAAGGCCCCCATCCTTATTCGCTTTTTTTAGAAGTCTGCTTGGACAGACAATGAAACTATAAGGTCACAAAAGCTCACCTAGCAATATCAAAATACACAACAAAAAAAAATAAATAAAAATCATCACATAGCATAAGCTTTTTTTTAAATTGACTCATAGAAAAAGATCAGTTAAGACAATTTGTCTTGAAAGATCATTGATTATTCTTTGTGCATAGGATACCATATGCATAAAAAGAAAATCCCCCATATACATATAAAAGAAAGGCTATCCAAGTTTAAAATTATGCAAGTAAAATAAACAGTTCAGTTTCCTTACTAAATTCTGGTCCTGTTACTGTAATAACATTAAAATGTTACACATTTTTTGGCTCCAAATCATTATCTTTCAATATAACACCAACATACCTAAACCTTTATACTGAGGGTTCTCTCATTTTCTTCCTCCAGAACCCCCCTAAGACAGCTGATTGTATCTGTTAATTAGACTACAAGTGTTGGGTCTCAAAATGGAACTGTAGAGCTATCAGAGCCAGTTCATAAAATGGTGGGAGATGTAGAAGCTTAGTAAAATATTCTGCAACTTTTTGATACCTAATTCTCATTTAGAAATTGCCATACTGTTTGCCCCAGCAAACAGTTGTCTCCCTTAGAATTTGCTTTTGTTTTGCATGGTCAGCAAAATGTGATGCCATTGTCTAACACAGTGTTTCAAGCACTATGGTACCTCTACCACCATGCTATAGAAGTGATTCTTTTCTATGTAAAATCAGCAGTTAGGGTAAACACTACCAACGTCACTTATTTATTGGTATTTTTATCCCATACTATACCTGAAAGTCTCAGGTATAGCTGATCACAGCAATACACATATCTCTAATATTTCTTTTGTACTGAACAAAATAAATGTAATATCTAGAAGGACTTCGCCTAACACAATTTTGCATAATGCATTTGGGAGAAGCAAATGACTGCATTCTATAAGTCAGAGGAACAGCTGAGCTCAGCAACAAATCATACTGTCGCAATCTCAAGTGGATTGAAACATTTAACGATTGCGACATTCAATGTAGGGGACATGGTATTAATGACTGTCCAGAGGGACGGGAAGCCTAAGACAGCTCACGACGCTTTGAGCATTCACACAGAGGGGCACAGGGATGCGTGTAAACGCATTCCGGAGCGCCCGTGTGCGAATGCTCAAAGCGTCGTGAGCTGTCTTAGCCGGCAAACGACGGCAAGGGGCGGGGAGACAGCTGAGGAGGCTCCCGCAGCCGGCGCTGGCTGAAAACAGCTGATTGTCAAAGCTGCGCCGGCAGGGGAGGCAAGCCCGCGGCTGTTAGGGAGAGAGAAGCATGCGCAAATGCTTCTCCTCCTGAACGCCTGCGGGCAGTTCGTGCGCGCCCGAACGCATGTAGAGCAGTTTAAAGTGCTCTACATTTGGAACGCGTGGAAGACAGCTCCGGACATGCCGGGACGCAAACTCGGCCGCAGCAAAGCGAATGCTGCGCCCGAAGCTGTCTCCCGTGCGTTCCAAACCCCCGTGTGCGAAAACGTCTCAGTTTTTTTTTACTCATCTCACATCGTTTTGCCCAGTGTGAAGAAGTCTAGAGCAAAAGATATTACATTGATCTCCCCTGGCTGTCTTCTGGCCCTGGTCACACTTTCACTTTAAACCTTCTTCAATCCATCTTCAGGTCTGACTGAAAACGTATGAGCAGTCAGGACTGAAGAGGGTTTAAGTGAAGGTGTGACCAGGGGGGCATCATAATTCTTAGAGAGGCATCATAATTATCAGAAACATCAAGCTATAGTTTGTTATTTGTTATGTACTATTGAACCATTTTTCACTTTATTTTGTTTTCCTTCTGAAGTCTTCCAGACTGAATTACAATCAGTTTTTTAAAAAGTCTCTATCCTCAGGAACACAACTCCTTCCATCTTTTATATGTGCTGAAAAATTGTATGATTGACTGATGCCCTTTGTAGAAAAACAGACGGAATAGAAGTGGTACTTTTTTTCCTCAGCCAGCTCTATCACACTTCGTAAACTATTTTCATTCTGGCTGGATCATACAAGAACTTTAATGACAGGTGTCAGTGGTTTTTCCTCCCTTCTCTACGTCCTCCTTCTTGCCTTTTTTGTTACCCGTATTTTCTGGTGTATAAGAGGACTTTTTAACCCAGGAAAATCTTCTCAAAAGTCGGGGGTCGTCTTATACGCCGGGTGTTGTCTTCTTATATGGCGAGTATATCCCAAACTCTATATTTTAACTGGAAAGTTGGGGGTCGTCTTATACTCCCAGTTGTATGCTTGGGATTAAGACCCATCATCTCCGCCACACAGAAATTCTACTTGAATGCACAACCCTGGAAAGGTCTGTTTGAACATCCCAACTTAAGTTTATTGATTCTTTTATATCAATGCATAACAGTATCAATAAATATTACTGTACAGGCATTCAGCCTTCATAAGTAGGGCACCATATGGATATGATTCAGTGAGGATCATATAGCGTCCTGTGTATTCACAACTCCTTATGGCACATGACCAGTCAGGAAACATTCTATTTGCGGCAGGATGACAAGGAGGCACCATTTAGGGAAATGCATGGCACAAAGCATGGGGTCTTTGTCTGGGAAGGAGTGGCTATAGCTCAGCAGTAGTGCAAACTGCCTGGAAAGCAAAGGGTTGCTGGTTGAGTCTCCAGTCTTCTGGGAGGCACAGAACTAGGCAATGGCAAACCACCTCTCTATCTCTTGTCAAGAAAACTGCACAGAGTTGCCCATAGTGGCACTCATGTAGTCAGCACAAGTCAGCCACAATTTGGTAGTACCCAACAAAAACAACGTTTAGAGGTTGTGTAGTGGGGGAGAAGTGGTGGAAGGTCTAGAAGGCAGTAGAGAAGAAGTGAATTGAGTACACAATGCCAAGAATGGGGTACAGAGTGATAGAAAAGAGATTTTATACATTTGTCACTAAAAAGACAGGTGAAACTACAATTATCTATCTTTTTGAAAGCAAGGATTGCTACCAGAAAGGAAGGTAACTGAGCATTTTGGGGGGTCCTTAGAACTCTTCCATAGGTAACAGATGTCCCCAAATTGGCGGTTCCAACCAAACTCTTGATTTTTGTTCCTACTTTAAGTAGATCCAGAAAAATCCAATAAAACAAAAATACTTTAAAAAAAGAGAGAGATTGTGATATACGTCACCACCCCTGCAAAGCCACTTGCCATTGTTCAGACCTGATGATCAGAAGCCGCACAGAGTCTGTGCAGTCACTTCTGGCCGTTCCTGACAGGGTGATCGGAAGCTGTACTGTCCCAACAAAGCGGCTTCCTGTCAGTGAGACGGGATGAGCCATTGCCCTCAGCAGGGGTGCAGCACGTCCCCAAAGAAGCGAAGCAAAAAGATGCTGACTGATCACCATCTTTTTACTTCACACCCTTCAGTCAGAATGCTGTACCACTGCTGTGGGCAGAAGAAAGCTGCACTGATTTGAGGTAAGTCTGGATGCAGCCAGAGTAGCAAACACAAATCAGTTTTGAGGAGACTGGTTCAATCCTATTCATACATTATTAACCATTTATGGTTTTGTTGGTCTTTGATCAGCTGATCAATTAGCAATGCATCTACTGTATTCAGCACAAGATTTAGAATGGTATTTTGGGTTTGTTTACCTACCACTGGTCAAAGAAAAAGGGTTTTCATGAATTATGATTTCAAATATCTACATAAGACTGAAGGAGTCCACTTTAACACTGAAGGAGCTTATTTATTCATATTGCATTACCGCGTGTTAAACATCCATTATTATTTTTATAAAAAGGTTATGATGAGAAAGTGTTCCATTGCTGTTACAATCAACAGAACTGCTTTGTAATGCTGCCTGTCCCTAACCCCCCCCCCAAAAAAAAAGTTAGAGGTAAGTACTAAGAGATTTTTAGGCACTGGATATTAATTACCATGACTGGAAAGCTAAAAGATTTTCCATGAATTCAATTAATCAATAAATAATATTCAATGTATTTATTACAGAGGCAGTTAACTTTTCATTCTCTGCCCTTCGTATCAGAATCAAGACTTCTAACAGCTGTAGCAATCTAGAATAAGTCAGAATATACAAGAATAAAAAGAGCAAAAAATCTGCCTGATTGCCTATCAGGAACCACCTACATAAAGACAACTGCTGGGGTTCTCACGCAAACTGTTAGCTGACACCTCATCAGCACTGTAATGAAAACTATATAGATTTTGTTATTTAACAAGCCTATACAAAAAAACTCTCTTCAAGCACAGTTGAAGACATATCAGCACATTATTAGAATACAAAACAATTCAATAGAGGTATTTTTCTTTGCAAAGTTGGAAGGACCTTCATGGACCAAGAGAAAAAATGCATTCTGTATAATAGTGTAAACTAAGGAATGCTTAAAAATCTCTTAGGTAATTTTTTAATAATTTAAATTGTTGTAACAGTATTAAGCAGGAAGATGAGTGCTTTAATATATATTTGACACCTTTGAGTTTTCTACAAGTCTTTGGCTCCATCTGCTGACATTTAATGCTACAAATAATTGCCAACACTTGAAAGCATTATCATACTCTAGAATTCTGATTTTGGGGGGCAGGTTTCTCAATTAAAAAATTAAAACAGACAAAAGAACACAAAACTATCAGATCAAATTATGTGAAAGACCTGAAGCAGGCTTTTAGAATATCATTATTTAAAAGAAAAATTAGGAAAATTATACTTACCCATATATTCCGGCATATAAGACGACTGGGCGTATAACATGACCCCGAACTTTTCCAGTTAAAATATAGAGTTTGGGATATACTCGCCATATAAGAAGATGACACCCAGTGTATAAGACGACCCCCAACTTTTGAGGAGATCTTCCTGGGTTAAAAAGTAGTCTTATACGCCAGAATATACTGTAGGTGTTTTTCATACTTTTATTAAAAATAAATTTAGTGAGCTTTTAAATGGTTAAAGTAGATTCAAGTACTCATGTTTTGTGATACTCCAACTACAGACTTAGTGCATATAATTAACCTCTATTTCTAGTCCTAAATGGTTTCTTAGGTCTTCTCCACTTGAACCAGGAAGAGACAAACCACTATCCCTAGCTTTGCTTTATATCCAGATTATTTGTTTTACTCAAACACAGCACATTTACCTTAGCACCTTAGTCTGAAATAAAATAATCAGTTTTGATTACTATATGCTAAGTCAGGGATTATATACTGTCTTTTTTCAGCAACATCATAGAGCAGCTAAACCCAAATTAATCAGTTGATGCAATGTAAGTCATGGTTTTGGGCTTACTGCAATATGTGGATGTGGTAAGAAGACTTGCACGTGAAGCTAATGGCAACCCTGTCACCTCCTTCAACATCTGGTGCTTCAGGCCACTAATCAAGTATGGATCTCCGTTCTCAGTGTCTCTTCCCTTTTAAAAGATTTAAATACCTACAGCTTTCCTTGCAGGTCTGAATCACATGATATTAAATATATCAACATGACTGCACACTATAGCTCATAAAGTTCTTTTTTGTCTCTTTTATTCCAGATACACTAGATCTTCCTCTAAAATCAGATTTCTTCAGGCACTTTCAATATTTCATGTCATCAAGATGACAGTAAACTATCTCTTAACATCTATTATGAAATCTGTTCCTAAACACAAAGAGCTTGTTTTCACTTGTGAATAACCCATGGAAGGACCTGGTTTTGTCATTTTTTAAGCTATAGTGTAATACATTTTGAAACTACATTTCATCACAACTGGAAATCCAGGTTTGCATGCCATCAGCATTCCATGCATTTATCACAGAAGAAAACAAAAGTACTGTAGAAGAGAGAAGTTTATTCTTTTTAAAACACACTGCCAGCAATTTTATTATTCAATGTTTTGTATAGAAACAGCATAGAAATTTCTACCAGAGGCATGTATGCTTAAGCTTCCACAACATGCAGAACACAGACATTGTTAAAATAAAGAACCTAGAAATCATTTAAATAACTGAGCTTGGTCAGAATGTTGTATTTACTGGGGGAATGGAAATTTAGTAGCTATGTATTGATACCTGGAAGGGAATTCCTCTTTCATGAATGCCACATTATTTTCAAAGTGATGTTTAAAAAAATAAGGGCCTGCTCCAAACGCTCAAGAATGTGGTAAAGGAAGGGAATTGATGGACTCTGCAAATGCCACACAAACCAGTGTTGAAGAAAGAAAGGATTCAAAAATAGATTGTACACTTTCCAGCAAGATACCTGTTGGGTCTATATTATTTAAGCCATTCAATTCTAGCATACTTCTCCCATTTTACAGATTATAGCTTAATCCAGACAGCATTAACTTAATCGACATAATTTGGATAGCCCAGAACAAAGGATGGATAATCTGGAATAAAATGTGTCTGGATATGCTTTATTCCAGATTATCCAAATAATGTGGGTTAAATAAGTGCCATCTGGATGAAACTTTTTTATAACACCCTGATACATAATTGATTCCAAAGAGGCTAAAGTGACAAAACAATTTCTACCAGGTTTGTATGCCTGCAGTTGTCTTTAAAACAGTAGAATCATGGAGACATTGGCCGTGTTCGCACTGGCCTTAGTCCGCAGTAGCAGGCAGACAACAAACTCCTATCCTGAGATATATCCCAGAATGCGGCAAAGTGCGAATAGACCCGTGTATGGTTTGTACAGGAATCAGAGTGACAACACAATATTAATGGCAAATATTCAGATATAAGTAATGATACTGAAAAATAAAAACTTTCAATCTCTCTTTAGCATGCTTCTTGAAAATAACATTTTGAAAAACAAGCAACATGTATACATGTTTTATGGCACAGCCATAAAAGTTATTACTACTGAGGTGTCAGTGAATCTCACCAACCAATATTAAAATACGCAAATCGCATGCCACCTAACAAGTGGGATTGGTACTGTTCATTGTTTATGATGAGATCGCTACAAGACACAAATGAAAGTCTAATCCTAAATAGAATTACTAGGCATTAAAGAGTGAGAGCTGTTAAGGAATATACCACAAAGAATAAAACACATGATGTGATTGGCCCCATCCATGAGACCTTTTCGTTTCTTTAGATATTTTAAAAGATTTTGAGCTTGGTCATTCATTCTTTTACTGCTGCTAATACACTTCTTATTACTTCAATACTAATGATTATGACAGTTTTATCTTTCCAGCTCGTCTCTCTAGTTTATTTAATAGAGCCGCCAGTCTTACAATTCTCCCTTTATGGAGGCATTCTAATTTTTTAAGAATATATTAATTCAGTGCTAAACTTTTGATCTGCTCCTAGGTTTGCTCCTGTTTGTTCACATTTTGGGAGGGCTTTTTTATCTTCTGCGGGAGCTCATAATTTGGATGTTCTCTTTGACTGATTTTACAGCTAAATCTTTTGTTGTTATCAATTGTAATACCTCAAGCAGCCATCCCTTTCTTCTGACACCACAAAAATGAAGAAAAAACCCTGAACTCTCTTATATGATCTAGATTTGATTATTACAATACCCTTTCATCTGCTCTTCCTAATTCCTGCATATCATTTGATTTTATTGTTCCCCTTTCTGCCTGTGTTTCTCTACTTATTTCTGCCCTATACTGGCTTCAGTTTCACAACCAAATTCATGTTTAAACTAGTCATGCAAGGTTATACAAGCATTCATGCTCTTGCTTTCTCTTTCTGCTTTCTTTTATCTTTATACCTTCTCTCAAACTGATTTTCAAATGATCAAGGATTTATTTAGTGATGGACTGGGTCTTCTCTAAAGAGCTCCTTAATAATTTAAAAAATCCAACAATCTAAAGATACAGAATAGCTGATTCTGTAAATAAACCCTGAATTAGCAATGCTATAATGACAACATAGCTCAAGTAGCTAAACATTTCACACCACAACAGTAACTTAGGAGTATGTGACAATCATCATAATAAAAAATATTATATGAGCTCCTCTTAAGTTCCTATGCTCCTATTTATAAACAACTTTCAAAACAAACCTCTGTGCAATTAATAGAATCAGAGATAGGCCTTGTTTTCAAATCTTAAATAAAACTGTTACTGTTTTCTAATTGCTAAGTAAGGCCCTATAGTGGGATATGCCCTGATTTGGTATCAAAGGCATCAACCTCTTTTTCTTTCTTTAAGGAAAAAAAAAACCCAAAATACCAAAGAAGAAGGTTTTTGTGTATCTAAATGTTGTATGGCAGAGATATTCCAGTACATCCACTTTTTAAAACGTCACCTACTAAAATTTTGTCTCCTTTAATCTGTTAAGCAGTAAAGAAGGCTGTCATCCACCAAATCTAGGCATCCCAAAGAGGAAAAGGGAACTTGCAATGTGCCTAGCAGACTAGGATTAAGAATTGGTCCCGTATCAGATAAGGTTCAAAACTACAAAAACAAATGCAATAGAATAAAGAAGTGATAAATACATGACTTAGTGAGAAATTAGCAGAAATAATTATTCTGACATCATGCCTGGAGTAAATGAAAATTGCCATGACACATGTGCCCAGCATCAACACAAAGTCATACCTTCCATTTTCCTGCCTAATTCCCCACACCCCAAGAACTGTGTGAGAATCCTTCTCACAATAGCAAGCCAAGACAGAGACAGGCTATGTGGGCCAAATTCTATTTAAAGAATGTTAATTCCAAGAAAGTCAGTGACAGTAGCTAAGAACAGCTAATCCCTGGATAGCAGAAACACAGGTCACATTTATCTTTCACCTTGAAGTACTATGTATTGTATCACTATTTGTGACATTATGCAAATCAGAATTCTTCCTCTTTATGATGCATTCCATAATGTAGAAGCCTAAAATAACAAAACTGAAGTCATTTCATTCTTGTTACCCTTATTCCTGTTCTGTTTATGTAAAAAAAAAAAAAAAACTATTAAATTGGGAACTAAGAAGAAATACAGATTTGGAGCAAATTCAGCTAACAATTTGTGGGTGAATCCAATCAAGGAGTGACTCCTATCTTGTTGCCATCCTTACATCTCAAAAGACAATGGACGCTAGGCATGAAGGTGATCTGCAAATCCTCTTGCTTTCATCGGTGTAATCCCAAGGACTGTAAACCCTGGAGTGGGTACATCTACAGTAACTGCCAAAAAAATCTTTTGACTCTGTTTTTCCTATTAAAGTTATTTTTGCACCTCAAATTAATCCTGTTGTGAGAAAGTGATGCTTCAATCAATAGTTAATGGCAAGAGGTGCCCAAACTGAATTTTGATTGGATTAACGCTATTATCATATGTGACCAGGACAGCCTGAGTGTTGCCAGGTTCCTTGTTTATCCCATTTCCCATCCAAACAGCCCAGTTTCCCAACTGTCCCAAGCTGAGGGTCAAAATAGCTTTCCCTCATGCTGTGTGACATCGCAAGTACTTTTGGCACTTGAGACAAAGACTAGGGATATGCATGAATACAATTTTCGAATGTTTAAATTCAAATTTATAGACGTTTTATTCAAATTCGAATGTCCAAACTCGAACTAATTTCAAATGTTTTGATATCTGTGAACATCCCTAACAAGGACTAACCATGGTTGTATAAGATCAATTAATGTTTTGATTTACAGGACCCTATACCTCATTTCAACAGTACTGAGCAGTGAGAAGTTAGTCAGAGTGTTGCCACTTCTGCCTAACTTTTAAACCAGGCGTTCTGAGCAAAGCAAACCTCTCACTAGCTTGGGTGTGAGAGTGTGTGTTTGCACTTTGATACATTTGTTTAACTCTCAGACGATCTTCCCTGAGCAATAAAAGATCTCAAAAAAGATATATTTCCCCTGCTTTCCAAGTTAGTTGCCTTCCATCTCCTTTTTCATTATTTCCCTCCTTAATTCACATTTACTATTACATCCCATTTCTCTCTATACTCATTCTCTCCAGCTCTTAAAACTTTTAAGCTCTTCCTTAGGTGAAAAAGAAAGATTGTGGCTTGTTCTGGTCACTCCAGTTCATTTCAGGAGGACAACTGAAAGGAGATGGGGAACACGCATGGGAGAAGAATTCATAAATTGAGAGTCTCCAAACTGTGTGGCACCAATTCTCCCCAAATGCAAAAGCACCCAGAACATGGCCTCCGGATATTACTAAGCTCCAAATTCCCCGTGAAGCCACTGCGTGTCATCGCAATGGGATGAGGGAAACCTGCACAGGAAAGGCAGAGCCTCTGCAGAGCTTCATCTTGTTGCCCAGACAGGACGAGAGATACTTCACTGTAACCTCCTTCCAAGTGAGGGAAAGTGCGAAGTAAAAGGCTGCTAATTTTTTTCTATCTCAGTTGTATGTTTAGCATCAGTTAACATAAACTGTAATACTGTAATACTTAATCTTCCCAATTTATATATAAATCCCCAACTCGTACAGGTTTTTGAGAATGTGGTGCTGCCACCATTTTGAAAGCATTTTTATCCATATGCACAACTGCTGCCAGTGTGATGCCACAGCTGTGCACCAATGATCAATGAAGTTTATTGCCCTCTCTAGGATTCCCCATTCTCCCATCTTCTGTTCTTCTGTCACAGTATGTATGTGTCATTGCTCTTTTCTTATTGCTCCCATGAGTAATCTCACACAGACCCTTGGTACACTGTATATTTCCCCCGAGTTCTCTTGCCCTCTAACGGCTTAAATTTCTACCAACTAGGAATAAGCTATCTTAAGTTCTTTGTCATGTTGCCGGTATCTGCATCTCCCCACATCCCTGGGTTAGCACGTACTGTTGCTCCCGACTCCCAATAACTATAATAGAGCTTAATAGAGCTTTGATGGGAACGAAGCAAACACAGTCTTCCTTCCATTTACCTTTCCTTGGGCTGAATTTGGACAGCAAAGTGGCCATTGTTAAAAACATCTGTTAAGACCTATTCAAAATCTGTGGTTTACAGAATGCTTGTACAGCCTGAAAAATACCTCAACCATTTCCTCTTTTTTCCCCCAGCAATGTATAAGTGGCTATCCTAGTTGCAATGTAAAAGTTCAATCCATGCTGTTACTAACACAATAACCCAGGTTCCTGTTACATGCACACAACCAGTTGCAGATGTGCAGCAGCTTGGCAATAATATTAACCACACATATTTTCTAATGCAGCAGTTCATTACATCAGATTAAACCATTAAGATGAGAGGTGCATATAAATGACTGAGAAATATTATGAAGCCAGGATGGTGTATGTTGCCCAAGGTAATGTCTTAAACAGCTCTGATTTTCAGCGGCAGGAAAAAGAAATCTCTTTGCTAACCCCAGTTCACTGCTTCCAACAGTGACAAAACTGATGCCTCTAGGAAGCCCACAGGCAAGACACCCAGGCCTTTGAGGTTTAGCTTCCTCTGGCTGTGGCCAGGAAGGGCTATATTTTGTGCACATTTTAATACTTTATTTTATTTTTTTATAATTGTGACCTACCTTGGGAACTTTTTGTGAAGGGCAGGATATAAATTCTTAAACGAATAAGTGGATGAATGAAATGAAACAAAATCAAATAAAGGGGAAACTAGTCAGACACAGGCCCTTCCTGCACTGGGTCCTATTTCAGAATTATATCCTGGAATAAGAATCTCCCATAGCCTGCAGTAGTATGCGGATGCCAGGCCCCTGTTCCAGGATATCATCTGGTATCAGGCCCAGTGAAGAAAGGGCCACAGGCGTCATTTAGCTGTCACAATGCTGAAATTACGCTTAATAAGTATCATTTCACTTTTATTTTATTTGTATTTCTATCTCACCCTATAGTCAGAGATCTCGTGGTGAGTCACAGGCCCTGATCACACAAGTCTAAGACAGGACAGCCTATTCATTAATTCAAACTGAGGTCATACCAGTGCTTATGTCACATAGGTTGTCCTCAGACCGTCCCCACTTTGGGCTGCATTGCTCACACCTTTCTGTGTGATCGACCTAAGCCGCCTCCACAGAACTCTTGGCTCACCACCCCTTTTGCTGCATCAAATTCTACCTCCTTTCTTATTGGATGCCATTATGTCACTCAAGGGAAACAAGGATGTGCATTTGCGGTTCTTTTTCAAGCCTGACCCCCACCTTCAGGCTCCCTTCCTTTTTTATGTGTTTTTCTTCTCCATGCAATTATTTTTTAAAATAATAATAAATTTGAGTAAAAATCCTAGCTACACATAAACTGAGGTGAGAAGGGGGGTGCCTCACAAACTCCATGTGTGCTGATTGGCCAAAGGAAAGACTGAACCCCTCCCACCGCAGCACAGTTCAACCTCCTTTAGCCCATCCCCCTGCTCACACTTGAGGAAGTGAAGATGTCCTGAAATGCCAGGACAGGCTGAATCCTCTTTAGTCCTGTAAAAATGAGGACTACAGTTAAGATGATCTAACAGGTGTAGGCTGGCTCAGAGAATGAATTAAATTAAAATAATGTGAGTAACATGACCTGAAGACAACCTAAGATTGTCCTAAACTATTTGTATGACCATGGCCACAGTAAAACCAAGGTAAAATACAGTGAAAAGGGACTGACTCGAACAACCATAGTAGTGTTCAAAAAGGACACTGTTTTACAACTCCATAACACAGTTTGCTGCAATTTTGTTCCATGTTTATAAAACACAACCTGTTGTTCTTGACTGTTCAAAATATCACCTGCCTGTTAGCAGTACATCAAATCTTGAGATGAACTTTCACTTCAAAATTGTTCCATGCCTCTGTTTCAATTCAGATCCTACTGTTTGCTCTCATAGGGAAAAATTTTACTGACATCCTCAAAAATCTTAGTGTTCCATAACAAGACGGTTGCAAGGGGGCAAATTAATTAACCTTAACCTGGTAACTCAGCAGGCAATGTGGAACAAACCAGATGTGGAATAATATTATTGCAGATGTTAAAACCAATCTTAAGAAAAGTCCCTGCAGCCAGGTACCATCTGTGTATTTGCTTTTGAATGCGGAAAAGATGCTAGCATTGGCACATGACATCTTTTTTTTCTGTAAAATCTGAAGGGAAAAAAATTAAATAATATGCACTTAACATGCTTATCATTTTAGGGACACAACATGGAATCCAACTTTTATTTTGAGCTGTTGATTCAAACTGCATAATTTCCATGCAATTTTTATGTGATTTACAGAATTTTTTCTATTAAAGTAATATTGATGTTTTTCTGGTTGTCAAATTTGGATAGAAATAATCTGTCAATTTTCTTTTCCTTTTCAAAAGATCTAGATACATTACGCTGGCATTTGACCCTTAAGTTTTATTACTGGGTATCAAAGAGCTCAGCCACTTTAACTAACAGTTGAGAGGGAACTATGTTCTTGAAGAGCAAAGAAAACAATCATAGAAAGAAAAAAATGACTCAGAAAGCAAAACTGCCTACCAGGAATTAAAAATACTGTTTTTATCAGATTAGAGCATGAGAATACCTGAGAGAAGGACCACTGACTAAGAGGTGATTCTACTATCAAATGAATGTAGTAAGGCCAGGTAAGTGAATAAAGTAAGTGAAACTTATTCTGGATTATGTCCCAGAACTGAAACCTGCCATTTGCATGCTGGTGAAGACTACAGCAGGACCTACCTGGGCATGCTGTAGTCTGTACTAGCATTTGATTGGCAGGTCCCTATTCAGAATATGGCCCAGTAAAAAAAAGGTCTCAAAACAGGAATGGGGAACAAATCCAAAATGAGAGAACTATAATCATACAGGCAGAGAACTTTGGATCTTTGAATGGGAGAAATGATACATGCAGAGAGCTTAAAATAATTCTATTCATCAACATAGACTGAAAAGAAGCAAAGAAAATGATTATTTGAGCTATATAACATGACTTTCAAATGACTCTACACAATTTGGAGGCCTCCTGAGTGTACCACCAACCTCAGTAGCAAAAGGGGTGGGCACCTGAAATAGGGTCTTTTAAGTGGTGGCTCCCAGATTATGAAATAATTTCCCCTGAGGTGCATCAGGCACTTTCGCTTTACATGTTCAAGAGAACTGTGAAAACTTACCTCTTTGCCTTGACCTTTGGCTAAATAAGGAAACAGCTTTTTCTCTCCAGTTTCAGGCACTGGTATGGTTTTAGTAAGTTCATTTTATATTTGGCTTTCAGTGTTGTAACTCAATATTTGGGATGAATTTCAATGTAGGAAGAAGGCTGGGGAATAGCTGGGGCACGCATCTCAAGGTTTGTTCTGCTGCTCCAAGATAGGCAGGGCATCAAAGATCCCAATCAGGATGGGGTCTTGGGGAAGGGAAGGCTGCGGAGCCCTTAAAGAGGACCCCACCTGACAAAGCCTTTGCATAATTATGCACGGTATAGAAAAGGTGGATAAAGAAAATTTCTTTTCTCTATCACACAACGCTAGAACGAGGGGGCACTCTATGAATCTGATGGGTAGGAGAGTCGGATCCAACAAGGGGAAGTACTTCTTCACCCAGAGGGTCATCAGTTTATGGAATTTACTACCGGAAGAGGTGGTAACAGCTACCAGTCTAGATGGCTTTAAGGTAGGTTTAGACAAATTTATGGATGATAGATCTATCAATGGCTACTAGAATGAATGCCCAGGTACATCTTTCAGGCTGGGGGGGTAGGGAAGCAGGACACTTCTAAGGCCATTTGCTGGGATTCGCGAGCAGGAGGTTTGCTCTTTTCTCTGCTTGAGATGCCCATGAGCATTTGGTGGGCCACTGTGTGCCTCAGGACACTGGACTAGATGGGCTGTGGCCTGATCCAGCAAGGCTTCTCTTATGTTCTTATAAGCCAGCAGTTCATGACAACTCTCCTTCTAGCAGGAAAACCTGCCTTGTCACCAGTCCACAGGCAAGACAAAGCTGCCATACCAAGGAGCTATCCCTAGGTCTCTTTGTTTATGGAGGCAACCATCTCCTTCAATCCCTGCAATGTTGGACATTCCTGAATAGCCACTTAATACCAGGTCTTTCTCAGCAAACCACATTTCTCAGAGCAGGGGCTATTTAAGGGCCCCTCTAAAAGGCATAACAGTTGTGGGGAGAGAAAAAGATGGTATGCAAAAATGTTCCAAATATAAGGAAAATGTGAAGCTCATATGGTTGGTTTACTCAAGATCAATTCCAGGCACAGGCATGCTCCCTTCCTGGAGTCATTACATACATTATTTGCAAACCACGATGCTTCCACTGTTGAAAACCACTACATTATGTTAACATGCAGTACTATAGCTACTGCTCCCCTAAACTCTTATATTGCAATAGCCAGCAATTATTTGCAAAACATGTTTCATTCCAGAGTATGCAAGGGAAGACATTTTTTTTTCTTCCGGTGCATAACTGAAACCATGCTGTAGAACCACATTATGTGAGGAACAACTGTGCTTTTTAATTGGATTCATCTCATAGCTAGCCCCTGGGTTACACCACCATTCCCAGCCTGCCTTTCACACCTCTCCCACACGCACGCACGCACGCACTACTGATGTTACACAGGGCATATCACAAAAAGATTAGGAAATATGGTGGCTGTGGTTTAGCTTTTAAAACTCTCAGTGAGGCCATTTGAACATGGAGCTTCAACTTCTCATACCCAGGTCTTCACAAGGTAGCAAGCCCCATAGTGTCAAAGCTGGGATACTAGAGAAAAATGGAGGCACAGGATATATTTAAAAATCTCATAGATAGCAATAAATAGTATATAGCAATTTTAAAACTTACAATAAAATATATTAAATCTTATGGAACATTATATTTATGGTTTGCTAAACATCCAACAATAAGTCAATGTTAAAATATTTGTGTAATTTTGCCTTTGACTTTGCAAAACACTCAGATTCAAAGTTATTCATCCCTTGGGGATATTCATATGAAATCCTACAATAACACACTTAGGGTGCGTTCCCACTTGACTTTTTTAGTCCTGAATTGAATTGGATTATTTTAGTCTCTGTTGGACTTATTTTAGTCCGGATACAGGACCGAGTGTGCATTTTGGGCTGTTCCCATTTACCTGATGGCAAACTGGACTGAACCTGAATATTGCCATTCCCATTCACTGCCCAAATCCCCAGCACAGAGAAACAGGACCTTTTCATCTCTGCACACACACACACTGCAAACCGTGTAAGCCTGCCCTGGTCAATCAGCTGAGAGAAGAACAGACACACACAGGGCAATCACACTTTCCCCTTTCCACACCCTCCCTTTCAGATTGGACATTCCCGGTAACGTTACCTTCATCCACATTACCAGGAAGAGCGCATTTGAGGTAAGCAGATCAGCGTAGAAGCAGACAGCTCGTGCGGAGGAGAGCAGCTTGACTCACGGTTTGGCTTTTAAAACCTTTTTGCTTGATACATATGGATCTTTCTGATGATTGTTAGCAGCTACTAGAAATGTAGCTATGAGAGATA
>MTQE01001141.1:30746988-30765584 GCA_014337955.1 Aspidoscelis marmoratus | reverse complement strand
AATGAGTACTTAATGGGTACTTTTAGTGACAGTGGAAAAACACCCTAAGAGAGGTCCTGGGTGGAAAGGAGGTTCCTAGGATGCTGTTGTGGGTCTGTATATCAGCCATAATAAAACCTGACCCCAAGAATATACTCACTCTTTTTCTCTGTCTGCCTCATATACACACACAATCACCTGCTCTTCATCTCCATCAGCTTCATCACAGAAGTAGACAGAAATAATTCTGGACAGATACATTTTTCAAAAGCAACTTGCCTTACACAAACCTAATGGATTCAGGAATTAAACTACCAGATGGTTTAATTAAAATGGAGGAGACACAGATGTATGTAGTCCAGGAGGCTTTCCCAAGCTGTCTCTGATGGCAGCTTGCAAATGGTTCATAAATGGTTGTTGTAATCTTCACTCATTATATTTTGTTTTAAAGCCATATTGCTGTCTATATTGCTTTTAATGATTCTCAAGCATTAAGAAATGCTGCATTGTTTTGGAAATAAAGCTGATATTTTTAGCACTATAAATAACATAGCATTCCATTATTTGTATTTCATTCTTCCCAATAAAGGCTGCAGGCAGTGGCCAGATACTCACTGCCAAAAAAGAGGAATATAACACCAAAAGGAGGACAAAGGTTTACATAAACATTACATGTGCTAATTTGGAAACAACTAGCCGAGTTTAAATGAAAATATGCCTCACCATGACAATAACTGTGAGGCTGCTGTGCAAGTGCTAATTGTTGATGGGTAGTGTCAAGGAATGCTTCTTTCTCTTACTTTTGTTCTTTCTTTAGAATGGGTCCAGGCCAACACTAGCCTTAGACAATGCCCTTCATCAAAACAGAAGGCAGTCCTCAGCCATGTAGGATAACTGGTTCTCTTGTTTGAAGGCTTCTTGACCCATCCCTAAATGTAACTGTCTATTCTGTGAAGCCACTAGAAACCTTTCTTAACCACCATTTCTTGGGAAAGATGGACTCCATAAAATGCTCCAATGAAGTCTGTCCCACCTTTTCCCAAATGAGACATGAGCCTTCTACCTACACTGCACCATAGGCCATTTCTACAGGTCCTTAAGCTAGATAAAAGGTCTGCGTGGTACACATCCAGGAGGCATAGATCTGCATGTTAATCTAGATCTATGAGGTCACACCTCCAGCTGGTCGGCTCTGTCTGAATTAGACAAAGCATGATCCAGATTAGGGATCAGTAGTAGATCCATTTACTTGGGTCTACAAGCAGAGTGGCAGCCCTGCTCCAGAACATGGAGACATGCAGAAAGCTCTTTCTGCACTTCCGTGATTTTGATCCAGTTCAGCAAGTCCAGATTAACTGGACTAACTGATCTGGATCATGCAGAACCATGGGCTGGATCAGTGTTGTCTGCACTGATGGTGTTGTTCTTGCCCAACTTTCCCCAAGCCTGCAAATGGCTAGAAGCAAAAGATCCTAGTCTTGGTGATTGGGGGAGAGGGATTCAGCAGTACGCTATGGTATCCATTGGTCTTGGTAGGGCAGAAGGCAAGACAACTAAAAAGGATTCAAGATTAGAATTAGATGGTGATTCTTCACTCCTTTCCACATGCTGGTGTAGTCTAAGGCTGTGAGCACACCTGGTTGAACTAGGTCATCCGATTAAGAAACTGAATTGAAGCCATCCTAATCCAGTTTACACCCAATCCCTGATAATCAGTCATCAGATGGTCCTCAATTTGGGCTACTATGCTCACACCTTTTATATCGTCTCTCCGAGTCTCCTTTACATAACTCTTCAGTTCTCCACCCCTATTGATTACATCAACACCACCTGCATTCTGATCAGATAAAGTTCTATCAATCAACAGTGGCAATGGAATGTGTTTAGAGTTGTTTACTCCTGATGGCAAACTCGATGCTAACACAGGGGACTGTTGGGATGAGGAGACTGTGCAACCGGGGCATATTGCAGCCAGCATGCACCTCTATCTCCACAGCCATTCAGGTAGAAAAAGGACAGGCTATAGTCTGTCCTTTCCCCTAAAGCTGCTGAAAAACTTTCCCTTCCCATCAGTCCTTTTCACTGCAATGAAACCTTGTTTCCCTTGCACAGTGCTGAAGGAATATGGAAGCTACATTGTCCTTAGAATTTTATTATTTCTACTCTTGCTCCACGCTTTTGCTCTCCGCCTCCCAACAGAGTCTGCAAGCTTGCAATTGGAACAAAGGGAAATCGGGGGGGGGGCAGGATGGGAGAGGAGGCCATCCTAGGAATGGTGACAAGCAAAATGCTTGGCAAGCAAAAAAGAAACTACCCCCTTGCACAGTTTTCTGTCAAGCCTCCCCTCCCTTGCAAATATGAACCTCCTGGGAATTCAGTGCAGTAGAAAGGGATACAAAGAAGGGGGATCGCATGTGTGCCACCCACGCCCCCCCTCCAGCCTGGTTCCGTGCTCACACAGGGCAAGTGAAAATGGACTGGCTCTCCAAGACGGCTCGAGTCGTCTGTAAAAGTGGGCCCTGGAGAAGCTGGCTTGACAGCCTGCCCCCAAGAAAATCCCAGGGAAAAAATCTGAGCAACACGACGAGAAGATGACCTAGGCTGTCTTGAACTATGGGTGTGTTCATGGCCTAAGGGAGTTCCTGCCCTGGTCTCCCAACCTGGGGTCTCTTTTAGACCACACCAGGGTGCAGAACAGAGGCTCCTAGTATGTTTGGCTAGTCCAGTATACCAGCAAAATTACTCAGAGATTCAGAATAGACAGCAAGTTGTTAAGGTTGCTGGTCTAGATAAGCTCACATGGACAACCACAGAAGACCTCCGACAAAATAGCCAAATCTGAAATAATAATAAAAAATGTATGAAGGAGGAAAAGAAGTGGACTCAAGCTCTGAGTGGTTTAGCAGTCCAATCTTTACTTTCATGGTTGAGCTGCCCTTGAGGAACACTATAAACAGTCTCATTCTACTACTTAAATAATTATTAAGATTAAGTAATGGTGCACCCACCTGGCTTCTCTCCAGATGCTGTAGACCAGTGATGCTCAAACTTGGGTCTCCTACAATTCCCATCACTCCTTACCTTGGCTGTAGGAACTCCAGCTGCTGGGATCTAGAGGCAACATTTGGAGGCCCAAGTTTGAGAACCCTGAAATAGACCACAGTTCATGTAAAGTCAATTCTGACAAATCATAGTTGTAACTCAAAACTGCTAGAAGTTGCCAATTTGGTAAACTTGTGTGGTAAAGAAAAAAGCAATTGCTCATTTTAAAGTAAAGAAACTAAACTAAACTAACTTCAGGAAAAAAGAGGAATAAATATCTCAGTATGTACCTGTTATGGAAGCTAGTACATTTTCTCATGCTATTTATTTCCTCAAAAAAATAATCATACAATTGTTTTCTGAAACCTCTCAGAGGTCTATTTATTCTGTGGTACTTTTTGATTCCTTAGTCTGGGGTGCATTTAGAAAAATAACATAATAAAGGGAAGTGGTCCTTTGTGGTATATTCAGATTTTTAAGAGAATAATTACATTAACATGACTATATAGTTAATACATTTCTAACACAATAATCCACTTCAATGTAAAGCTAGTTGCTAGGGGAACCACAGCAAAACCCTCCAGTGACATAAATTGTGGTACACCACAATTCTGTTCAAAATTATATTGACACAAATGGGGAATGATTCCCAATGGATGTCAGTGGAAGAAAGGAATCTGAATTGAAAGGAGCATGTATGCTCTCATCTAGGAGTAAAGCCAGAATGGTCAAATGCCATGGCTGAAATCTCCACCACATAAATGCCAGTCCAGATGCCCTCATTCAAAGCCTTCCACAGGCTGCAGTGCAGAACACATGGATTATTGCCAGAATCCCTCCACCTCAACCCACCCAGACAAAAGGTGTTTTTGCCTCTGAACGCTTCAGCCCGAACGTGTTGAAGAAGACACCTCAGAATGCTTCGGCCCGAACGCGTTGAAGCCACTTTCCCATCTGCACTGGCAGGTAAATGACGTATTCTGAACTTGTCCTTTCCCTGCCTACATGCGAATGGGAAAGTGGCTTCAACGCATTCGGTCTGAAGGCCCTCGCCCGGCCTCCTCCGATTGGCTGCCTTGCAGCCAGGGATGGGGAGGCCAGTCGGGTCCCTTCCCTAGGGTCCTGCCACCTACATTGGCCTGGATCAGGCCCATGCAAGTGGCAGGACCTCCACCTAGCATCCCCCAACCCATCCTGGGGTCGCGTGCACACATGAACGGGGCTTACCTGCTGCTGCCTGCTTGATTCTGGCTGGAATAGTGCCTGCACAGATGGCCAGTTGAGGCTAGGTGGGTGCCCGGCTAATGAGGGGCCGCCCTGCATGCATGCGCAGAACATCACCGTCCTATTCCAGCCAGAATCGAGCTGAAAGCCCCAGGTAAGCGCCGTTCACACACACACGTGACCCCGGGTGAGTTGGGGGGTGCTGGGTGGAGGTCCTGCCACTTGCATGGGCCTGATCCAGGCCAATGAAGGTGACGAGACACCAGGGAAGGGACCCGACTGGGCTCCCCACCCCTGGCATCAAGGCAGCCAATCAGAGGAGGGGCCCAGCTGTCATGGAAGGAGAGCATGCAAATGTTTTCCCTCCGTGGCAGCTGGGGGCGTTCCGGATCATTTGGAACGTGTGAAGAGCATGTCAGGACGCTTGGGGTGGCCTGGAATGGATCCGGCTGCCCCACAAAAATGAATGCTGCTTCCCAATGTGTCGCAGACACGTTTCAAAACCTTTCATGCTAAAAGGCCTAAAGTTATTACACATTCTGCAGTGTTGAATATAAAGGTGCCATCTTCTTCCATACCAAGGCACAGTCTTTTCACAATCTGCAATGGTGAAACACACTGATGCTAGCACCTCCCACTTCAAACATTCCAATGCCTACAATACATTTACTTGCTCCCCACACACCCTGCACAGGAGTTCACTGTCAAAACTTGGTAAGAAAAACATTGTGTCCTCTACACTCATACAGGATGTAGAGACATCAAGCTGGATGTAGAGTCCTGGGACTTGAAGAAGTAAGGTTTCTCATGGACCTGCCAAGGGAGTCTCAGTAAGGGACTTAGTTACAGCCAGGGGCAGCACAATGAAGAACAGAAACTCAGCAGGGCAGTCTTTCTTCAGCTCAGGAGGAAAGCACCCGGAGTGTTGTCTTGCAGCTAGAGGCAATACATGACTTGGCAAGACAGCTTTTTTTTTTTAGTAAATTACAAGGGTCCTTTGGATTTAGACAAAACCAACAGATCAGGGACTGTCAAGACACTCTTCGAAATTGTCTTCAAGTCCTTGAGAAACACCATTGCTGTACCTGCATCTGCTAAAGTGATCTCCCCCTCATATTAACATTATGGAGAGCAAAACATTTTTTGAATTTGTGAAAACATTTACTGCTGACCTGGAAGCTTCCTAGGTCACCTTCTCCTGAGTTCTGAGCAAGGTGTTACACACTTGGCATTAGTGAAGACCCTTTGGTTGATCATGGGCATCTTTGTCTGGGTCTGTTTTTCTATCCAGAAGTTCTTCATAGCCTTTCCCATGCTTATCTTGAAACACTTTACAGTGGAGATTACAGGACTGCTAGTCACAATTTGCATGAAGAGCAAATAGCAGACTTGATAGTAGACTTCCTGATCCAAAAGACTTTCCCCCCCACAGTAGGCCTATTTGCACTAGTCCTCTGGAAAACAATTAGGATAGCCCTGGGACAGAGCATTTGCTCTGCTGGGCCGGCAGTTCCATTTGGAACCCAGGGCGAGCTAATTGTGTTCCGGGTGTAGAGCATGAAATTGTGCTCTATACCTGGCCCACCTGGCCCAGAGCATTTGCACTCTCCCTCCCGGACAGCTGTGGACCCCATATCCTGGCTGCCACCATTGGACCAATTTTGGCCCAGCAGCTGGCAGGCCCAAGCAATCAACTTACCTTGTCAAACCTGGGGTCCTCCTCGCGCAGCCTGGCAGAGTGATTTGCCACTCTGTGTGCAGGCACGCACAACAGTAGACAATGGCTATGGCAAGTTCCACTGTGCACCAGGCTGTTGCTATGGGGATGGCAACACAACGTGCATTTGCACAACTGAAGCCATGCCACCTGCCCCCACACAGCATTCACACAAGGAAGTACTGTGAATAGTGCATCTTGGACTTCACTGGTAAAGCTGTGAAGCAGTTTTTACTGCCCCACAGTTACAGATGATCAGAATAGCCCTGCACACGTTGGGCTGCTTTAGGACAGAGGCAGTGCTTCAGTGTGCAGATGTGCTCCAGAACACACAGGGCCTTCCTTATCACCAGAGTGTGAAAATACCTATTTGACCCTTTTAGCAGTCATATCCTCTGAAGCTGGAAATCATAACCATATCCAAAAGCTTAGGTTCAAAGCAGAGCTACAGAACATGGCATAACAACCCTAAAACTGAGCTTTCTTACAGTCCTGCCTCTTTCAGATGTGGAAGGGATAGCAACAAGTAAGAGGGTCTTTTCTATGGTGGGCTCCATACTTTGGGATACTTCCACCTGGAGGTACATCAGGTACCAACTTTGTATGTCTTTCAGGAGCTGGTTAAAACATACCTATCACTCAGGCTTTGGATGCTTAGCTTCCTTAAAGTATTGTTGCATCAGCAAGGATTATATTTTAAAGTACGTTTTATACAGTTTTATAGCTTTTATGGCTTTTATTACCTTTCTTGAGACCTTCAGGTGAAGGGCAGGATATAAATTCTCAAATAATTTAAACAAATAAAAAACTTCCTAATCTTTGCTTTCCAGGCAATTTACACAGTGATGCTATTCAGTATTTCCCAGACTGTACAGAGAAAAAAAAACTTGTTTTAAAGTTTAAAATATTCTCCAAACCTTTTGAACGGAATGAAAAATAGGCAAAACCCCTTCTTTTACCACACACCATCATGTATAAAGGAGGCAGAAGGAATGCCCAACTGAATAATCTTGGAAACTTTACTGTGGTAAAGGCAATAGAGGTGTCACATTATGTATATAATTATAGTTGATTAATTCAGATAGGTAGCAATTTAAATACCTTAATGACCATTAGGGTAATCCCATAGACCAGTCAGAACTTTGTTATCGTCATATTTTCATAGCGCAAATCTGAGGCTCATACCCTTCAAGATGGATTTCAAGTATTGTTGAGCAAATAGTATTAAATTGCCTCATTGCTGCATCAAACGGTTTAGCCTACACACACGCACACACACCAACTTCTCTCATTGCAGTTCCAATAATCAACCCCAGATGGCAATTTACATAGGCAACAGTGTAAAGGAATCTATGTGCTGCTGGCGTTCTCAACCTCAATCAGAAAGTATGGGCGTTTGAGAATGTCACTGTTTATTTTTAATTGCTCTGTCCCTCCTTTGCACAAGTTCAAGCGGTCACAGATGTCGAAATCTATTAGCAGAATAGGTACGAGATGCCACTTTATTTTCTGGGAGGGTTCCTCAAATTTGGAAAGCAGCTGTTTTGCAATGTCCCCAATGCCCAGTGGGCACCAGCTGTCAATCTCAGTTAGCAAAGGGTCAGGGCAAAGAAAGGTCAAGAAGTGTCATAATCTTTGGTGTGCTATAAAATCTGTTCCTATGCTCTTCAGTAGGCCTGAGAATGAAATACCCTAACAGGTATCCCAGTC
Organism: Aspidoscelis marmoratus; assembly: GCA_014337955.1. NCBI lineage: Eukaryota > Metazoa > Chordata > Lepidosauria > Squamata > Teiidae > Aspidoscelis > Aspidoscelis marmoratus. Next base: position 30,757,912 of record MTQE01001141.1, on the reverse strand, counting down.
AAAGTCTCAATACAACTGGCAAGACTCGGAAAGCATCAGAATTCTAGCATATATTTATTATTTATATTTATACCCCGCCCTGTACTTGTAGGTCTGAGGGTGGGTTACAAGTCTAAAACAGCAGGTTAAAACAGTAATATCTATAAAAACATTTAAAAACAAACAACCAGACAACAAACAAAATCTACAATGGGAGGGGCAAATGGTCACATTAGCCAATGGCCAGGGCAAAGAGGTGCGTCTTTACCGCCTTCCTAAATGTAAACAGAGAAGGGGCATGATGTACTTCAAGGGGGAGACTATTTCATAACCTGGGGGGGCATTACTGAAAAGGCCCTTTCCCGGGTATCCACCCACCTCACTATTGAGGGTGGTGGGACAACCAGGAGAGCCTTGCCTCCAGATCTCAAGGCACGGGCAGGTCGGTATGGGAGAAGACGTCATAGTCATTGTTAAGTCCACAGTGTACATCATGTGACATATATGCTTGTCTGGAACCTAAAAGATCGCAGCATGCAGAGTTTGTAACTTCATCTGTACTCTGTATAACTGATACACATATGCAACAAGAAAAGCATAGGTTTTAAACATTATTCACTTGTATGTTGTTAAAAAGGATTGCCAGTGTTGAATTATTTGCTATCTTTGCCCTGGTCTTTGGCTAAATAAGGAAACACCTTCCTCCCAACTTCCAGGCCCTGTTAGGATTTTTAATGTTGTAACCCGCCCTGGGAGCATTGCTTAAAAATCCAAATAAATAAATAAAAGTGAACTTTTTATTTCTAGGGTTACTTTTGTTGGTTTCTATTATTTTTTTCTTTCTTTTGGAATTATAAGATTTTAAGTACCATTTCACATTTAGGGTATTTATGTCCTTCCCATTGTTCCAATGTAGCAAGAAGGCTAGAACCCTCCTTCTACACAAGGCAGGACATACCTTGATAGTACACTCAGTCTGCACTGAACATAAGAACATACAAGGAGTCCTGCTGGATTGGGCCACAACCCATCTAGTATAGCATCCTGACTCACACAGTTGCCCACTTATTGCTTCAGGGCATCTCAAGCAAAAGACAAGGGCAAAACCTTCATCTGCTCTTGAATCCCTGCAAATGACCTTCAGAGGCATCCTGTCTCTCTACAAGACATACGTTCTAGTAGTCACTGATACACCTGTTCTCCATGAATTTATCTTTCTGAAAGCTATCCGGGCTGGTTGCTATCACCACCTTTTCCAAATTCTATAGACTAATGACCCTCTGGGTGAAAAATACTTCCCCTTATTGATCCTAACTCTCCTGGCCATCAGCTTCATAGAGTGTTCCCTGGTTCTAGTGTTGCATCTCTATCCACCTTTTCCACATATTGCATGATTTTATATATGTCAGTTAAACCTGCAGAGCAGATTATGCAGCCCAAAATGGCAGCCTAGTCCAGTTTATGTTAGACCTTTTTAAAAAGGTTTACTGGCTGTCTAACAGTTGTTAACTACTCCATGGAGCAGTGCAGCAGACATGTGCTTCTACATTCCAGTTTACTAGGGGATCCAGTTTGGCAGTGCAACAAATCACATCACCAAAATGGGTTCCCTAGGAGCTTCAAAGCCAACAACATTTGTTCTGTACTGTAAAAGCTTGCAGAAGTTTGTGCAAGCTTTGGGGCCAGCACAGAGGATGTCCCAGAACAGCCATTCAAATGCAGATAGTTTTGTTCCACACATTGTAGTCCTCCAGCTGGTCTGGTCTCACTGGAGCAGTCCACTTAAGGTAAGTGTGGAAATGGCCTTAATTTGTTTGTTATAGTACATCAGCCAGGACAGATAGAACAAAATCAAATTTATTAAAACTCATTTGTAACATAAACACACAGCCTGTTCCCATTACAAACTTAAAACAGTTTGGAAACGGTTTCGATCCTCACAGTTCCCACATCAGGTTGGCTTAACACGCTTTCCGCGTGTTAAACTGCCCCAAAGCGTTGTAAATAAAACACTCATTTCAACAGGTCTCACTCCTGTTCTTGCATTTTAAACATTTACATTTCTTACTGTGGGAACAGTACCGTTTTAGTGGGATGAGAATGCGTGTTTAGGGTTTCCCTCCCCCAACAGCACTCTACCAGCACTTTTGGGGTACCTCAGAATCAGGATCGAACGCAATTAAAGTTGAAAGTAAATTTTCAGGCAAATTTGTGTTTGCATCCAGTTCTTTTATTTCGGTTTAGAAAACCCGTTTTAAGCTTGTAATGGGAACAGGGCCACAGTGTTATACAATGACACTTAAAATGAGCATTTTCTGAATCTAAATTCTCCTCTCACTTGTTTTTTTGTTTCCTTTTTTCTCTGTTCTTTCCAGTTTTATTTAAGAATGCCAGCATGTAGAAAAAGTTTTCTTTTTCCATTGTTTCCCATATAACAAATATTAGTCATCAAAAGAGAAGACCCATCAAAAAAGAAAAGAAAATAAAGTAGAAATACCCTGCATTTTAAAGGCTTGGTTTATATATGGCATTTGTTAATATTTTAATACAGTTAAGTCACCAATATATGAAAAAGCCTAACTTATCACTCTCAGGGTGCATCCCCAAGCAATTTAAAGTGTGCTATAAATCTTCTTTTTCCTCTGAGCGTCCCCATGCCAGGGTTTTGAATGAGCTTCCAGCGCTACAAAAGCAGGAAAACCTGCGACAAAATACATGCCCTTTAAAGAAGACTTTCATCACTCTTTCTGGAAGTTGCGGGTTTTCCTTGCAGCATTTTCCTTGGGAACGCTCCGTGGCAAAAGGTGTGGGGATTGCTGCCTGCACACACAGCCATAAAGTATTCACACATCTCCCAGAAATGCTGTAGCTTCCCTTCCTTCCCTTTCTAAAGCACAGAACTTTCAAACAGCCAGAACTGCGGAGAATTGCAACATTGTTATCAGGCATGAAGTGTTATCAGGTGTGAAGTGGATGGACTGCAACACTGTTATCAGGCATGAAGTGTTATCAGGGGTGAAGTGGATGGATTGCAACATTGTTATCAGGTGTAAAGTGGGTGTATTTAAAGTCACCGCTGCTCTACCAGGTGGATTTTGACAGTGTTCTGTGAAAGTGCTAAGAGTGAATGAGCAAACGATCGCCCAGCCGATGGCTGCAGCTGGCACGGGAAGCCATTTCAGGGGACGGAGATCTGGGAGACGAACAGAGAACCGATGGCTATTTTTCCTTTGAACAAGAGAAGGAGTGGGGAGAAAAAGATGTAGAGAAAGAAAACCTGCTTCCGTGGGGACAGAAGATGCGTTTTAAATGCGCGTTTTGCTGATCCTCATGCGGAAGCTTGTTCCGGAAGTGCATCGCACTTTTAAAGTCTGCTTGAATAGAGTGACAGTAGAGGGAGACTAGAGAGGCAAATAAGTCTTTTGGGGATGCAGCCTCACTCTGTCTTCCTCCTTTTGTTGACCAAACTGCTGAAACCCAAACTAAAGAGTATTCAGATTAAAGGAATTTTCAATCCAGTTTAGAGTAGCCTGTTTGACTTTGGAAAGTGAGAACGAGCAAATAGTCTTTTTTGGGAGAGAACTGTATGTTTGTAGACATGCTCCCCATTTCTTCTTGTCCAATGATAGACTTCATTGTGGGTGTTGTACTCAGGAGGCTGAGAACATCACTACTGGGATGGGACAAGAGAACAAAAGAGAAGACACAGTGGAAGTTATGCTTTATCTGCCTCTTCCTTTGTCTTAAACTTTTTTTTAGTAATAAGCAGAATGACTAGAATGGTTTTGTCTATCTACGTTATCTGTTTGCTTGTCACTGTTATACTTTCTCAGTTTCCCTATACTGATTACAACAAGGTTAGAATTTATAAATCAGATGCTTGGGTGTATAAATTAGGACATTTCAGTGAATTTGTCCTCCATTTCACTTTGGTCTGCTGCTATGTTTGGGCAAGGCAGTCTTGGCCGTCTGCTCTGTTTTCCTCCATGACTTGTTTCTGGTACCTCGCTCTTTCAAGAAGCCACCCTCAGGGCTTAACATTTCCCTTGCAAATTACATTCTCTATGAACTCATTTAGCAAGACCATGTGAAGAATTTCCCAAAGGATTTCTTATGTTCCCAATAAGCAAGCCAAATCAAGCTCAGTAGGCAAATTAGGAGATAAATGGATGAACCAAAAATGGAGGAAATGCACATCTTGACCTATTTTCTACATGTCTCTTAGGCTCTTGCGTGAGAAAATGTTAGAGCTAGAAATGGCACACTCACCTTCAGGGAAGGAATCTCCAAACTGCCTCCAACACAGTTAGGACAAGGTAGGATAGCCCCTATAAGGGCCTTGATGGAAAATCAGGAATCAATGGTAATGAGGAAAGTTCTTGAGGGATCTCTTTTTGGAAGACAGGCCTCAAACTCTGGCTTTCAGAAGCAAGTTTACATTGTATTCTGGTTAAATCACATGATCTCAGGTGGTTGGTGAAAGCATATCTCTTTACTGATGTCTTTGGTATTCTCTTCCTCCTCTGGGTACTGTACTATTTTTAATAGATTTAAAATTTCAATGCAATTTAATTATTGTAATGCCTTCTGAGGCCTCAGGATATAGGGCAGGATATAAATGTAAATAAATAATGTCATTTTTAGGACTGTATACATTTAAAGAACAGGATCATTTGTGCTACAGCAATTATTATTTTTATTATGTAAAAAAAAAGCATCCTCATCTATGCTTTCAGATCCCTTCATAGTACACACACAGCAGTAACCCACCCAACCGGTTGCTCCTCATCTCAGGTACTCTACAGGGGCAGTCCATTTTGCAACACTATTTCTTTGTAGGACAGACTATTTTGCTCTTATCTTCATCATGTTTGTTGTTACTCAGCAAATCTATTTCTTTTTCTGCTCTTCGAAAGGCCTGACCACAAGAGTATTTGGTTCCATTGTGAGTTTGGTTTTCTTCCCCCACTCCACAATAAAGATTTGTTTGGGACTAAACACACGTTGCCTTTTTATAGCTTATAACTTGGAGTTTCAACTTTGGATTGAAGTCATGTCAACAACTTCAGTTAACACTACAATTCTAGGGTTTTGAGACATAAAGGGCCGTGCCCCCAAAACACCCGTAAAATACATAAGCAACATCGCTATCAAATTCAGTTTGATATCAAGACCTTGAAATCATAACCTAGATGAGTTGTCAAATGGCAGAAGCTGAAGTTTTCAAGGGGCTAGATAGCTTTTGCACTGCACAGTGATTAAAAGCTGACCCCAAAATGTTATTCACATTATACAAAACAAAGGTGCCTGTTGTTGCTAAAATAATTGATTTTAAACTTTGTATGTGACAATATGTCATGTAAACAGGTGATGCTCTTATTTTTTAAGAAGAAAGATAAATGGCCATAGTGATTTATCATCTCCATTTTTAAAACAGAAAAAAATATTGCTAATAAGAGCAAGGAAAAAACCAAGTACTCAGTTCTAGGACACATTCAGTGTCAGCTGCATAACAAATACTGTTTGTTTGATTCCTTTTTTGTTTTCAGTTTTAGATTCCCATCTCAAAGAGGCATGCTCAGGGGAAGGAATCTTTTTGACAAAGAAAAAATGTCCATGGGAAGTTTGATTCTCAAAGCTGCTCCAGTGCAGACTCCAGTGGGATCACAACCTAAGTGTGTTGCTCTTCCACTGAAGTTATCTAACACTAATCCTGCATACAAGGTATTTTCTCTATTTGTGTGCCATAAGCCTATGGTTCCCCAAGACAAAGATGATAAAAGTGTGCACTGAGAATTCCAGTGATTAACCATAAAGCGTTCAGAAATTCAATTATTTTTATCCAAATACTTTTGGGCACTCTCTTCTAATACATATAAATTAATGTTGAATTAGACTCCTTGTTTCTTTCAGAGGCAAATGCTTAAAACACTCCATATTGCTCTTACAAATGTATTTCCATATTGCAAACCTTCTATAAAAAATATTTTTCTAACAATCATACAGACAACAGAATATTTTCTTGTAACTCTTCACTAGTTCATACACTATTAAATAACCCTTCCAAAACCCAGTACAGTAAAAGGAGAAAGAATCAAGGGTTCTGCATACCTATTAAAAATAATTCAGATCTACGAAATAACACATATATATATATTTAAAAATGCATATGTCTCAGAAATGGAAGACTAGAGCAAGAAGTTTTATTCCTGATAGTTTCATTCGTTTCATTCCTGCTTCCTTTGGGGCATCAAAGCTCCAATAAATAGAGTGAAATACAGTCATCTCTGGCATAACAGTTTATATGGTTTCATTTCCACAAACCATCAGATAGTACAAAACCATGTTACATACAAGTAATGTGCACTTTGGGCAATTGTGGGGAAGGGAAACTATGGAGACCCTGTCTATCAATGGAAGTCAGTGGTGCTTGGCAAAGAGGAATTCTGGATGCATTTGAACATAACAAAAGGGACTCCTCAGAGGCCCCACAGAGACAGTGTGTGGCCCTTGCGTCCCCAAGCCTTCTCTAATTGACTTTTCCTAGCACAGAATATTAAGCAGAGGGGTAGACGCAGGTGTGAACAATCCCACCTCAAAGCCTTCTCAGAGCCACTTTTTTTTTTACTGTGTCTGATTACATTCTGTGTTAAATCATGTATATCAATGAAACTGCAGGGGAAAGACTCAATGGATTGGTGTGTCAAGGGGTCAGTGAAGACATACTTCAGTTTACCAGTATAAGTCAATTGGGCTTCAGAGGCTAATTCACATTACTGAAAGTTTTCAGGATTGCATTTAGTAAGGGAACTCATGTTTATCAAATGTGTAAAAGTGCATTTTTCAAATGATAAAAGCGATATCATGGAACATAAAACCTTATTATACAAGTGAGAACTGTATTGGCTAAACTGGATTTATGGCAAAGAAAATAAACTTGAGATAGTTCACTTTTTAAATTTGATACTTACTTAAATACTAACTAAATGAATGAGAAAGTTAGCAGTTCAAGGAAAGATTTTCTTAGTTGTATCTTCCATCATATTCCCTCCCTTCAAAGACGCATCACACACAGTTTTGCTAAAAGCCTAGTTTTTACCTATGCTATAAACCACTCTGTGACTCCAAAGTGAAGAACAGAATGTAATTACTACCAATGAATAAAGTTATCAAGTCTTAAATGACATGATGTATATACTTTGAAAGTGAGTAGTTCATCTGACAACTAAAACTCAACTGGTGTCATCAGTAGTAGCCTTTAGACTGAAGGACAAATCAGTGGCATTTTACCCAGGCTTTCAGAAACAATTCTTTAAAAATAAAATATTTTGTTTTTAATTTTTATAAATTACTTTATCTATTGTACTTCATTTATATTTTACTGAAACAAGCTGTTGCCCAACCTCACGCTTTCAAACAAAGGAATGGATAAACAGTTATTAAAGGTCCTATTGCTGAAAGTCTGATCTTGTTCTTTTTCTGCAAGCATTCATATGAAATGCTATCTCCTTATTACCTGATTTTCAGATATCAAGCTTATTATCTAAGCCTGAATACTGTCAATGCAGTAGAGTGTAGCAATTAGAACATCAGACCAGTCTAGGACCCAGAAGATAGGAGTACAAATCCTCACTCAGCCACAAAGTTGATTGGATTATCCTGGACCAATCAGCTGAAGGTACTTTACAGGGTTATTGTTGGGTGGGTGGGTGGATGGAGACTCACACATACTGCCTTAAGCTGTTTGGAAGCAAGAAAGGATAAATAAAGGATGATGAAATTAGCACTGAGTGGACCCCGATTACATGGATGCTCCAAATCCAATTTAATACTGTATTTCTCTATTAACATGGTTTATCTAATATTTTAAGAAATGCTCAGTTCAGCTCATTAGAAGTATTCAAGTGCCTTTCAGTATTTACTTGCAACCCCCATGCATTCAGCAGAGCCTACATGCATTCAAAGAGATTGAGAAAGGCGCTCTTTGTGTAGGAATAAGAAGTACAGAAGTATAGGGCAAATAGGGGACTAGTCAGCTTCCCCGATCATCTAAGTGAGCCTGAGTTCCAGCAGTCTTAATAGGATAGCTACAACAGACCAGAGAATCAAAATAAAGGCTTATTAAAAGTACTCAGACACACACCAAGATATGAAATAATTCCATTCCAGAACCCTTAATGTAACAAGAAATATGCATCAAAAATTAGGCTCATCAGTTACAGTAATGAAATGTATAAAATATTTAAACAAATACAGATTGTACTGTTGACAAAGGAAAACCAAGCTCTACACTAACATTTCTTTATTGTTTTCATCTAAATCAATTTTTAAGCATTTGTGCATGATTCGTGCACTCTTAGCATCTGTATGCCTCTTTCCAGTTATGACTGCAATACAGTACAGTGTGGGAGAGAAAGGGGTACTGTGTAGCTTCTGGAAGATCATCACACAGTGGCAGCAGCGGTAATGTAGATGAGTAGCACATTATTTTTATAAACATGTAATATCTACCACTGTCCTCATAGAAAAATCTGCAAAGTACATAACCTGGAGGTGTCTGTACATAAAGTAAAACAAATCCAGCAATCTTGTGTAAAGCAACTGGTTCACAAACTTTTGTACTATATGCACTTTCACACAAAGATATTATCCACTCTTATCAGTCAAATTTTCCTTCCTGAAAGCCGCACAAGTTAATCTGTTGTACTCTGGATTGACCGATTGATTGACTGATTTGATTTCCAAGCAACTATACACTGCTCTTCACTCAAAGGTCTTCAGGACAGGTCATCATTTAAAAAAGAGCTGAAGTATCTTAATTCTGGGTGCCTCCAGATGTGAACTAAAACCTGTAATCCTCTTGGCATTGCACTGGGAACAACGAGACATGCTCAAGGCCTTCTCAGTGCAGAGCAATTGCAACATGCAAAAAGTGCATTGTGGGAAATCCAGCAATGACACTGGGTTTTCTATAATAACCCCGCTTTCCTGTGTGTCTGGCATCTGAGAGAGAATACTGGAATCCAGCCAAGCATGTAAAAAGTATAGGGGGGGGGGGTTGACATGTGGCTAGCTTCCAGTAATCCCTCTTGCTCACGAGAATGTTGCTCACCGGACATGCAGGTAAGCAGGGGTTTGTTTTTTTCCACCTGGTACATTAGAGCAAGAGGCAATTGCAGGCTCTTGTTTCTATCTGGCATTGTCTTTTGCTATATGAAGGCAAACATTATCACCCATCTTAAATACTATTTCAATAAACAGCATACCCTTAATTTTGTAGAAATCACTTATAAAGAATAGGCTGGACCCAGAATGAGAAACAAAGCTTTTAAAGCAGGGTGCTTTGACATCAGTACAAATTATTATACCAACATTATTCAGGCATTGCTATGGGAAGTCCACAAAAGCTGACAAACTTTTATTAAAGCACAAAGCTACTTTGGAGGGCTACATACACATTTACATTTTCAGTTAATCATACACTCAATTTACAAATCAGCTTTCCAGAATAACTCCAGATATCAACACAAGATGATTTTCGGTGCCTGATCAAAACACAACTCTTCAACCAGGCCTTCAGTGGTTAGCTTCTACGTATTGCTGCTGGGAATACTATATTTTAATTATGTTTTAAATGCTACAAATTTTATCTTTTTACTGTTGTAACCAGCTCTGGGAGTCTGGAGTGATGAGTGGGATATAAATACAAGAAAAATAGAGCAAAACATTATATAAACAGCAGCATAAAACAAACATCTACTACTCCCAAGCAAAGTCTTAAGTCCCAGCATGCTTGATCCAGTCAAAAATCCTTTACTCTCACCAAAACTACCACCTTTGGCTCATACAGTTCATTTAGGCCGCGTTCCCATTACAAGCTTAAAACAGTTTCAAAACGGTTTCGATCCTCGCAATCCCCACGTCAGGTTGGCTTAACATTTATTTATTTATTTATTTATTTATTTATTTATTTATTTATTTATTTATTTATTTATTTATTTATTTATTTATTTATTTATATCCCGCCCCATACCCGAGGGTCTCTGGGCGGCTTACAACATTTAAGAACAAGCACACTAAAATTGTATCACACAATAATAAAACCAGCGTAAGATTTAAAAACCAACATGATAATAAGAATAAGAATAAAAACAATACAAAAACAGTTTAAAACAGTGGTGTTCGGAAGGAGGGAAGAATAAAGAGCATTTAGCCAAAGGCCTGAGTTAAGAGGTGCGTCTTTACCGCCTTTCTGAATGTAAACAAAGAAGGCTTTCTGCATGTTAAATCACCCCAAAGCGTTGTAACTGGTCTCACCCCAGTTCATGCATTTGAAACATTTTACATTTCTTGCTGTGAGAACGGTACAGTTTTAGTGGGATGAGAACGCATGTTTAGGGTTTCCCTCCCCCAATAGCTTGCTTCCAAAGATAGTGATTTCACTGTAAAAATCCACCCCTTACAGCAGCAGTTACACTGTAGCAATCCACCCACTTCACACCTGATAACAATGTTGCAATTCTGCACAATTCTGGAAGTTCTGACATTTAGAAAGGGAAAAGAAAGGAAAGCAGCTGCAGGTTCTGGGGGATGTGTGAATGTTTAAGGCTGTGGAGGTGAGCAGGCGAAGGGGGCTTGAGTTGCCGCTGCAGCTGTGTGCCCTGGGCAATGGGGAGAAGAGGGGAAAGAATCGCTGGCTGCCCGTTGCCATTTTTCATCCATCCAGGGAAGCGGCAGCCACCCAGCTAGGCTCCGTGAAGGGGTCCATTATGGGTGGCGCGTTCATGCCATGAGGAAGAGGGCAGGGCAGCCCAAAAAAGTGGCTTTTAGAAAGTAGCCACTTGAGTCGCTCCTTGAGTCACGTACGCCACGTACGATCCTCAGAATCCGGACCAAACGTAATTAAGTTGAAAGTAATGGGATCAGGCAAATTCGTGTTAGCATC
>MTQE01001141.1:30717999-30728500 GCA_014337955.1 Aspidoscelis marmoratus | reverse complement strand
TTAAAAACACTTGCGAAATTCCCGTCCGCACTGCAACACCCATTAGAGACCCATCAGGGATTCCGCTTCCGTGTTGGCTCACGTGCAGTCCATCTGTGCCAAGAGGCCCTTAAACTGGTTTCCCGGAAGACCTGATTGGAGGTAGTCTTAATGGGTACTTCATCTGTCCTTGTGCTCTAAATCCGCATCAACAGAAGACTCTTCCGCACATGGCCAGGAGAGAGAACACACTGGTTGCCATGTTGAGAGAGGTGGCAGCAGGAAGCTGCCATGTTGAGTGAGGTGGCGGCAGCAAGCCACCATATTGAGAGAAGCAGGAGAAGCACAGTCAAGCCATGAAGTCCCTCTCACACGGGCTTCATATCGGGCAGGTGCCCAGCTACAGCGGCAGAGGGACAGCAAGTCTGAATGTAGCAATTCCATGCACAAAAAGCAGGCTTCGGTGCCAGGCAGGCACTGGATCTCAGACGCGCCGCTGATTGGTCCACGCACGGCAGGAAAGGAGCGGTGACTGATGGCTGAATGCTCCAGTCACACAGCTCCTGGGGCGGCTGTCTGGAAATCTGTGCTACTGCGTCCGCACAGCGAAGGAATAATGTGTTCCTCGCAATCCGTCCTTCCCAAGCGAGTGCAGAAGCATGGGGCCTTATTAGATCCGTATCTATTTGAGACAGATCTTGCTAGAGACACATTTCATAAAAATGGATTTACTTAATCCGGTTTTCCGTGGGCCAGTGCAGAAAGGGCCTAGCAAAAAATTAACCATCACAGCAGAAAACAGAATTAATCATAGTCACTCTACTAAATATTTCTAAAAACTAAGGTGAGGAAGTGTGTTTAGGGTTTTTTTTAACAATGTGTTAATATCTCACAGAAATCTTCTATCACTTATTAAGACTCTCATTTCTTGCTATATACCCATACAAATATTAAACTATCCAAAAAAGCAGTGTATATTAGACATACTGAAGTACATCTGTTTCATCAAATTCATAATCACTGTATGATAATTTATCTATGTTGTTTTTAAGTCTTGGGTCTATGACCACAATAAATGCTTTGATGATATCAGAAATAGTAGAAATGAATGAAAGCTATATATTACATCTCAAGTGCTATATAAGCAGTATCAGTATGCCAGGCATTTTTCATAGGAACAAATGTGAAAGTTTCCTACACTGAACTTGTTCATAATCTGAACAACTTAACATGAAATCTTAGTGTATTCCTTGGCAGAAGACCTTTCAAAACATCTCCAATAGCTGTACTTCCTACCTACCCAGACAGGAAGAAGTTTCAGGGAAATCTTTTACTAAGATGTTTTTCTTAAGTAGACAGAGTCCTGGAGAACAAAATCTTTTTATTTCCAAATTTCTAGTGCCAGCTGGGGGAGCAAGACGGTATTCAGACAGGCCACGACATGAAACAGTTTTTGCTCCTCTTTCCCTATCACGAAAAAAAGCAATTCCCCCAAAACTGGCACAGTCAGAGCTGCTCTTCAGGCTTCTTTCTACTCCTATGTTATCTAACTTGTAATGCCATTTTCTCTATTTTCTACCCCATAAAATGTAACAGAAAATCTGCTACCTTGGTGTTACCAGTCATCAAATGGCATTAATTTATCCAACTATACCAAGCCTGCTAGAGAATGTTAACACAATAAAATACTTAGGGCTAACCTGTCTGTGTATAATGGCAAAACCAAGAGCAATGGAATGAATGGAGAAGCAGGAAGGAATGACATGAATGAGAAGATAACTAGAGTGGGTAGCTGCAGGTATTCTGTACAATAACTGCAGCAAATCACTTCCTTTTTGCTTAATAGGAGGCAGGACCCGAAAATAACCTAAGAAAAGATCAACAGATTTTTAATAAGATACTCCAAAGAAGGAAAAAACAAACATTTTTGTAATACAAGCATTTTTTTCTACAACCTAGAAAATATGCAATTAAACTTTAGCATCAATGTTAAAGAACATGTTCAGTGTGCCTAGTGTAAATTACAGAATCATGGCAAGAAATAGAAGACATTGGAAAAATCAAGGTGAAGAAGAATATTCCCAAATTTCAAAGGAAAAAATCCATCAGGGATAGCTACAATGATTTTAATGACAGAAGGAAAGCAGTGGACAACAGATGGGTTATATACAGGCTTCTGAGTGCAGGAATGTCAATAAACAAGAATATTATTAGAGAGAATGGGGGAAAGATAACTTTTTAAAAAGGCAAAAAACAAAGACTCCTCAAGGAAATACAGGAAGAGTTCTGGTAATAGCTAGATAAGATCAAAGGTAGCTGTAATTTTTCACTGAATTTCTTCACAAATATGATTATGCTATGATAGAGCCCATTTGCAGAGACACAATTTTAGTTACACAAAGTTAGTTACAATCGGTATCCAAGCATCTATTAAAAAGAATGCACAGATGAAATACTCAAATAATTGTTCAAGCTATTGGAGAAACAGGAATCAAAATTTTGAGATCTCAGTGTCAACTAAATAAATTGATAAAGAAATTCCAAAGAAAAGACCAGTGTGGCGGCAATGAAACAAGATAATGCCATGGTCACCCCTTCACTTTAAACCAGTGGTTCTCAACCTTCCTAATGCCGTGACCCCTTAATGGAGTTCCTCATGTTGTGGAGACCCCCAACCACGGGGGCGGAGCAGCTGGGAGGTGGGAGGGAAGGGCGGTGGGAGACTCGTCGCGACCCCTCTGAAAGGGTAATTCGACCCCAAAGGGGTCCCGACCCCCAGGTTGAGAACCACTGCTTTAAACCTTCTTCAATCCATCTTCTGAATGCAACACTACCTTTTCATTTCTATCCATTTTATCTGTGGACTCTCCAACCAGGACTAAATAAGGTTTAAAGTGACGGTATGGCCACATCAAAGAAACAGTATCAGAAGTTGGTGTGCTTTAGCTTCATTGAGTACAACACCTTAGGGATGTGCATGAATATTCATCACACTCAATAATCTGTACGAATTCAGACATTCAAATTCAGATCAAATGTTGGTACATTTGAAGACTGACATTTGAATATGACTTGTTTCATTCGTGAAACTCAGGAGGTGGGAAAGCAGTTGCCTCAGTCACATCTGCAATCGATCCAGACTGGATTCAAAGTGGATTCAGAGAGAATTAAAAGTGGATTGAGAGTGGATCTGACATGTTCAGAGCAGATAGCTAGGGGATACATAGAGGATACGAATGGATTCGTAGGCAATTCATAGCAGGGATTCAAATCTGATTCATATCAAACATTCGTATCGAATTTGAATCCTCCCACATTCAAAGAGGATCTATTTGAATTAATACTAAATTTTTTGCATTCAATTCAATACAAATCAAACACACACAAAATCTGTGCACATCCCTACACTTTTTGGAACAATTTCTACAGTGAACAAAATATTGCCTTTTTATCTGTTTAAGCTATAGAGTGAACATATCATAAAAATGGAGGGACTGAAGAGATGTTAGCTTAAATTCTGCTCTAACCTGCACGGAAGATCTCAGATGATAGTGGGAGACAACAGAGGAACACAGTCATTTAAAAGCAGGGATCACAGCCAATGCTTACTCTCTTTCCTCTCTCATGAGATGATGGGGAGTCAAAATCTCACTGGATTGGACCCATGTCTCATGTAGTCTTGCAGACTGTTAGTGTGTCTTCAAATGCATGTTTTTAGATGCCCCTGGGACAATTTTGAGGTAGTAGAGACAAACATAAAATATTTTTTTAAAAGCTTTATTTCGTCTCCAAGCTTCTGATACTCAGGATGTTTCTGCATGGCCACTTTAGACCTCATTAAGCTCCTGATAGGTATGTATAAAGAGGATGTACCTTCCACACTGCAAGCTCCATTAAGACCCTATTAAGTATGTTTCTGCATGGGCATCGCTAAGATCCGGGAACAGTGAGGTCCATGGGCCTGCTAATCCAGCTGCAAACTCTGAAAAATCAGTGTACAATCCATTCTGTTCCTCCAAAAACTGGGTCACATAGCAAGCTTCCACACATACTCCAGATGCAGGAAGTCCAGGGGCCAACACACACAGGAGGCCAGCATTGGCCTCCTAAATACCTCTTATGCAGACCTGCATATCCTATGCAGTGGTTATGGAGATGCTATGGGGACAACTACACTGCCTTCACAGTGAGCAGCTCTTTGTGATGCCTACTGAACCCAGAAGTGGTGAATGACACCTGTGCTGACCAATCATGCAGAGCTCTGGGCAGCACTTCCAGAAAGGTCTATTTCTGTGCCTAGGGATGTGTGCTATGGGGTATCCACACTGCCTCCATGTTTAGCATCCACTGACATCAGATGCTCCAAGTGGATGTGGGGGTCTTCTTATTGATCCATAACTATGTAAACTGGAATAACCAAAGATGGACAATCCAGATTTCAAATGGTACATGCAGAAACAACCTCAGTCCTGAAAGATCAAGATCTAAGCAAGACCAAACACCTTGGGTCAGATGAGGTGGGAGCCTGGAGGTTCCTATGCCAATCCCTATCTACTAAAGTCACTGTCCAATGAGGGCCCTGCAAAAATGGGCTATCATCAGCCAATGGGAGGTAAGCAGAGAAGGCAAATGTACATAGGTATCCCAAAAATTCACAGTCTTATCACTTACTCAGGAGTCATGGTCAGGATGCCCTGGCCCGGAGCAAGCAAACAATCCCATACCAGGATGGGGTGGTACTGAAGTGGAATGGGGACATCCACATTTAGATAGCCTGTTCCCCTCCAGACCCAACAGCTGCCTCCAGAGAGCCCTTGCAGGTAGCACCAAGACTCCAAAGGCCAGGATCAAACATTGACGCCCTTTACATTTTTAGCCCCAACCCACTTCTGGCAGCGCTTCCTGGACTACTGCCAAAATGGCTCCCCATTAGTATACTGGACCACTGGGACATGTCTTTCGCATATCCCTACTGTCCAGTAAACCAACCTTGGTAAAGCTAAGGCACGACTTTGGGCACCTTAACGTGCTCCATACTTCATCCAGTGTGGATGAAGCATGGCAGGCGGCATGGCCTACCACAGTCAACATGTAGATGGAAGGCCCTTGCATTGAGATTGATCCTGGAACAAAACCAACTATAGAAAGGAATACAGTGGCCAACCAGCTGCATAAAGAACCCACAGGAGGTCTTGAGCACACCGAATGATTTGCTTACAGTCTCCCAGCAGCATGTCATCTGCTACTGCCACCAGGGCTAAGAGCCATCGATAGCCTTGATTCTCATGAACTAGTCCAAACTGTTTTTTTAATCTATTCAAGCTCATAACTAACACTACATCCGGTGGGAGCTAATTCCAAAATTGAACTATTCATTGTATGAAAGATTCTTCCTTTCTGATTTAGCTTCATTTATTGACCTCTGGTTTTAATATTTTAGGAGGAGAAAAACTTCTCCCTATCCACTTTGTCCACACTATGCATATCATGTCTCCTCTTACTCTTCTCCTTTCTAAACTAAAAAGCTCTAGATGCTGCAATCTGGAGAAGAAAAGCTCCTCCAACCCCTTGAACATTTTAATCACCCTCCTCTGAATCTTCTCCAACTCTGCTATGTCCTTTTTGAGATGTAATAACCAAAACTGCACACAATATTCCAGATGTGGTCACATCAGTGATTTGTGTAGGATCATAAATAATATTCACATCTTTGTTTTCAATTCCATTTTATTATCTCTAACGTACTACTGGCCTTTTAAAAAGAGGATGCACTTTTTAGTGACACTGTCACTGAACTGCCTACCACTAGTCCAAGTTCTCTTTCCTGTTGTCTTACAGTCAGTTCTGGTTCCTGGCTTACAGAACAAAAAACAGACATTTCTCAAAATGGAGAAGTGGAATACTTAGTTTTACTGGCAGCACCAAATTATTCAGTGTGTAAAAAATAAGGGGGGACTGTGAGAAATTCTAAACAGCTCCTTTCTCTGCACAATGGGAGAAAGGGGATCAAAATGGCATAAAAATGTAAAATGATGCATACCAGAGCTAAAAATCCTAACTCCTCATATGCACTAAAAATATTCAGAAGTCAGGGCTATCAATGACAATTGACAGTATAAGCCTTCTTACTTACCCATCCAAAGCCCTATTTTATATGTCTCTAGGTAGATGGCACACAAATAAAAACTCAAAGCACACCAAAAATGATTTTGCAAAACAGAATTCTGTGTACATAATCCACAAAATTCAGGACCATTTTTTGACCTACTGCGTATTCTGAATATTTAACAAAAGTGTTATTAATTCAAGCTTCAGTCTTCTTGTTGGGAGGTATTTTGTTTTGGTATCAAGGCCATATGTGCTTTGGAAAATATACGGTAACTTAGCATTTAACCTTGGGCCTTACACTGATGACCATAAATGGCATCTGTGACTCAGTCCAACTTTTCTAAAAGAGTTATTAAATGCAAATAGGTTGGAAAAGTCTGATTTCATGAAATGTACTGTCTTAATCTACATCAGATTTATGCCTGCTTGCTGTAAAGTTTTCTAATTAAAGTATACAGAAATATAGGGTAAATTGTGTGTAAATATATACAAGATAAAACAGAAAAGGAAAGAGGAATTCTTCCCCTCTAAACAAGTTACACTTAAAGTGTGGCAATATTAGTGATAGCACTAATCTCTTTTACAAAATAAAGCCAGAAAGTTCCCAAGAGTAAGATGCAACTTGGGGTGAATTCACACTTCAGCCCTTAGCACACAATTAGGCAACATCTGGGCAGGTGCATCTGCACTTGCAGGAGGTGTTTGCATGCTAGGAATGCCCCATGCCTGACCAGAAGTTGCCTAATTGCATGCTAGTTTGGAGCACAAAGTCTACATCGACAAGCATGCTTTGCTCTAGTGCAGTGGTTCTCAACCTGGGGGTCGGGACCCCTTTGGGGGTCGAATTACCCTTTCAGAAGGGTCGCGACGAGCCTTCCGCCGCCCTTCCCTCCCACCTCCCAGCTGCTCCGCCCCTGTGGTTGGGGGTCCCCACAACATGAGGAACTCCATTAAGGGGTCGCGGCATTAGGAAGGTTGAGAACTGCTGGTCTAGTGGTTAGGGAGCAGGACTCTTATCTGGGAATACCGGGTTTGATTCTGCCCTCCCCCATGAGGTCAGCTGGGTGACCTTGGCCTAGTCACAGCTCTCTTCTGAGCTCTCACAGCCCCACCCACCTCACAGGGTGTTCTGTTGTGGGGAGAAGAATAGAAAGCTTTGTCAGCCGCTTTGAGTCCTCTTAAATGGGTGAGAAAAGTGGGGTAGAAAAGCCAACTCTTCTTCTCCTGACCTGACTGTGACAGCGCAGAGTGTCAGTAGCCTCACAGCAACTGTGCTGATGCACATGCAGTTGTGGAGGGTGCTTCACACAAGATGGCAGTGCCCTGAAGAGGCCCAGCCCCGGGATCGATCACAGGTGGCACGAGATGTGGGCTGTTAGTGACTAGCACAAGTGCAAGCACTAGTCAACGTTAGGTGATTGCACCCCTTTCCCAAACATGGGATGGGAAGGGAAATGTGAAAATGCCCTTAATAGCTGCATTTAACTACTGGCTATCCATAGAAGGTCCCTTAATAGTAATATGGTACCTCCTAACATTAACTCGGCGAGTTAATAGGTTGGTGAAATATCTCTGATAGTAATCAAACACTCTTACTAGATTTCATGCTATTAGGTATAAGTCCTGACTGAACCTTGTTTTGCTTCCACGCATCCTAACCTCTTCCATTGCTTGCTTAGGGGGCAGCTCTTTGCTATGACCTCTTACTATCTCACCTTTGATGGGTTATTGATATGGCCTGATATGCTTCTTCGTTACAGTACTTCATAACAAAAACTTATTCAGCCCTATAGCCAATAATGCAACTCCACTCATGTCACGGAAAAATTTAGGTGGGCTGCAACACCTACTGCAGCAGCACACAGGATCCAGGACAGAAAATCTGAAAAGCTCACAGGACAGTGGGGACTTACTCTCCCTCACAATTCCACATTGTTTTCTGCTGCTCCCAGAGTGAAATCTGTTGCTCTAAGGCAGTGGTTCTCAACCTTCCTAATGCCGCGACCCCTTAATGGAGTTCCTCATGTTGTGGGGACCCCCAACCACAGGGGCGGAGCAGCTGGGAGGCGGGAGGGAAGGGCAGTGGGAGACTCGTCGCGGCCCCTCTGAAAGGGTAATTCGACCCCCAAAGGGGTCCCGACCCCCAGGTTGAGAACCACTGCTCTAAGGCCAAGCTGGCTCATTTGCCCTGATGCTTCCAAATGAGACTCAAGGGCTCTGGATCAGAAACAGTTAAGAAGAAAAAGAGTTGACTTTTATACCCCACTTTTCTCACTCTTGTCAGACTCAAAGCGGCTGACAAAGCTTTCTATTCTTCTCCCTACAACAGAAGTCCCTGTGAGGTAGGTGGGGCTGTGAGAGCTCAGAAGAGAGCTGTGACTAGCCCAAGGTTACGCAGATGGCTTCATGGAGGAATACAGAATCAAACCCCGTGACTGCGAGATATGAGTCTGGCACTCTTGCCACACAAACAAACTGCCTCACTTGCAGGAAGAAAAAGGGAAGAGCCAAGGGCCCAGAACTATTTGGGGTCTGTGGAGTCCTTGGACAGGACAGGTGCAGTGCCTAGTGGAGAAGGGCAGTACTCTGGGGTCATTAAAGGGGAGCTGCTGCTGCTTCCCTGAACGCCTGAGACAGTGATCTTTGAACAGCCAGTCTCTGACATCCTCTGGCTTGTGGGAAAGCAGAAGTAGCCAAAGAGAGCTAAGTTAGCTCTCAAAAGCAGGCAGGCAAGCAGAAGGACCTGGGAGAAGAGATGCTATTCCCAGGACCCCAAATGCTGCTGCCCAAACGTTGTACCAGTCATAGACATGATACATATGTAAATACACCAGAAGACAACTGTAAAGCTCTGCCCTGAGAAAGATACCAGATACTGAGCCTGGATCATCTCATCTGGCTAAACCAGGTACAAAAACCCAATGATGTCACCTCCAGTGTGTGAGGGGCTCAGGGACCCAGGGGCAACCTCCAGTATCTTATTTGCAAGGAGTAACATTGAAAAGGCAGAACTCCTGAACTATTTTTTATCTGTTTTCTGTCAGAAAAGAAATGAAACAATAGCTGGCCTTCATTGTGCTGTTGAAAGAATTAAAGAATCAAGACTCTGTAAGGACAAGCAGAAGGTGAGGGAACATTTAGCTAACTTAAATGAATTCAGTCTCCAGGTCCAGATGGATTACATCCTAGGATACTGAAGGAATTAGCAGATATAATTGCTGAACCACTCTCTGTGATCTTTGATAATTCCTGGAGAAAAGAGGAGTCCCAGAAGATTGGAGAAGGGCAAATGTTGTCTCCATCTTCAAAAAAGAGAAGATTGACTCAGGAAACTACAAGCCTGTGAGCCTGACTTCAATACCAGGCAAGATCCTTGAACAAATTATTAAACAGCTCGTGAGCGAGCACTTAGATAGGATGTGGTAATTAACCAGAGCCAACATGGATTTATAACAAGTCGTGCCAGACTAATCTCATTTCCTTTTGTGACAAAATCACTGGATGGGTTGATCAGGGAAATGCTGCAGACAAATGGTATCTTGACTTCAGCAAAGCATTTGACAAAGTGTCTCATATCATACTTACTGAAAAAAATCAAATATGGGATCAACGGGATAATTGTTAAGTGGATTCCTAACTGGCTTAGTGATGGTCATAAATGGTTTCACATCCAATTGGAAGAAATGTCTCAAATGGTACTGAGGCATTAGGCTCTTTTCTGGGCCAGTGCTGTTCAACCTTTTTATAATGGATGAGGGAGTCAAATTTGCAGCTGACACAAAGCTAAGAGGGGATGCTAACATTAGGGAGGGAAAGAAGAGGATTCAAAAAGATCTAGACAAGTTTGAACAGTGGGCTGAAACTAACAGAATGATATTTAACAGGGAGAAATACAAAGTTCTACATCTGGGTAAGAAAAATGAAAAAAATCAAATACAAAATGGGAGGAATCTGGCTGAGCATCAGCACTTGTGCAAAGGATCTGGATGTACTAGTAGACTCCAAACTGAACATGAGTCAACATTGTGGGCACCCAGTTTTAAAAAGACATTGAAAACTGGAGTTGCTAGAACTGCTCTGGAATGATAAATGTACCTAGGCCTGATGACAAAATCTTCACCTGCTTTCACCTCCCTGCAAATGACCTTTAAAGATATCCTGCCTGCCTCTCCAACCTGAAGGCAGCATTTTGGAATCCATGCTTGTGGCCATTGATACACCTGACCCCCGTGAATTTGACTAGTCCTTTCTTTAAGCTATCTGGACTGGTTAGTTGTCACTACCTATTCTAGTAGTAGGCTGCATCCGCACGGCATGCCTTAATTCGGTTTAACGAAACCGAAATAACAGAACCGGAACAAAATTGTCTCCACTGGCTTTCAACTTGATCCGTGTCAAGGGCATCCCGCCGGCA
>MTQE01001141.1:30672804-30691412 GCA_014337955.1 Aspidoscelis marmoratus | reverse complement strand
TGTGTTATCCCACCAGGTTTCCGTAATACCTATGACATCATATTTATCTCAGTGATGATTCCTTCCTCAGAAGGCCATGGCAATATCCAGCATGTACTGGGCTATTGCTACGATGATCACAACATGGACAGAGTATCATGACAGCCTCACATCCTCTAGGCTGCTCTGGGATGGAGATGTTGCCATGGTGTGCGTACTGATTATCCCAGTGCATTTGAGACCATTCTGATCAGGTAAGCACTTCCTATGGAAAGTCTAAAGGAATGTGCTTTGAACTAATAGTGATAGTTTCCTAGGGCAAAGCAAAGAATGTGACTCTAGGTGGATTGGACTTCAGATCTAAATAATTCCATGGGTGAAAGGCATTTTAAATTTTAAATTCCTGCTTCTTCGGAAACTGGTTCAAATCCAAAATGATTCTCCACAAGTCCCCTTTCTTGGGGAGAATGAAAATAATAAGTGCCCTGCTCCTGACTGTCAAGAGAGAACTTCTTGACCAAGCATATCTCTGAATAGTCTGCAGTACAATAGCTTTCTTGGAAGGACTTGCAGAGATTGGGAATCAAAGGCTACCCTCAACTGTCCTCTCTAGGACAGTTATTCTCTTCCACTGAGCACATAGCTTCAGGAGAGGATGGTAAAGGAGGAAGGGACATCCATCTAGCCAGTCAGATCAGCTGAATGACCCTCACATCACAAAAAAGCTACACTGCCGAACATGGCAGAAACTCTGCAGCTCCTGACCCATAAAGGGAGAGCAGACAATGGATCCTTATTAAGGAGGATGAAAAAACTTTTCTTTTCTTTTAATCCTGCTGCCTGGAGAACTGAAATTGGTATTCCATCCTTCCCTGGTTTTGGATTCCTTCTATCTACAATATATTCTCTGAAAGAACCATAGTAGACCCTGGGTTACAGTATTTAGGAGCATAGGTGTGTTTTTAAAGTCACTCTCAGCATGACTTTCTTTCTGTTTTGTATCTTTTTCAAGAGATCATTAAGGTGTCTTCACTGCAGAGTTGTCCCCTAGGAGGATATCCTGTTACCTGAAGCTGGGTACCAGAATTGGACACCAGTTCTATAGCCTTTATTTATTTATTTATTTATTTATTTATTTATTTATTTATTTATTTATTTATTTATTTATTTATTTATTTATTTATTTATTTATTTATTTATTTATTTATTTATTTATTTATTTATTTATCTAACCCACCCTATACTTGTAGTGCCCTTCTTCTTGCTCTAGGTGACACTAAGGATACAACAGTCAGCTAGAGCATGTCCAGCCCTGAGTTTGCACATAAGGTCACAATATAAGATTGGTTATTGCTATAGTGGCTAGTGAATCTGTTATGGAATGACCAAACTGGAGATAAATGCTATATTAGAAGAATCCACAGCTGGCACTGACGACATGGTAGAACCCTGTTTCTCAGACACTAAGAGTTGCTGAGGAGTGACTGGCAGTTTCATTATTAGAAAGGCTCTTTCCATTCCGTTAGTACCAGGTTTTGAATCATCATGGACATTCCCACTGGTTTTCTTCTTTGGATGGGGACATCATCTTATTCTGAAGTAGATGGAATGGTGGGAAAAGGCATCAAAGCACCCCTCTGCTCCACACTTGAGCTGTCTCTGCAGTCCAGCATCTTTCCACACCATTTTTCTTTGGCGCTCACTTGACCTTATCTTTAGGCATGACGCTCTGCAGCAGTGTTGACTCATCTTGTCCCTGAGCAGGGTTGTGGCTTTATTTGCTATTATTTCCCCTCCTTCACTGTCCTCTGGAATAATGGGAGTCTCTCCAGCCTGAGCATCAGGCCACCAGAATAGATGTGATTAGCAAAAGGCAAGAGTTGGTGGATGACACAGCTGGGAAGGGAGAATCACCTGGGAGCTTGGGTACAGACACTGCAAGCCTTTGTGGGGGTCTTGATCTGGCACCTAGTAGTCAGGGCAAAGGCCAGCAGGCCACTTCTGTTAGAAGGCTTCAGTCCTCGGAAATGTCTCATATACAGATATGGCATGCTGGCCCTCTGGAAAGTGTTGCTGTTCGTGTACCAGTGGCTGCTTAATTGCACTGTTGCTTTCCTGGTCCAGTAAGAAGCAGGAAAAACTCTAACATTCACTATATAAGGTTCAGGAGACCTGAAAGAAACTAAGGAAGGGATGGTAGAATCTAATTTTATAAGCTTGGAGCGCCATCTGCCAGTCATGTGAGGAAAGAGCAGAAGATAATTGTTCTAATTCATACAAAACTATCACGCAAACTAGCCTAACTGGAAGAGCCTGTGCATATCTTCTTTTAGTAACAAGTTCAAATAGAAACAGTAGAATTCATTAAAGGACAGATGATTTTCTCTTTAAAAATGCCTGGTGCAGCAATAGTTCTTCCTGCTGCTGAACATTTGATTTCCTCCTAGTAGGAATCTTGTGCTGCAAGCCCTGCTTTAAAAAGTCACTGGCAGACTGCAAAACCTGATATAGAAAGTCACACCCCTAGATATGTCGAGGGGAGGGAATCATCTCCTTCTTCCTCTAAGGGACCAAAAGCCATCTCTCAGAGAATGGCTCAGTTGGATAAATGCAATTAATTGAGCCAGGACTAACCTAAATCAGTAGTAACAGTGGGATTTTTTTGAACCACAGGTCCCATGCCAGCTTCAAAAGATTACAAAAATATGCATAAATCTTGTATGTGTCTGTGAATTTAGATATTCTTTTATCATTGGGAAGAAGTGTCCAAAATAAGCAAGCGGTCACATAAAAGTAGTACGTTTGATGGATCATCATGTCACACTTTTAATCCTTTTCAATCCTGTTTTCAAAGTTGTGAATGACATAGTCATAGAATAATATATATCGGTGTAGGCAGGGATTGTATCTGCTTGTATGGGCTCTAAATATTACAGAATTAATTAATTCCACAAACCTTGCCTTCCCACCAGAGAAACATAGCCAGATTGTGCCTCAGGTTTAAGAGTCTTCTCAGAGTAGCGGAAACATAGCGGAGGATCTGTCCAAAATAGGGACAGATCCGAAGAGGCCTCATGCATCCGCACACGCATGGGAAGGATGGATCCTGCCAGACAGATCTTCTGGGTGCTGTGCAGAGGCCACAGCACCCATTTCCAAAGGCAGGCAGCCTCCCGCACCACCAACACCGCCCCCAGAGCTGTGGGACTGAAGCATTCAGCTGCCAGTCATTGCGCGTTTCCACCAGTGTGTGGCATGTGGGGGAGGGGCTCAGGAGGCAGAGCGGCCTGCTTCCGCCCCTCCCAAGATGGCAGCTGCCGGCACATCCATCCCCTCACCTCTCCGTGTACGGAAGCGTCCTGCTTCCAAAAGGATCGAGGCAAGGGGACAGATTAAAGACCTAATTTTCCAGGTCTTCATGGAGGATGGATTTTTCAGCGGTGAGACCCCATTAAGAACAGATCTTGTCCACCATTGTGCAGAAGCAGCTGCCTGAAAGGGTCCCGCATCCATCCTCCTGTGCGGAAGGTGAGTCTTGTATGTGTCTTGTATGTGATTTTAATGTGGTTTAGTGGCAGTGCGGAAACACCCTCAAATGCCAAGCTCTCATCTGGTACTGCTTCTCTCTCCTGCATTTTGTTTTGGCTCCATTAAAAACAAGAGATGAAGAAATTTCTGATTTGCTTGCTTTTAATCAGGTAAGTGGTAAAGCAGAGAGGAAGGGGAATATTTTGTGGGGAGCTGGGGTGCCCTCTTTCAGTTCAGTGGACCTGAACTCAATCACAGCTTAAGAAAAAAGAAAAAAAGTCAAGGTCATTCTTACTAAAGAATGAGCTTTTCCTGCCTCATATGCAAACCTATACACACACAACCATTCTTTCTTACCCTCCCAGTCAGTTTCGTCTAGTCAGAATCAACAGACTAAGAGGCCGTTCCCATTACAAGCTTAAAATGGTTTCGAAACAGTTTCAATCCTCACAGTCCCCACATCAGGTTGGGTTAACACTTTTTTTGCGTGTTAAATCGCCCCAAAGCATTGTAAATAAAACACTCATTTCAACAGGTCTTGCTCCAGTTCTTGCATTTGAAACGGTTTACATTTTTTACTGTGGGAATGGTACAGTTGTCATGGGATAAGAATGTGTCCCTCCTCCAATAGCACTCTAGGAACTCCACACCCTTGTCCCCAATCAGAGAGAGGGGGTGAGCACCATGACTGGCAATGGGTGGGTGTCTCTTCTTGTGCAGGCGCACGCACGTCTGTCAGGGAGGGGGGTCGGTGGTGGGCACGCACCAGAGCAGCGGAGGCAGCGGCGGGAGAACGAGAGACCGCGTGGTGACGATGGCGGCGGCGGTGGCAGCTGACCCTCGCTTGGTCCCCGTCGCTGTGGCCGCCGAAAGAAGGGTGGGAGAACGAGAGACCGCATGGTGGTGGTGGCGGCGGCTGACCCTCGCTTGGTCCCCGTCCCTGCCATCGCCAGAAGGAGGGCAGGAGAACAAGAGACGCGTGGCGGCGCCAGCAGCTGACCCTTGCTTGGTCTCCGCCACCACCAGAAGGAGGGAGGGAGGAGGAAGGGGATCACACGCTGCCCTCTCGCCTCACCTCAGGATGGTCGCCCGGGCGGAGGTGGGGGGAGAAAAAGATATGCTTTCCCAAATGAAGTTTTCAAGCGCTTTCAGAATCGGGATCCAACATGATTAAAGTTGAAAGTAATGGGATCAGGGAAATTTGTCTTTGCATCCGGTTCTTTTACTTCGGTTTAGGAAAATCGTTTTTAGCTTATAATGGGAACGGGGCCTAAGAGTTTCAAAGGGGGTCACAGGCATTAGGTAGGACCAGAGAATTTATAGGAACACACACACTAGCAGCAACTGTTTTGATTGGATGAAAATATGGAGAGGGACACATGTGAACGCATACATGTGCAGATTGGTTTGCATAATACTTTAATAATAACAATAATAACATCTTCCATCCTGCCTATGATCTTCTATTAAACTCCTGCATGGAAAAAACACAGCCTTCTAACAATGCATGTCAGCACCTAATGCGAATGTTTCCTGATAGAATAACATGGAATCCCTTTACCGTAAAGCTTTTCAAGTAGGCACCCTTACAAGTATTTTAAAAGTCATCACTACTTCTTAAGCGGTACCCAAATGTTTTGATTGAAATTTGCCTACAGCTGATCGACATGAGAGGTGGCATTTTATAGTGAAATCAGTTAATATTAAATCAATATACAAACAGGCAAACAAAATGCCAAAGAATAACTTGGAAACTATAGCTGGACTGATCAAGGTAACACCTTTGTATACATAAAATGTTTCTCCTTGCAATCTTTTACCATCATTTGCCTATCAAGATCATAAAATCTTGCACGGGAGATTATCTGAGTTGAGACTTTGAACTGTGTCTAAAAGTGGTTTCCATATTGTAAGGCACATATCGATGCTATCCAAAGCTTTTATATCCAAAGTATACTTCTATACTTTGCAGTTGTGCACATATAAACCTCTTATTGCTACATCCCACACACTCTTATATTTACTTGTTTAGCTGCACCCAGTAATCTCCATGCTCCAGATCCTATTTCATAAAAAAGAAAAAAAGAAAAATCCAAATAATTTTATCTGGAAGTAATTATCATGCCCTCTCCTTCCACTATTTATTTATCTGCATTTTTATCCCACTCTATGCCCAAAGGTCTCAAGGTAGGTTACAACATAAAAATCAAGTGTAAAATGAACATATTAAAACAATAACAGCACCTGAAAGTGGGGAGGAGAAGCTGTTTCCGTACATGCTGCGTGTGTGTAGGGGTGTTCTCTGTTCTTTGCAAGCCGCAGCTTTATACATGTTCAAACAAAAAAAGTAAGAAACTCGGGTGTTTTACTTGGAGCAGAGAGAATAGGCAATATGCAAGGATTAATTAGTCCTTAGG
Source organism: Aspidoscelis marmoratus (assembly GCA_014337955.1). Classification (NCBI taxonomy): domain Eukaryota; kingdom Metazoa; phylum Chordata; class Lepidosauria; order Squamata; family Teiidae; genus Aspidoscelis; species Aspidoscelis marmoratus. The sequence goes on along the minus strand of MTQE01001141.1, from coordinate 30,685,488 downwards.
TTACATTACACCTTCATACCCCCAGGAAAAACAGATGATTGTCTGTGTGTATGGGTGACTGCCAACACACTAAGATTTTCAGCTGTTGATCTTTTATTGGGATTTTCATCCTGCAGTGGATAAGAAGAGAAACTAAAAACCTTTTAATATTCTCAGGTTTTTAAGTCCTATGAACAATTGTCTTGTTCTGTTCTTCATTTCTTTTAAGTATTGTAAAATGTAATACATGCTTTAATGTTTTTAATTTGGTTTATCATAATTTTAATTTTGGGAACCTGTTGAGGAGCCAGATATAAATTAAATCAAATAAATATGAGTGAAAGGAAAGGAAATGCATGAAGACTGTTGGCTTATATAAATTTTTTCATACCATCCACATTTGGAAGTGCAAATCCTTACTATGCCATCTCATTTACACATAATCTCCTTATTTCTAGAGCTAGAACAAAAAATATAGTTTTGACACTCATGATCTAATGGCAAAATCAGTATAATGCTACAAAATTGTTATTACTATCAAACCATAAGCACCGCATAAAATAAAAATTCAAACTGTTGACTATTTGCAGCATTTTTCACTGTTACTGCTACGCAACATGGTGTTCTGCCTTACTGTAATAATTCACACACCAACACAAAATTCTTCCACCACAAATCAATTCAGTGGCGCCTACTCTTACTCACACTTTCACAACTGGATATGCTTAGACTAGGTCATTCAGTGTCATCATGGTCCGTTTCCGACAGCAGGCAAGATGTCACAACAGCTGCATGCAAATGCCATAGCAAAGTGAGGCATATCGGCGGTAGTTATTTTGTTGCTTAAAAGCCACACTTTAAATCATCCAACATACTAAAATGTCAGGGTGGATAACCGCTGCCCGAATACCACTCAGAATCCCCCAAAAGTCAACCACAGGTTCAGGTAATTGTGACCTACCGCTTTACAACAGAAATGCATGATTTCCGTATTGGTCTTTGATGAAGGGACCACAGACTAGAAAAGAGGAAACAATTACCCTCATTAGAATTTCTCCCAAGAATTCCCAAGCCTGCCAAGTGGCTGGCTGAGGGCAGAGGGTCTCTCAAGAGGCAAAATTCCTTGGAGGAGGAGGAGGAGGAGGAGGAGAGAAAGGCCTTGTGACAGCAATTGGTCAAAGACTGTGCTTTTGTCTTGACTGTACAGCAGCCACACAGAAAGCTCCATTTTTTAGATGAAGAAGAAAAGCAACAAAATGCCATTCTTCTGTTCCTGACAGGGTTTTTTGTTTTTTTCTACTTCTTCTCCAGTGAAGCAAAAGCTTGCTGACAGTGTCATTCATATAAAGGGTGGGATTTTGTTTAAGAAAAGTACACACAGGCAGAGCAAGAAAAAAAAAAAGCATCTCTGAGGTGCCTCCGAGACGGCTTAGAGGAGGCTTGGAGGTGGGATGGTTCACACAGCAGTCTTCCCCTCCTTCCTCTCCTGAACATTTTGTGCTACAAAATGTGCATTAAAGAAGGCTTGGGAACATGAGGGCCACACACTGACTCATTTATTTATATCTTTATTTGCATTTTTATTCCACCCTATACCCAAAAGTCTCAGGGCGGGTAACAACCATAGAAACCAAACATATCAATAACAATATAGATTAAAACGTTCAGGTGCCCCTTTTGTTACGTCTGAACACAGCCTCAAATAAACCAAAAAGTGATTGTGTGCAAGAAGTCCTCCTCTCCTGCTTGCATTTTATGCTGGACAGATTTGTTAATTAGAGATTTCCCACTACCCCATCCCTACAGTAACTAGGCAGCATAGAATGTATCCGAACAGACTCTTGAGGGAAGTGGGAATCCACCACACTAATAAACCCATCTGCCTATATGAGCTCGCAATAGTTACTCACAACCAAATACGATCTGGAAAAATGGAAACTTGATTTGACAGTTTAGAAAGGTTTCATTCTCAGCTGCCTGCCGAAGAGTCTGTCTTTAACAGGGCAACCAAACAGGGCTTTTTATTTTCTATAAGCAAAGAGTCTGGCCAAGCACAATCTGACAACCTCTCATTCTTATGACACAGCAGGTAAGATGTAGATCCATTATTAGTTAAATGCCATTTTCAGTCTATGGATCTATCTCTACCTCAACAAAATCATGTGTATTAATACAGTAACTGTTCTTCCTAAGGCGTACTTCCAAGTTAGTATGTTTAAGATTAAATGGAAAAGTCCTGAGTAGCTCTGAAGTGTTCGTATGCTTTCATCAGCAATAGGTGGTCCAATAATATACCACTTGGCTACTCCTTACCCTCAAGATTAGAAAACACAGAGATCAAAAGGTGTCCCACTAAGTTCAGAAGAAAGAAAATCTGAAAGGAGATTCAGGAACAAAACTTTTACCTACTGTGCATCACGGATAAGATTACCCTTTTAGGAGAGTCACCCCGCCAAGCCGTAGGACAGATAAAAGATATGTATCCAACAAATTTTCCAAATAAAAAAGAAATGAGCTTTTTGGAAACCTGGGCATACCTTACATTTAAGAAGGACAGAAGCCATCTTCAGTTGTCAGAGAACAGACACCAAAGTGCTTCTCCAGTTTTACCAAGGACTTTCCTGCCTACAATAGGACTAACCTGCAATTTGATAATCCCAGCAGTGAATCTGTTTCAGCCACAAACAGACCCAGGAAGAAGGTTGCCATCCAGCTTAGCTTCAGCATGGAGGACATTCAGCAGGTAAGGGCCCTACAGACACACACACCCAATGCACAACCACCACCACCATCAATGACAACATCCCAATGCTCCCCTCAGACCCCCCCCCATACTCTTCTCCCAGTTATGTATGTGCATACACTATTGTAAACATGTACATTCATTAGTGCTCATATATATTAACATCTCCACATACACAAACCTAAGGACAGCTGTAACCACACTTCACAATCTGAGACAGGACTAAACATTATTAACTCAGAACACACATCATGATCCAAATTGGGACTCAAGGTTTGAAGCTAAAAGATTAGTCTCTGCTAGATCATATTGGGAGAAAAAGAAAAAAGAACAAAACACAGGAATTATTGGTATTAGCTCAGCCTGTGCATTATTTCTGCCTCTGTATCTATTCTCTAGACTATTCTTGTTCTTCATTATAAAAATTTTAACATTATATTGTGCCACTGCAACACACAGAGGATAAAGAAAACTATCTAAAATAGTGCCACTAACATAGAATTATTCCCTCCTGGATTGCCCATACTGCCTTTTGAAAACCAAAATGGAAATTGCTTGAAAAATACAGCATTTAGATGTATTCACTCTAGAAAAAAGAAGGCAGCCAAAAGATAAGAAAACAACTAGCAGTCTATGGAATATCTTCTACATAGGAAAGGACTGAAAAGTGACTAAGCCTTCTGCCTCAAAAGGACATGCTGAGGTATGATATTATAACAAGTATAAAATCTACTTAAGGAAGCTGTATAACTATATGCTAAAAAGATACAACACAAGGTCCCTAAGACAACCACTGTACTGAATAGATACCCAGGTGCCATTTTTAGAACTCCTGTCAGCAACATTTTGCAGCTGGTATAAACTGAATTTGCAGAGAGCCTTTTGAATCATCATCTCAAAGGTCATTTCTAAAACACCAAAATCTATTACATTATACTTAAAATATTTTACAGAGAAAAGCCCACACTTTCTGAAACATTTTGTTTCAAGAAGCTCTTCTTACCGTTCAGCTGGAGTACATTTCCTAATCATTTTAACCTGTTACTTCAGATACCACCATCTGGAGCATCAGAAAATAAATAAATAAATAAATAAATAAATAAATAAATAAATAAATAAATAAATAGCCATCTTCTATATGACAGCTCCTCAAATAACTGAAGATAGCTATCATATCATCTCTTCTTCAGCTTCAAAGGGCCCATCTTTATAGGACTTGGGACTACAGACCTCTCCTACTGTTCTTTTCCTGGTTAGATCCCAGTGTGGCAATATGCTTCTTAAGCTGTGGTGTCTAAAATAAGGCACATTATTCCATATGTGGTGTGAAGGGTGTATTCAGAACAAAAGGGGACCCTCAGAGAGACAGCGTGGAGCCTTCGTGTTCCCAAGCTTGCTCTGCTCCACTTTTTCTAGCACAGCATGTTCATGAGAATGGGGAAGAGCAGATTGGTGTTTGGACAAGCCCATCTCAAAGTCTTCTGTAAGCTGCCTCAGAGAAACATTGTGTAGCCCAACTCTTCTCCAATCTATCTTTTCTACCACACAATATACAAGAGAGGGAAGAAGGGGAGACTGCTTTGAGAAAAATCCCACCATAAGGCACCTCAGAGATGCTTTTTTACAGTTTAAATTTTTATAGACTTAAACTATTATTGCTCATAACTTTATATTTGTGTTTTCACTTTTTATCCTGCTGTTTTTTAAATATCCAGTCTGAAGTTCATCTAGCTACTTCTCTTTTATCTTAAACATCATCAGTACTGGGTTCATTTTTAAAAATAAAAAGTAGTATAGAATTTTTTAAAATAAAAATAAAAATTAGAATGTTAGAAAGCTAGCTTGTTGCTTTACAAATTTCAGCAGCTGCAAATAAATATTTTTTAAACATCAACATTCGTATAAATGTTGTTTTAAACATACACATTTTCACTTTGATTTTGCTTTTATGCTCAGTACAAATCAATCATTGTAGACCTACTTAATTTCATATCAGAACATTCGGTCACTCAAGAGAGGCACACAAGAGCATATCACCTTCTGGTTTGCTCAGTAACTGTTAACTGTCCCCAAATACCATTCTGCTTCCAACCTCTCACAGGTAAAGGCATCTCTATAAACTAAATGTCCAAGTCAAGGAGACTGGTTTGCTCAGGGAATACAGTTGGGGCTGTTTGTCAGCCCTGACTGAGTTTCTTCCCTAGCTTCTATCTCTACCTTCTTGCAGGTCAAGAGGAGAGGTAAAAGAACCTCAGGGGCGAATAGTTGTGCTTCACATGTGTATTTGAGAACAAAATTCATCACCTGAATTTTCATTTGAATGTATTTTACATTGAACAGTGACATTCAGTTATTGTATTTTTCCTGTGTTAGTTTGCTTGATTAATAACTGTCTTGTATTTTAAGAACATAAGAGGAGTCCTGCTGGATCAAGCCACAGTCCGTCCAGTCCTGCATCCTGTCTCACCAGTGAACCACCAAGTGCTTCTGGGTATCTCAAGCAGAAGACAAAGGCAAACCCTTTACCTGCTCTCAACTTGCTGCAAATAGCTTTTAAAGACATCCTGCCTGAAGGCAGGTAATTGATGATGATGGCTTTCTTCAAGGAGAAATGGATTTCAAGAATACCTACTTGAAACTCCATGAAACAGGAAGCATGCCCTTAAAAAATACTTCAAATCCCATCAGAACTGCCCATGTACAGATTTCTCCATTGCCCTTAGCTTAAAAGACCTCTTATTCAAAGACCTGAATAGATGATATCCAAAATCACGCGAGAAGAAGCAATAGAACTTCCCTCTTATCTTCCTGCCTTCCAGTTCCAATCTTTCCCTCATCTGTTTCAGAGGACTGCAGCATTCAAATGATCTGTAGAACAAAGAGGGGTTTCAGGAAATGGAGACAGAGAAATCCAATGGAAATGAAAGTTCATATACAGTGAGGCGAATGCCACAGGATGCAACCTATTATTTCTCTGAAAATTTAAGGGAACTGTAAGATCAAAGTATAACTATTTCTGTTGTTTCCTCTATTGTGTTTCTGATATTAATACAAGGTGGTAATCCCTCTAATAACATAAATAAAATATAAATGTTTCCAATATTACATTCTGCAATTAGTATTTATTTCATAAATCATTGTTGCAAGCCTCAACCCTTTAAAATGCAAGGCTAAGAAAAGTGGGCAGTTTTTTCTCCTTGAATTAATATTTAGCGCAACTGGAATTATTAATAAAACTTAATAAAGCCTGTTTTGATATTGTTGGTGTAGTTGTTCTAAAAGGGGAGATCCCTTAAATCCAAACAATGTTAATTTTGTTCTTTAAAGAGGAAACACGTCAGACAAAGTACTCTCCTTTTTTCTGTAAATCAAGTAAGGAGAGGGGAAGTATTGACAGGAATTGCAATTCAAGTTTAAACTTCATGCTTTGCAAATCTACATTTTCTCCCAGCTCAGTTCCAGTGACCTGTTACCCTACACATCTATCATAAAGATCCTACTCTGCAAGCAAATACTGCCCTCTTGTGCACTAGAATTTCCAACAAGAGTAATTTTGTCTACCTAAAGTGAGATGTGTAAAATCATCAGTAAATATTTTCTCTGGTGGTTTATTGTTTTAGGCTCACAAAAGGGACTTATTATTAGAGTAGTATGCTAAAAATAAAATGCACAACAGAAATTCTGATCCAACAAAAAATTACAAACTACATATAAAACGCTCATTCTATAGCATAATCTATACGTTCCCCAAATTCTGCTGGAGACTGCAACATTCTAGCAAAGAAACTTGTGAGCATCTTCCCAGGAGCAAGCCCTACTGCATTCAGGGATGATTACATTACTGTAACTGACTTAGGATGACAATTGAGGGATACATTTATATCTTTCCACTTATAAAAATGAATTAAATTAACTCAAGTTAAAAGGGATTATGATCCGTACGAGGTGGAAAAAATCAGAAAGCAGGAGGTTTATAATGGAAAGATAGGAAATATAGAATCTACTGGATACGTGTTGGGATAAAAATAAAAGTAAATTTATGCATGAATGATCTTGCACCGGAAGCCATGAAAGCAAAATGACAAATATGGTTGACCTTCATATAATACTATGCTTCCTATTAACCACCATGCAGAGTGAAACTGTGTTATGAATTTATGGAAACTGTATGAGTTGGGTCACCCTCAATGTAAGACAGTGGTGATTTTGAGGGGAGACCCGGTCAACCAGTGTAATTCAGTAGCAGCACAAACTTTATCTGCAAGTTTTCTGGGTCGCATTAAATGGGGAAATACATTGTTTAACAACCATGTGAAATTGGTGTTTACAAAACTGTCTTATGAGGAATTACTGTACTATAATTTCTTTAGGCAAGCCTATAGTATGCCTGAATTTTTAATATTATATAAATCTATGGCTCTCAAGAATGCTGGAGTGGTAGAGAAGGGTTGGAGAAGGTTCTGAAAAGGGTAAATAAAATAGCAAAAATTCCCAATGAGCAAAAATCACCAAGTTTTTTAATTCAGAAAAAGATATAAGAAAGGAATAGTGTAATGGAATATACTTATGCAGAGCATGGAAAAGATATTTTAGGCCAAATTCACATGAGGTAAAATAAACATTACAAAAGTGCTTTAGAGGAAGAATAGTGTGCAACCCTTGTGATCATAACTTTATCCCATCTTCTCCAGCCCAGAATGTTCACTTCCAAAATATTTGGATGTGCACAAGTGCCAGTTGCAACCTTATGTAGTAATGGGTATTTTAGGTCCAGTTTCACCCTCATGTGTGTGCAGTATTTCCAACATGAACTGCAGGAACAAGTGCCCAGAAAAGGTTCGGAGTTCTTTTTTCCAGGAATAGCAATGTTGTGGCATTTCACCCTATATCTATGTTGGGATGGCCACAGTAACATATGACAATCCCAATACAGTGCCAGGATAATCCCAGGATTTAGACCTTGTCTGGACATAGCCCGCATGTGAACAATCCCACTTCCAAATAGTTTTGAAGCCAGGTTAAATCTACCACAGTGGTATTTTTAATAGCGGGTAAATATAGTCTTAATCCCTCTCACGGAAATCTATAATCAGCCTTAAGCTAGAAAACGTAAGGTTAGAAGAATTGGGATAGCCGACAAAAGGCATTTCCTTACCAATTCAGAATTAAATCACTATCTTGACTATATTTAAGCAGCGTTTAACTTTTTAAATTAAAGTTCTCAAAAACCACTTTTTAACTACCCAATTTCTTCCTTCAGAAATAATGCACAGATGTAAAGCATCTCTCTTCTCAGTTCCAAAAGTTTGGTTTGGGGACCTAAATATATACCACACCTAAAGTTGCGGCCAGTTTTCTGTTTTTCAGATGCAAAAGAAAAAAATCACTGTTGCATCCCTTCAAACATATTAATAAGCTAGATATGTAGACCAATAGATATGTTGCGGAAGAAGAATGAGACCCTGAAAATTATTATGTTTTATGTGGAAAATGAAAACTCTGTTATAGTAACTTTACAAATACTCTAAAAGTTTGGGATGGTAATACACTAAACGGTTATGAAAACTTCTTGATCTTTGAAAAAAAATACTGTAGTCATTTCCATCAGTAAAATTAATTTCTTTTTCCTACGTTCAGTTTCCCCTTCTGTTCTGTCTTCCAAGCCTTTGCAAGAGTTCAAATGTCTTGGCCCCTTCAGTGTATCAGGTATGAATTAATACCCTTCCTTAAAAGAACACAGCAGCAAAGTAGAAACAGACTCTTGCAGGCAGCAGTCTTTGAAAGAACTACAGGGACAAATGGTGACAATGAAGCTCCGGTCAAAAGTAAAAAGGTTAAAGGTTCAGACAAGTGTAAAGAATTACAAAACTACAAGTTCAGCGACGTTCCTCCCACAGGTTTAGATGCTCTGGGTCAAGCAGTAGCTTTTGAATTAAAATGTTCCAAGACCACTCTGGCTTTTGTACGTCCTTAAAGAATAGGCAATACATTTTTTAAAAAAAAATGTTCTAACATAAGCTCACTCAGTGAACACAAAGTCAGCAAGATAAAGGGCATCTTTTAAACAGTGTAACCTAAAATAAACAGATCAGCAGCCAGTGCTTTGTGGGTGGGGGGCAGGCGGGAGGGAAAGCTAATGTGAAGTAATCATGTTCTTCTGTATTAGTGTGCTGACCCTTAGTAGGCCATGAAATTAACTATCAGCACGTTAAAAATCTGCTACTTGTTAAACTACTTTGCTACGCAGAGTGGCCTTAAAATAAAATATGAGGATTGAGTTTCTTCTGAAAGATTAACTTGTATAACCTCTCGGTAGGCTTCCCCTATCACTGAACTCTAGCAGGACCTAATCACCAAACTGCTCAGGACTTATTAGGAGAGATACAGGAGAGTTCCCTCACAAAAATATAAAATAATTACAAAAACCGGACTGGCCAAAACGGTCTACAACATCAACCATCACTAACCCGGGTGATCATTTTAGCACTAGCTGTAAAAATATGTAATTAAGAGACAACTATGACTAACTGAAGAAGCTAAATCCAATATTTAAATCCATGGTTGACTATAAGCTCAATCTTACCACCCAAACCTTGTAGAAATGTCAGAGGTGGAACTATCAGTAGCATTCTTTATTCCTAGCATGTAGGTAAAAAATTCTTTTGATTTAATACATGATACGGTTTGTTTTCAAGGGCAAAGTCTACAAGAAAAATGCAACAACAGGGAATGAAATATGACTTCCATCTTCCGTTCTTCTTATGTTTTGTAACTTTTCAAATATTCTGCATTTATTAAAACCTGATGTTTTATCCTTAACTTTTGCGTAGTCTTGCGAAGTTTATCTACAAGGTCAGATACTGCCCTGCATAATAGAACAGATCCTGCATGAGTATAAAGGATTTTAAAGGGTTTAAAAAAAAAATCAAAACTTCAAACAGAAAAAAAAGCATTCTGAAAATTATTCACACCATTCATCATCAAATATATGAAATCAGAAATCTCAACATCCTGCTCGGAAGAAAGCAAGCAATTATTTTAAGATGCGGCAGACAAAGAATATCTGCATTTAATGATGTATTGAATAACAGCCTGCATTGTATGAAGCCCTTCTCAAAAGGATAATCAATTTGGGCTACATTTTAAACCATGTTGTAAGAAGCAGCATGCAAATAGAAGCTGAATTTTAAAATTTTGTAATACACCTAGACCTACACAAATTTGTGATCAAATCAGATACTTTATCAGTGTTGACAGGAGAATGGAGCCCCGTAAGACTCCTGTATGAAACAGCAAGATTACATTCTTATTTTTACTAACTAATCACTTCATGTTCTGCAAAAAAGAAAATTCAAGTTCCCTGATCAAGAACATAATCCCTAAACTATTCTTGTGTATTTCTTCCTCTGCCTTTGGCAAAACACTTTGCAGATAAGAACTAACTGCAGTCAAATTTCCTTTTTTGAAGGTTTTTTTTAGTACCTCACACTATCCTAACTTGCCAAACAGCATATATTGGGGAATAAATACTGTATACTCACAAGACCCAAAGAGCTTTTGAACACAATGTCAAAGATTTTTTAAAAATCACTTTTGATGTTACTATCCATAAACATCTAAGATCTATCCTGAAAAACTGAAGACTGAAAATTGACTTTCACTTTTATTTGGATGTAAAGTGGGGGAGCAAAACCAATCCTCATCCCAAGTAATATTCCTAGGTTCCACTCCTTTAAAACTTTTCCCCTTTGACAATTTACTTCTGGTATCTTGATTCAGACAGGAATAAAGTATCTTGTAGCAGTGGCATTTATAAAGACAAGGAGGAGAGGAGATAAATTTCGCTCTCTTTATTCACTCACACATTTTCAGGTACAATATTTGTTTCTAGCCTTGTTTTACAGCAAGACTTGTGAGTACATAGTAAATTAGCACACATTTAGATCTTCCTGAAATATTCCACTGATACTAGAGGCAATGGTTAGTAGAATTGGAGCTGCATTCAGACATAACAAAAGGGGTCCCTGAGACGGGCTTCAGAGAGATTGTGTGTGGCCCTCATGTTCCCAATCCTTCTCTAATTCAACTGTTCTAGCACAGAATGTTTAGCAGAGGGGGAGAGGCAGACTGTTGTGTGAACAATTCCATCTCTAAGCCATCTTCGAACCACTTCAGAGAAGTTTTCTTTTTACTGCTTCGGATCACAGCCTGGCAAAGGCCAGAGCAGAAGAGATTATGATTTTCGCTCTCCAAAATGAATCTGTTATTTTGAAGGAATAACAAATTAAACAATCAAATCACAAAATCATCAAAATTAAAAGAAATAAAATATACACAACAGATAAAAATATGTGAAACAATGGTTCCCTACATAAAAATTGTTATCCTCTGCAGGTCCAATGCTTGCAGAATTAGAAATGTTCAAACTCTAAAGAGAACAACAGTGAGAAAGGGCAACTTCCTGTCACAAGGCAAACAGCACCCTGTCCCTTGACAGGCGACAAGGATGGGTGTAAAGACTGCAACAGGCTTGCCCTAATTCATGCTGGGTTTCTGGACATAAATGAAGTTTTCCAACTGCTCTGAAAAGAAAAGAAGAGCTACTACACTTTCTCACACATCCCTGTGTGTCTCTGTACAGAAAAGATTATGCAGCCAAGTTTTTTCCAGCATGCTATGAGCTGCCCAGAGAACTGCAATAACTGGACAGCTATATAAATAAAACAAATGAAAGAACACTAAAATGGGACCATCAACACAGGACATTCAGAGGCACAACAAACACTTCAGTGAATTTAAAAGCAAGGGCATACTTAAAGTGTTTACTCAATGATTCTCTGTTGTAGCCACAAGTCAGCAGGGTATAGGTCAGAGGATAACAATATAATATACAGGTCTCTCTGTATAACTGGACTTCATATGTGTCCAAAAATATCATGTAGAGTATTTAACACAACCAAGAACACATACATAGAAGGAAACACAGCAGTCCCTTGAAACTCATTGGTTTGCTACTTAAAACTTTTATCTTATTCACAAGAGTAGCAAAGTGTGCATAGACACATTTTTTTCTGAGTGGGAGATTGAAATCCCTCTCACTTGGCTGCCCCAACCTTCCCCTCCTCACTCCTCTGGCCTTAGAGAAGGGTTGGGAACATGAGGGCCACACACTGTCTCTTGGCTGTGGGATGAGAGGGGTGAGGAGAAAGAGGGGGCCTTCTCTAGCATGGCCCCCAGGTTTTGGAACAGCCTTCTCTTGGAAAAATGTCATGCATCGGTATATAGTAAAAAAAAAAAGAAAGTTTAGTTCATTCATGCATCTGGTGATTAATTTTATTTAGTTTTGTCTCATTTGTTCACTGCTGTGGGACTTTGGTGTAGGGTGGCATAGAAAAAAAGAAAAGAAAAGAAAGAGGAAGACCCCAAGATGCTGCCCTTTCCATCCTTCCAGAGCTTCAGTGTTTCTTTTCTGTAATGGAGTGGTGAAGTAATGTAATGTAAGAACGAAGGAGATGGTGAGCTTTTTAGCAACTTGATCTCCTAACATCCCTCTTCCCATAGGCTTCTATTACATTTACAAATGTGATACACAAAAAAGTTTGGAGGAACCAACCCTTATAAATATCAAGGGACTATTCTCTTTCTTTTCTAGGTTTAATTCACAAACACTATACTACACTGCTAAACCTCACCACATTCTCTACCCAGAAGCAAGACATAATTCCATAAAATATGGACTTTTATGAAATCTATACTCCATAATGTTACATGGGATCAGTACTGTATACCTCACTGGCAGTTCATGACTTTTACAACTGAAATGCTGCCTCTACTGATTGAAATATACTACATCTCACTAAACATTTTCACTGCGGCTGCATCCCCAAGCAACTTATTTGCCTCTCTAGTTTTCCTCTACCGTCCCCCTATTCCAGCGGACTTTAAAAGTGCTGTTCAATTCT
>MTQE01001141.1:30655894-30671801 GCA_014337955.1 Aspidoscelis marmoratus | reverse complement strand
TGGCTTCCAAAAAGTGCACTGGTAGTCTTCTTTAAAGTGCACTTTTTCCCCCGCAGATTTTCCTCCTTTTGTAGTGCTGGAAGCTCAGAGAAAAGCCGGGCATGGGGGCGCTCAGAGGCAAAAGAATCTTTTTAGCAGGCTTTTTATTGCTTGGAGACGCACCGAGAGAGTATTGTGCTAACTTTCCGAAACGACGGGTTCTCTGAAGATACTGAAGACTATCATTTTGTCAAAGTTAAGCTGGCCTAAACCTGTTCATTGCCAGATGAGGGATCCTTTGGCAATCACATATACACTGTCATAGGCTTTATGATGGAAGAGGTGCAGAGTATAAATATATAGAATAGTTCATGACCACACTGATGCACAGAGGAGTGAGAGTCTAGAACTATTTGGAGATCAGTAAATCGGCTGGCATTTTATTATGGAGTCGTGGTGAAGCCAAGAGCTTTATTTCTATAAATGGAAACATTAGTGCTTAGGCTATCACTATAGGACTCTCTTTTGTCAAGAACCCTGGGCTGCTAATAGAGGTACCTGCTAGAATAGCTTAACACTATAAAGACTTTTTCACCTTTTTCTGCCTTTCTTGGATGCTGGGGTCTTCTTTGGTCATGCACATTCCTGCTTTGCACCTCACAGCAATGGCAATATGGTATCACAACATCTTCAGTTTTGAAGGTCTCCTTCTACACACTAAGCAGGTGTCAGACAGCACCCATTGCTTACTTGCCTGCAGAAATGGGCGAGTGAACAGAGGCTGCAAAGGAAAGCTTCCTTGTCGTCATCGTCCTCAAAGATGAAATCTACATACAGCACAGAGAAGTGAACACAAGCACACAGACTTCACCATTCCCTCTCTGCGTGCTGTAGAATTGAGCTCAGTGTAAAAGCAGAGAGAAGAAAGAGATCTCCCTTCCAACTGCTTGCTTTCTCAGTGGCGCAAGATGGAAGGGTAGAAAGTAAGCTCAGGCCCCAGTTAAGCTTCAGCAGTTCTAGCATTTGGTACACCTTCGGATGGAAGAAGCAAGTACTTATATGGAAGCTGCAAAGTCTCTGCACAACTATCCCCATCCCCGTCCTAGCACACACTGCTACTCTACAAGTTACTCAGCTAGGGTGTGATCAAGAAATATGCAGTCTTAGCAATGCAGAGCCAACACCTAGGAGGGCTTTCTTTGCTCTGGAACGGTGAAGAACAAGGGCAAAAGTAAGGACCTTTTCACACTTAACTCCAGTGGGCTAGTATCCTACTGCAGTTAAGGTTAGGAACAGTGGCTGATGTTCACACTGCAAGCACTGGCACGATCCCAAACTTTCCTACCAGCCCTCAAAGTGCAGACAGTTTGTCGCGGACCATCCACATCACCATAGCAATGGCCATGGCAATTTCTATCGCACCCCAGAATGTTGCTATGGTGACTGTGATACAGCACCCATTTGTGCAGCCATGCTGCACCACTGCCATACAGCACCTGCACAAGGAATGTATCTGGGACATTCTCAGAAGCACTTAAGGTATTTTTCACACTTGGAAAATCAGGATGGCCCTATATGCTCTGGGACACTCTGGGACAGATATAGCACCACAGTGTGCAGATCCAGCATCCAAGAGCATGTAGGGCCATCCTGATCTTCCAAGTGCAGAAAGGCCTTCAGTCACTACTGCTGGAAGCCCACCTCCCTGCCAGAAAGGAGTACAGTTGTAATAGTACTGTTGGCAATACAGTAGTAATAATCTGCTTCAGAGGAAAGTTTTGGAACACTTTGTATAAAATCTTAAAAGGCATCTTCAAGGAGCGGTATTCTAACCAGCATGCTCCCTTTGGTTGCCAAGAAGAAAGGAGAACAGGAGAGACTACAAAGCCCCATACAGTGGGATTGGACAGCCACGGATGCCGACATGCTAGACGCACCACCAGGTGCAGGCATGATGAAGCAGTAAGGGGCTTTTACCTGTGCTGCTAACCTTCTGCTTCTGAATAGCAGGCAACAGGGTACACCAATACGCCCCCAAAAGGACACCTGTTTCCTTGTGGCCCCCTTTCTCTAGAGGGCAAAAAGGACTGGGCTTGCTGGGCTTGCACTTTTCTGCTGCCCAAAGATGAAACTGTAAACAAGCCAAATAAAGGTAAAGCCACATGATGGGAAATTCTGCAATGGGCAGTATTCTGGACCACCAGCAAACATCCCAGGTGCCTCCCTTCCTCACCCCTGGGGCCCCCTTAGACTACAACAGTGTGGGGAAGGGAGGCTGCTAGTGCCCTCGTTGGTCCAGCATACCAGCCAGTGCGTACTCGCCCTACATTTAACACCCCTAGTTACTGCTAGTCCCCACCAGTAATTTTCTTTCCACATTATCTACCCCAAAAGTGAACTTTCTGAGTTATTTAATACTGAAAGAAAATGGTTTGTCACGTTGCTGAAGTATTCTCTCACTCTGAAAGTGGACTGAAGCCGGATTAAACCTTAAGTGTGACCACACAGCCCTAGAGTCAAAGTGCGTTTGGGTGGGTCAGGAGAAGAACATTCAGCCAGCTGCCCTGGGTGAGAAAACACTTGAGGGTGCACAGAAACAAGGGGAAGCGGCCACTCAGCCAGTTCTCCTCTCCACTAAGAAAGGACCGCAAGATAGAGGATTGAAGGAGGCTGTGATCAGACACAGCAACTGGGGTGGGCTTGTTCACACGGCAGTCTGCCCCAGTAAGCCAGTTTGGTCTAGTGGTTAGGGAGCCAGACTCTTATCTGGGAATACCAGGTTCGAGTCCGCCCTCCCCCATGAAGCCAGCTGGGTGACCTTGGGCTAGTCACAGCTCTCTTCTGAGCTCTCACAGCCCCACCCACCTCACAGGGTGTTATACTGTGGGGAGAATAATGGAAGGTTTGTCAGCCACTTTGAGTCCCCTTAAACGGGTGAGAAAAGCGGGGTAGAAAAGCCAACTCTTCTTCTTCTTCTCATGAACATTCCGTGCTAGAAAAGGTGGATTAGAGAAGGCTTGGGGACATGGGGGCCACACCCAGTTTCTCTGAGATGCCCCTTTTGTTACGTCTGAACACCGGCAGCCGGTATCGCAATAACCCCAACAGGTCTCCTCACGCTCCCATTCCCCGGCCCTCGTGTTTCAGTGACGAGAAGCTCCGACTAAGGAGCCGCCCGGGCCCCTAGGAAAACCAGCCCTCACCCTCCCGTCCTCCCCCTGAACCTATCCGACGTCCGGATCCCGACGACACGCACCAGGGGACACCAGCAGCAACATCCGGAGCGAGGAGAAGTTTCCTTCCCCCCTGGGGCCCGCCCGGGGGAGCAGCTTTCCCCCGCCTCAGCCTTACCTGAGGAAAAGGAAGCCTGATGCCCGGTGCGGCCACCGGGCGCGGGTGCCTGAGGCGGAGTCATTGCGGGGCAGAGGTGGAAGAAGCCCCACAAGCCTACGGGGAGGTTCCGAGCTCGGCTCCGAAGCAGCTCGGCGTGGGCAGCGGCGAGGGAAGGGGGCCTCCTGTGCTGGGCCACCGCCGTCTTCCCCGCTGTCGATGTGGCCCAACACGCCCACATTCCCATTCAGACGACGGCTGCTCGGGATCGCGGGATCAGCGGCTAGAAGGAGCCGTGGAGACGGGTCGCTCCGTCCCGTGCAAGCCGCTCCAGCTAGAAGAAAGCATCCATCCCCGGTGCAACACAACACGGGCAAAGCGCAGGCAGGCAGGCGGGCAGGGCGCCGCTAAGGGGATCGTTCCGATTGCCGAGACTTAGAACTGGGAAGCGTGCGGACGGCTGAGGGATCCCGGCTGCCTCTTGCCTCCCCTAAAGCTTCCGCAGTCCCCACGGGGCACCTGTCCAGGGGGCACCCCATGGGGCCCAGTTAGAAAGACTGCAAGAGCTAGGTAAAAGTAAATCAGACGCAGGGAACTGGGGGGAAAGATACTTTCTTTTTTTTAATTTCACACGTTTTTAGACGTTTCACACAGTTATCAAATCGCGGAGTATTATATTTTCTCAGCAGGCTGTAAGCCTGGCTGGGGTATTTTGCCAGATCCTGACTCAAGAAAGTAAATGTGCATTGTCTTAACAGGGTTCCTAAAACACACCCACAAATAAATATGCTTCATAATTTCTGCACCCAAAGTGAACCATAAAAATCATAACCATAACCACTGTGGTACAAGGATTTAGTTCCTGATTACTGGCTTTGGGGTTCACCCTAAATTCCCACAAAGGTACTATAATCACATTCTCAGACATTGTCTATCCGGTCAAATGCAAATCAGATCCATGCAGACATAAAAATCAGGGATATTGGATTTTATAGGATGCATATCCACATGGATCACCTAGATTTTGCAGAGATCCATTAAAATCAGATTACAGTATTTTGAGACTGAACTGGAAGAAAAATCAAGAAAAAAATCACCTGGCTCTTTTTCTCTCTGCCACCAAAGGCATGACGGTGAGATGCAGATTTTTACTGAACCACAATCAAAGGAAACATCACATTTATTTGCATGGACTTTTCTAACAATTACAAATACAGTCCAGAAGCAACAAATCATTTCAGCTTTCAGGCAGGATCTCTACAAAACCACTGCCAAATAATCTATGTTATCCACGTATGTAGACCCATCTATGGATGCTCATAGATTTCCTGCGTTTTCATTGGCCTTCCCCAAAATCTACTGCCAAATCTCCGTAATATCCATGTCCCCAAAATGAACTGTAAATGAGATGAAGTGCAGCTTTACAGAAGTCAGTGGGTTCAAGACTGAGAAATTCTACAAATATCCAAAGGATCTGTGATTAAAGTCCAACTTTTTGTGCCATGATAGTACTAGATTGATGGGTTTTGTGGTTCAGTTCATCGATATTAATATGACTAGTGGTTCCAGATGATCCATGAGGATCTGTGGTCCCAGTTTCTGTTTTTTGCATCATGGATATGCCATGAACTATGTGGTCCTTAATAGTGGTGATTACCTGCCCAGAGACCTTCAGGTATCGGGCGGGATAGAAATGTAAACAAACAAATAAATAAATAAATAAATAAATAAATAAATAAATAAATAAATAAATAAATAAATAAATAAATAAATAAATAAATAAATAAAATTCTAGTGTAGGATCTGCACAGCACTGCTGAGGTGCTTAAAGCCATCATTGGGGGTGCAGGTGGGTTATTAGAAAAGTGCAGAAGCCACACGATCCCACATCCATCCCACCATAAAAACTCCTAAGAACAGTATAAAGATAAGAGAGCGAATACTGTGACACAGTTACTTCCAGGCCGCATCCCCACGGGATGCCTAATACCGATTTCCCGAAACCGAAATAATTGAACTGGATTGAAACTGTCTCCATTCTTCCACAACCACAACCACAAAATATGAACTTCAGGTTGGATAACATGGCCATTTGTTGTATTTGCAAAAACTGTCCCGGCCAGAAACATCAATGCTGATGAATGAAAGCTGTAATGTTCGCCCAGCTAGGGAGCATCAGAAAGCACATGAAGAACATACTGACACTTTTACAAACAGCATGACACCAAGGGGTTCTTGCTGAATATTCCAACAGGATCCACCATTTATGGTTCCTGCTTGGGAGCATGAATATATGTTGTGATATTGGTTTTAGGGAAAGTGTTGCTACACTACCATGAAGCACTGAGTTCCTCCAAAGTTTGAGTATTTATATCCTGCCCTTCACTCAAAAGTCTCTGTTTAAAACATTAAAATACAACTGATCTGCATGTACTGGAAACCTTTCACTCACGACAATACCTATAACCTTTAAATTTGTAAAATGTATCCAAATCATTACTAGAAGAAAATCCACATATCCAGGTAAAAATAGGGCTATAAAGTATTTCCTGTAAGATTTGAAGGGCATTATGTATCTCAAAATGATTAAATATTGCTAGTCCATAGCTCAGCAGCAAAGTAGAGGATCATAGGTCTGATTTGTATTATCTCCCAAGAAGAAATTAATGACAAACCATTTCTGCATTTGCTAAAGAAAAAATTAAAAAAATATATCTGCATGGATATATTTATATATGTAACCAGGAATCGGCCTGACTCCATGGTCCAAAACAAAAATGGACTAATGCATATATAAGGCTTCACTACAATATGTGCATTCTGGTTTAAGAAAATGCAACCAGAACCTCAGGGAGTGAACCATGAGTGATTAATAGTAACTGATAAAGTGTTCCATTACTTTTACATTATTGTTGTTTAATTAGAAGTAAAAATATTACATGCTGTCCCCCCCTCCCCGAAAAAATTCTTGAAGACTGAGAGAATTCCAGTTTACTTTCCTGAATTCTCCAAAGGAGACCTCCAGGAAAGATGTGGATGAAAAAATATGCCCAAACTTGCTAGTTCTAAGGTTACAAAAATACAACCCTTTCTATACCATAAACAAAGAAACAGAAGAGGGCACAAAAACATTTTTACCCTCTTTGTTAATTAGATGTAACACCCATCTCTCCAATTTCCTTTTCCATACATTGAACGGCTGGTTCACGAAATGCTGCTATTAATTGCCAGAGTTTTCAAAAACTCATGGGAGCAAGGGCAGGAAATCAGACCTTTGGGATGGGTTAAAAATGCGAAGGTCATTCACATACTCACACACTTCCCTCACTCCAAAAATAATATACTATTTGACAATTTCAAGGTTTAGCATGTCCCACTGAAATTTGGAAGCTTATGTGAAACTAGGCTACGTCCTGTAACCTCAAACGTTTAGTCTAGAAAAAAACACTCTGAAGTCTCCATCTCCCTCCTTGAGTATCACATGACGTCTGTGCTAAAAAGCAAACTGGCAATTCAGACATCATCTTCACCCCCACGTGGCATGGAAGGAACAAAACAGAGCTTAGGAGAGGTACTGGCAAAATAAGTTGATTAAAACCAAAGACCAACAAGGTCAAATTTTCTTGGTGGTATTATTTTTCTGATTAGTGGAATACTAAGTTATAGTTGAAGCTTTTAAAAGCTTAAGAAAACAACTTCGATGGGTCGATGACATTGTTGCCAAAAACAATGCAAACAAATGGCTTTGTGTTCTCATTTAAAAAAAAAAAAAAACACCCTCTCCTGTCTCCAGAGTAAATGAATAACAATTGCTGGGATTGAACCAGTATTCTCGAAATAAAACAGTAGTGAATAGATTGCTCTTTTATTTACTACATAAGACCGCTGTTTTTCAAGATGCTGGACTATGGATTAAAATTCCAGTTATATAATTACAGCTGAATAAGGCTACACCTCCATATGCAATAAAGGCACCTTAATCAGACCCTACGGATAGGCTCCATCACCGTCAATGGGAACTGATCTAACAAGGTGGTTTTTCTGTGTAAAGGAGACAAAGCCTGTGTTTAATTGAGCAAAAAGAACAGTGATATAAACAGAATAAAATATCACCTCCAACCAGCGATATGACCAGATCCACAGGGCAAGACTACCCTGCTGAAGCTTTTTCTAGAAGTCCAGTTGAGGAACTTTGGCAACTGGCAGACTGTTAGAACTTATGAGTGATGAGGCATCTCTATGCGTTCTGAGCACTGGTTCACTGGAAGTGAACACAGCCCAGGAAGCGGGACAATAATACTTTATTTATGTATTTTACTTTATTTTATTTTATTTGCATTTTTATCCCGCCCTAAAACCAAGAGTCTCAGGGCGGGTTACAACACTTAAAATGAACACATTAAAACCAATACCATATTAAACTATTAAAGCCATGTGACAGTGTCTGAATGTGGGGAGGAAAAACCTGTTCCTTTACTTAGCAAAAGGCCAGGGTAAAGAGGTGCATCTACAAAGCTTGTCTAAACACACAGAGGGTGCATCCCCATTAAAAGCTTAATCCAGTTTCCTTAAACCAAAATAATAGAACCAGATGCAAACGTGAATTTGCCTGTTCCCATTACTTTTAACTTAATGGCATTGGATCCGGATTCTGAGGATTGTACGTGGCATATGTGACTCAAGGTGGGACTCAAGTGGCTACTTTTTTAAAGCCGCTTTTCAGGCTGCCCTGCCCTCTTCCTCCTGGCATGGACATGCCACCCATAAGGGACCCCTTCACCGAGCCTAACTGAGTAGCTGGGTGACTGCCGCTTCCATGGATGGAGGAAAAATGGCAGCGGGCAGCCAACCAGCGATTCTTTCCCCTCCTCTCCCCATTGCTCAGGGCACACAGCAGCAACAGCAACTAAAGCCCCTTTGCTTTAAACATTCACACAGAACCTCAGCTGCTTCCCTCCCTTTCACTTTCTAAAGATCAGAACTTTTAGAATTTTGCAAAATTGCAACATTGTTATTCCAACCATCAAGTGGTTCCTTCGCTACAGTGTAGCAATCGCTGTTAAGTGGATTTTTACACTGAAATCACTGTCTTTGGAAGCAAGCTATTGGGGGAGGGAAACCCTAAACATGGATTCTCATCCCTTAAAACGGTACTGTCCACACAGTAAAAAATGTAAAACGTTTCAAGCACACGATCCAGAGTGAGACCTCTTGAAATCAGGATTGAGATTCACCACGCTTTGGGGTGGTTTAACACGGGGAAAGGGTGTTAAGCCAAACTGCCGTGCGGACTCCAAGGACTGAAAATGTTTTGAATCTGAGATAAGGTTGCTGTGAAGACATGGCCAGAGTGAAGGTTGCCTGACCCACCTAAGGAGGGAGACTATTCCACAGTCTGGGAGCCACCACTGAAAATGCCCTATCCCAGGTGCCCACCCTTTTTGCTGCTGTTAGTGGTGGTACAGCCAGGAGGGCCTCCCCTCCAGATCTTAGGGCATGGGCAGGTCGATATGGAAGAAGGCATTATATCCCAGTGTTGGGTCATTGGCAGAGGACATCAAGGCAAGTGAGCATTTGAATCCAAAAATCTGGTTGTCAGATAAAGCTGCATCTATTAAACACTATTCAGACCTGTGGGACTGTCTGTCCCTGTGATTCTGACATGACACTAACAGAGTGGAAGCATCAAGTTATGACCAGCTCTCTGTGGGATCTCTGTACCCATTCTGCCCAGTGGTGCCTACCTTATGGACCCAGAGTGGGTAATACAGGAGTGCAGTCATTTTTCGTTCAAACTTCCAAGGAAAGATTGCCACCTTATCCAACCCACTTTCAATGGAAGTTCCAACTCCAGTGCTGAAAACGATCTCCAAATGTCTGTTTTCTAGACCAACTGGTCCCACTCGCCCCCATGTTCCACGACTGACTCCGGCCAGTGGATTGCCCTAGTGGAACAGGTGCCACATGGAACCAAGATGCCATGACAGAAAGCAGAGCCTGATGGAGTTGTTGAACACCACGATCTCTGAATCCAGTGGACCTCTGCAAGGCATTGCATCAAGCTCCTGAACTGGAACTGATGAAGAGGAAGCCATGTGAAGTGAATATTCTAAGAGGAAAGGTATCTGCACTACATGGGAATTGGACCTTCAAATACTGCAACATCTGTACTCCCAATCATTGTAGCAACCTTCCACTTGCAGTCATGGCTGTAGGAAAAGGTACCTATTCCACAGCTGAGCAATGAAGATTTAGGCAAGAAATGGGTTACACCTGCCACCCTAAGCCAACCTCAAGCTTGCAGACCATTATGATGCAAGCCCAGATCTGCTCAGAGTTTTCTTGATACAACTGAAAATACATATGGGAGTCAGACAACATTTCTTTGATGAGTTGTCCCATGTTGCTTCCAGTACAAATTTACTTACAGCCATGTGGCACAAGGGGCACTCAGGATAATGGGCTGTAGTATGCCTGAAACTTCAAGTATTTCCTACATGCTCTGGAAGTACAGGATAGTGATCTTGCATGTTGGGATCATGTGGTCCAACATCTCCATCAGATCAAGCAGGAGCATAGCTGTTTGTGCTTCTGAGTTCTGGATGTTGATCAGGGAAGTAGTTAATTTGGATGATGTATATCTAGCCATGCTTTTCCAGGATGGATGAAACTCAAATGTAAAGCTGTTGGCAGAATACCTGATAACAATGTTTCCTTTACCACCCACGCAAGCCTAAAGATTAAGGAAAGAGCAATCCTGCGCAATTCTGGCTGTTTAAAAAGGGAAAGCTGCTGCAGGAACTGGGAGACGTGTGTATGGATGTTTTACCACTGTCACTAGAAGTACCCATTAAGTACCCCTTACTTTTCCCCTTCTAGTGACAGTGGAAAAACACCTTATGTTGAAGTGTGTGTGCGCGCGCAAGGTGGCAGCAGCAACAGAGCGAGCCAGCCAGCCAGGCAGGGTGCTTTCTGGGGGGTGAAGCTGCTGCAGGAACTGGGAGATCATGTTGAAGTGTGTGCGTGCGTGCAGGCGGCGGCAGAGCCAGCCAACCAGCCAGAGTGCTTTTTTTTTTTTTTTTTTTTTTGAGGAAACCCCTGCTGGGGCTGGTAGCTGTGGAGGTGGAGTGGGTGAACAGGGCTTGAATTGCCGCTTCTCCAATCCGTTTTTGGAAGCATTTTAAGTGTTTAGAGTGGGGACACAAAATCGGGGTTGAATCTGATTGCCAGAGGCTGTTTGCTTCCTTTTAACGTGCTTTACATATCAATATAAATCTCGATGTATATTGCACTTTATTCCTTGAATGGGAACTCGCCCCAACAGAACTAAACCTAAACTGAAACAGACAGCAATCACCACTACGGAGTTACCATACGCACCTGAAACAGACCCTGGTCCTGCAGTGGCCACCACTACCACTGAATTGGAAAATGACCAAGTTCTGCCCAAAGAAAGGGACACAGGCAGGACCCAGTTCTAGGTTGCCCTGTCGCTTACTAAATCACATTAAGTTCATGGGATTTCATTTATCACGTAAAAGGCAGAACCATGCTGTAAAAAAGTGTGCTACACAAGAGAAGTCACATTTTACCATGTGTGTAAAAGCAATATAGTATAGTATAGGAAATAATTACTTTAATAAATTGTTTCAGAATAATCTCCTTGTCTTGACAACTACAAACAACTAGCGGAGTTGACATAATTCCCTATTAAACACCATCAGAAAGCTTCTAAATACATTTGTTAAGATTTTTAAAAATTATCTTATGTTGAGCAGCTATGACATCTGTATTCATTTAATGCAATCTTAGAAAATCACCATTTGGCATGTTCAAATCATTTTGGACTACAGTTCCCACAACAGCCATTGCTAAGAAACATGGAAGATCTATACCAAAAAGAACTTTCTTAAACTCTAGGTTTGAAGCAATCCCAAAAAGTATTTATCCATGTTTGCCTGGCCAGGTATCTTAAACAAAATGTTTATTCCAAAGTTATCATATTCATTAATGTTCATATGCAAAAAACCTGAGGGCGAGTCTTAAACTTGGATGCACCTTACCGAAAAAGGGTAAGTTGGTTTTCTTGTATTTGCACTAAGTGCTTAAGAATGGGAAACACAAGATAATGTTTTTACCTGAACTAGGCAGAGCTGAGGGTGGCAGTGTGCTTTAACTCTAGCACAAACTCTGTCAAAACTTTTGTTGTAAATTTGCTCATGGATGTAATATCTCATAGTTTTCAAAGTAATGTTTTCTTGTGTATCCTTATCAATGGACAGAATATCTGTATTTTCACCTCTACCCACCCACCCCTGGGAGCAGGTTTTTCTTGCATAACTGGTAGTTTTAAAAAGTTTAAAAACAGAAATAATTTTGTAGTCACAATTTTCTGATATACACTTGGTAGGTTTGAATTCCCTCTGAAACCAAAGTTCAGCACTTCAGGGATTACTAGAGAAGCTTATGCTTTGACTGGTTAGGGGGGTGAGCAGGGTTCTGAGGGGTAAAACAGGCAAATCCCCACAGCAAGCTTATTTCGCTTTCCCTAAACCGAAATAATAGAACCGGACGCAAACGCGAATTTGCCTGTTCCCGTTACTTTTAACTTAATCGCGTTGGATCCGGATTCTGAGGATCGTACATGGCGTACGTGACTCAAGGGGGGACTCAAGTGACTACTTTTTAAAAGCCGCTTTTCGGGGCTGCCCTGCCCTCTTCCTCCTGGCATGGACACGCCAACAATAAGGGACCCCTTCACGGAAGCTAACTGGGTGGCTGGGTGGCTGCCACTTCCATGGGTGGAGGAAAAATGGCAGCGGGCAGCCAGCCAGCGATTCTTTCCCCTCCTCTCCCCATTGCTCAGGGCACACAGCAGCAGTGGCAACTAAACTCCCTTTGCTTTAAACATTCACATTCAGCTGCTTTCCTCCCTTCCTTTCCCTTTCTAAAGTCAGAACTTTTAGAATTGCGCAAAATTGCAACATTGTTATCAGGTTGAAGTGGTTCCATCACTACAGTGTAGCGCTGCTGTTAAGGGTGGATTTTTAACACTGAAATCACTGTCTTTGGAAGCAAGCTATTGGGAGAGGGAAACCCTAAACATGGATTCTCATCCCTTAAAACGGTACTGTCCACACAGTAAAAGATGTAAAATGTTTCAAGCGCACGATCCGGAGTGAGACCTGTTGAAATCAGGATTGAGATTCACTACGTTTTGGGGTGGTTTAACACTGGGAAAGCGTGTTAAGCCAAATTGCCATGCAGACTCCGAGGATTGAAAACATTTTGAATCCGAGATAAGGTTGCCGTTAAGACACGGCCAGAGAGGTGTTTCATTTGCAAGGAGGGAATTATGTGGTTGCAGTTTAACGTGGCAGGCCAAAGCAAGAAAACTAGACCCATGGACCTCTCTTCACCTCTCCTTCCCCAGTGACAAATATAATTCATAACCCAACTAGGCTGGGAAATTATTTGTTGTAGGCAGCCTCATCAGCTATGGCAAAACAAAAACCTCTCTCTTTCAGCACCTTTTCTGAAACATCTATACAAATCAAGGCAAGGCAGAGGTGAAGGAACCATTCTTCCTGCAGCACTTTAGGCATGGAACTTTTTTTTCAAAAGAGGAGGAAACATGAATGCACACATCTTTCCATAGTAAGTGGCACCCTATATGACTTAGAGGTTAGAATGGGTGTTTTTTGACTAGCACTAGGGTACCCATTAATGGGTACTCTAGTGCTAAGTGGAAAAACACCCAATGATGCCTAGCAATCCAAAATGAGCCTTTTGGAAAACACATCTAACAATCAGTTATAGTACTTGAAAATGTATCTCTTAAGCCCTTTGGCATGGGATTTATGCCATGTGAAGAACTTGGGCAGATCCCAAACAAGCCCTTCTACTCCAGCCCCATAACACGAATCATATTTTTTTAAACAAACACTTCAGTTAGTATTGTTTTTCTTAAACAGGCAGACTATTATAGTGTCGAATCCAGACAGCAGTCCATGGCCTGGGATTTTTGTTTTATACATTATGCTCTTAATTGAGACATGAGACCCCTGAAATACTGCAGAGGTTTTCAATTATCCTTCCAGCCGACGAGAAAGAAATAATTCACAAACGAACCAAAACAGAACACGAAGCAGGAAAACAAACAATATTTAATATTTAAGGACTTAAATGTTTTGATGTCCTGAATATGAAAACACTGCTTATAATATAGTATGTGAGTATTTTGAAGAATAGTTGAGATATCTATACAGACTCTCAAAAGTGTGAAATCTGAACGAACAACTCAAGTGATCCGATTCTCTCGAACTTCGAATAGCTTTAGATTGCAATGCTGTGGACAGCAACCCACCATGAATGAAAGCCGGAAATGAACTACTATAGTTTTAATAAAGAATGTCGATCCTTGGGGCTGTCAGCACAATTGAAAATTTGAGGGCTTGCATAGATATTATCTCTCTTTCCCATGACCAATGAATAGGGAATATCTAACCACTAGACTACCATTCTAGGCTGGCATATTACAGAGTATTTCGCTTAATACATCACATACATTCCAACCCCAAACACCTGTGTCTAGTCAATTTAGAGTAGCATAAGAATATCAATTTATCGATCAATCTTTTAAAAACTGTACTGTATTACAATAAAGACAACAGTGTTTACACTGTTTCTACACATGGATTTCACATAATCCTCACCATCGAATCTGTACTCAAAGGGTGTTTTTCCACTTAGCACTAGAGTCCCCATTAAGGACCCTTCCTCGGTCCTTAATGGGTACCCTATTTATTATTTATTATTTATATTTCTATCCCGCCCCATACCCGAAGGTCTCTAGTGCTATGTGAAAAAAGCACCCAAAAATATCCTAACATATCTGCCGCTGACGTTACTCTTTGCATCCGGAACTCTCCTCCTACAGTCAACGGTTGACGCCGGACCGCTTTTCTGACACATACAAAGCTGATTTTTTTTCCCCTCCCCTGTGGGGAAACCCAACGCGTGCAGCCTGAGTGACAGTACTCTTATCCAAATAGAAGCGAGGGCTTACTAACATTATCCAATAGTGTGAAGGGGGTGGGCCAAAGCCGGCAGGAGCGCCGGGAACCCTAGTAACGCGCGGGTCTCTTTCTCTGCTGCGTGCTCTCAGTCAGGAGTCGGCAGTCGGCGCATGCAGCTGCCGCGGTGAGTACGTCCGGTCCTCCTTCGCTTTTGGTCGGCGGCGGCGGCGGCGGCATGAAGATCGAGGAGGTGAAGAGCACCTCGAAGACTCAACGCATCGCTGCGCACAGCCATGTCAAAGGTCTGGGCCTGGATGAGAGCGGCGCCGCCAAGCCCGCGGCGGCCGGACTGGTGGGACAGGAGAACGCGCGGGAGGTGAGAGCGGCTCCGTTCGTCCTCCGGGCGCTCCGAAGGGCCCTCAGGGGCCACGACGCCGGCACAGGGCCCGGGAGGAGGCCCGTGGGGCTTCCCAGAGGTTCCCACACGCGGGTCCCTGTGCTGTCCTGCGGGAAACCCCAGCAGGAGGGCGGTTGAGGGGGAAGGGGCGTTTCCTGGGCTGCGTTCACACCTGAGTTTTAATCCAGCTTCAGTACACTTTTGAGTGAGGCAAAGTGACCAGTCATTTTCTTTCCGCTGTACCTAACCCAAAGGTGGATTTTCTGAGCTAGATCAAGATGCCAAAAGCAAACAGCTTGTCATTTTGCCCCAGTGCATTATCTCATTACGAAAGTGGACTGAAGCTGGATTAAAACTTAGGTGTGAACGCAGCCTCGGTCTGTTTTGGGCCACAACACAGGTCGGTGCTATACCAAGTAATTTGAACGTTGTATAGCTTAAAAGTGTGTGGAAGTCTTTGTGGAGACCAGGCTGTGGCCCTCTGAATGATGTTGAATTCCACCCACTCTCTTCAGTGTTAATCAATTATAAGAGTTACGGTTCAGCAGTATCTGAAACCTCATTGGGAGCTTATCTAGTTGAGCCACGGAGAAAACTGCAGACCTTAAGATGCTGTTGCAGTGAAATTCTGTAATCCTTCATTTGTTATGGCACTTGACTTCCAACAACAGCCTTCTCAAGGTGAGAAAGTTTCATTTTTCCTAGGAAGGATGTTGTCATACTAAACCACTGTTAGAATTTTGGAAGTTCTGCTTGAACTACACCTACTTTTAGACCAAGAATTAGTCCACCTCCAGAGGTCACGATCAATTTACCAGTATAAAACACATCTGGAATTATCACGTTGTCTAGACGTGGGATCTATACTCTGCCTTTTAGCATTCACACAACAGCAAAGTGATGCCACAGCTGCAAGATTCTCTTTCCACATGGCCTTAACCCTCCTGGTGCACCGTAAAAGTGACCAGTAGTATTGTATGAAGTATTTCCAAGTAGAGGCAGTTCACACTGAACTCTCACTATACTTCTCATGCTGTAATCCAGACAGAGCTGCAGTAATGTGCTGCAATAGTTAATTTTATCAAATTAACAATGATCTGGGACTACATCATGAAATAATTTTGACTCTGTCTGGATATAGGGTGTTTTTCCACTGTCACTAGAAGTACCCATTAAGTACTCA
>MTQE01001141.1:30636045-30655716 GCA_014337955.1 Aspidoscelis marmoratus | reverse complement strand
TAATGGGTGCTTAATGGGTACTTCTAGTGACAGTGGAAAAACACCCATAGCCTCAGTTATATTGAAATTCTATCTAAGCTAAGCAATCGGTCATTGGTACGCAAAGTTGATACTGTACTTTTGTTAAAGTAAAAGGCATTCTACTATCCTTCACAAAAAGACAGACAACTGAGGAGTATTCCAGCCTTTCCCTCTCTATGGCATCCTTAAGTAGGAGTCAGGAAAAAAGTAGCAGCAGAAATGTTTAGAACTCTCTGGGAGGGTTTACTATCTGTGGTTCTGATAAACAGGCAAAGATTCTTCTTTAAATCCTGAATACTAGAGTAAAATAAAGTCTTGTCCCTCCTCATACAACTGGTTCCTCCCCCTGTGTTCATCTTGCTGACTGTATTAACCTTTCTGCATTTCCCTTTGTCCTCATGGTCTTTTTCAGGGCTTCATCAGTGCACATTATTGCAGACCTGTGAGGCCTGCCCACTGTTGGTATGCTTTGCTGACACAGAATGGAGCATAATCCAGATTAAGAGACCTTTGATCTGGATCACTGGTAGACCTTGATATATATATATATTAATCTGGAACATGGAAGCATACAGAATTCATGCCTCTGTGATCTGACTACCAGTTCGGTGGCACACCACCGAAGTTAAGAACTTTCATTCTGACTCCCGTCACACCTGAAAAAAACCACAGTTGGTCTTTAATCTGACGTTGCAACATACTGTTAGATAGCTTTCAAAAAAACTTGTGCAAGTTGAAGTGTTATAAATTCTTAACATGCTTATTAAGGAAGATTCAGCGGAACAAAATCTGTAATAAGCAGAACAAGCCAGTTTGGTCTAGGAAGCAGGACTTTTTTTCTGGGAATACTGGATTTGATTCTGCCCTCTCCCATGAAACCAACTGGGTGACCTTGGGCTAGTCACAGCTCTCTTCTGAGCTCTCACAGCCCCACCTACCTCACAGGGTGTTCTGTTGTGGAGAGAAGAATAGAAATTGTCAGTCCCCTTAAATGGATTAGAAAAGCCAACTCTTCTTCTTTTTCAACTCAGGAATGAATTGTTGAAATGATAATCAAGTAACTACGACATTTTAATTTTCTAGGCATGTGGTGTTATAGTAGAATTAATCAAGAGCAAGAAGATGGCTGGCAGAGCTGTGTTACTGGCTGGACCTCCAGGAACTGGCAAGGTATATCTTCTTTAAATAGTCAGTGTCAGTGATACTTCTTGAAGAAATGAGAATACATTCCTCTCCAAAATGCTCAATGTATATTTTTGATAACCATGAGCTGATGGTTTACTCCATAATAACATATCATTATTGTCCACCTATTTTTATTGCTGTAGTTGTTCTTCCATTTACTTTTGAGTGTCTTGTTCTGGTTGTCTAGCAAAAAGCACTGGGACATGTAACTGATTTTCACCCCAGCAACTGATGCAGTCCTTATTCACCTAGTTGACAATGTATCTAGTATGGATTCATTTGCTTCTTTTGCCTCATGTTAAATGGGTTTTAGGTGCACTTAGTTTATACCTTTTCAGTGAAAATGTGTCTGGCCCGGACAGGCCTTCTAATTGTTACCCTTTCTGCCAGAGATTATCCTTTTGTCTTAGTTAAGCATGCAGGCCCACCATAGTAACAACACAGAGCCTGTGAAGGGGATGAAGATAGGGTCATGATTTATATTCTTCTTCCTGTTCAGGAATCTCAAAGTAGCTTACATGTTCAAAATTGCCTATAACGCCTGTGTGCATACAGTTGTCAGTAGCTGTAGCTGACATGCCTTGATTTTGTCAGCCGTTTGGGGGTCCTAGAGCATTGGTTCATGTTTTAAAGAAATAATAATGAAACAATTATGATAGACATCCTGTGTTTAATATTAGAATAGCACCAATGTTAGAGGGTATTTTGTAGAGCTGTGGCATAGGTAGGGAACAGAAGGTCATTAGCGGACATTGTGTTAATAACATACTACCCACCAAAGCAATTTTGCACTAAAATAATCTTCATTCCCCATGTTTGGTTAGTAAAATTATTATTAACCTACTTTTCAGGTAACAGATCCTTTCAATATATTAACAAATAAAGTAAAGAGTAGTTGAAGAGTAAAAGGTTTTAAAATAAAATCATCAGATAGGGTAGCTAGTAGAAGAATCACCCTGGTTTGGGATGGAAAGGAACAGATAAATTGTCTTACTGAAACAGGCTCTGAATCTGATCGTTTCTGCACTGGGCCCTGTTTTTGGATTATATCCTGGAATAGAGACTTGCCATGGTCTGAACCAGCATGCACATGGCAGGCCCCATTCTGGGATATAATCTGGAATTAAGCCCAGTGCAGAATGGGCCTCTACTCCCTTTGTTTGATTCCTTTTGAGCTTTGATAGAAAATGGTTCAATGGAGTAGGCACTCCTTTTGTCTCACTGCCATATATCAGTCCCCAAATTGTTTTTATGAATGAGTTTTGTGGTCTTTTAGATCTCTGTTACCGAAGATGTAAAAGTTTTATACATACCCCTTAGTTTTCCGAGGGAAGGAGAACAGTTTACACTCTGGTTGTAGGAAAAAATACAGAACTTAAGCAACATGAATAAAAGTATATCTTTTATATAGTGCTTTGTAGTTTAAAACACAGTCCCACTTCATAGCAAGTACATTTAATTTTTATCAGTAGCTTAATGCCTAAAACATGCAGAGAAGTACCTTTATTTAGACTCTTAATACTGTACATACTTACCTAAAACTAATTCTATTCAATACAGTGAGATTTGCTTTCCTGATTATATACAAATTGATGGGGGTGGGTGGGGGGGATCGGTTAGAATTCATTTCATAACACGAACAGTTTATTTTCATATCTCCACGGCAGCATAGGTGCTGCTGTTCAGAAGGCTCTGTCTTGCATTCATTTGCTCTGCTTCCCAAAAGGATACATGGTGGCTCCCAGATTATTCCTCTTAGGTGCGTCAGGTACCTTCATTTTACATCAGTGGTTCTCAACCTGTCGGTCGCAACCCCTTTGGGGGTCGATCTACTCTTTCACAGGGGTCGTTATGAAGTAGCAACGAAAGTAATTTTATGGTTGGGGGTTAGGTTGGAAGTGACCACAACATGAGGAACTGTATTAAAGGGCCGTGCCATTAGGAAGGTTGAGAACAACTGCTTTACATGGTCAGGAGAGCTGTGAAGACACACCTCTTTCTTTTGACCTTTGTTTAAATAAAACAGCTTTTTTTCTAAAATGCTATGGTTTTAGTGTGTTAATTTCATATTTGGTTTTAATGTCAGTACCAGCCCTGCGACTTTCAGGTATAGGTTAGGATAAATATCCTAAAAACCTGCCTGCCTGCTGCAGCTGTTAGATATCTTTGAGGAATCTTTAAAACAATTCAGATTGGACCTGGAATCAAACTTAGAGGGTGAATAATACAGTCGTTCTGCTTCTTGACTTAAGAATTAAAACTGTCATTTGCCATACACAAGACAAAATGTATCCATGAATCTGGGTCCAGAAAATGTGTGTGTGCATGTGTGCATCCTTTGTCTTTTTCCAGCAGCCTCAGTACAACTTTTCTTGACACCCTCACTGTTTCACAGTTTACTGGAACCTAACTTGCAAATAGCAAGGGGCTACTATATCAGTGTAAAAGACCATACTCATTTGTGGAGGAACTATTGGATCACCTGGTGGCCATTTGCAGTGGGAGAATATTTTGAATAAAGTGTTTCTGTTAATTCTTGAGTTCCCATCAATATTGTACATTAGCTCTCTAAAAATATGTGAGGTTTTGGGTATAGCTTTGTATTGCACTGTTATGGTCTATGTTAATTCCAGCATCTATTTTTTTCTGGTAACATCCAAAGGAAATACTAAGGCATGTGTGGTTGTATCCTCAAAATTGCTCCAGGGTGGGATACCATCCAGAACAAATGAGAAATCTGAGGGAAAGGAGATAAAGGTGGAAGACTGTTGTATGAGCAGACTTTTGTTCACAAAAACTTTGGATGAATGACTATTTGGATGATGGGTGCTTCCATTTTGTTTTATAGTACAGTGGCGAAATGCTTAATTCTGAATATTACATATAAACCATATTGTAGAATGTAAAAAAATGAAAGCTTCACTCTCCAATATTACATGTTTAATTAAAAAAGTGCAGATCCAAGTGCATGTACTTTTGAATACTTTAGTGAAATGTGTACATCTGCAATGGTATATGAATTACAGTTTTAAAAATCTGTGACATCAATGGTTCTCAAGGAGTCTTCCCAGTTTCCATCTCCTTGCCTGTGGTTTTTGTTCAACCAACAAACCCTATACCAGATACTGTCACTTGCAGGCATCACACTACTGTCAGCTAGAAACAGTACTCTTTTTTATGTTTCTAAATTACAGAATGCCTTTATGAGCACAAAATGAACAAGTCGGTACTTAGAATGTCCTTTCTGAGAACAAAAAAGGAAGAAAAAGAATGATATCAAGCACAGACTCTGGGGATGGAGTTGGCTGATTTCTCCATTGAACTCTGAATGCTGCCTTCCTGCAGCCTTCTGAAAGGTTATTCTAACCCACATAATAGTGCTGCATTAACCTGCAAGAGGAGAAAAAAAGGAATGGCATAAACATCTTCCCCGCTTGTCCTCCAAAAGCTGCCCACGAACGGATTCTGCTGGCAGAAAACGTGGACTCTGGCCAAAGTATTGGTTTCATGAAGTACAAATTGAATGGCCACATTGTTTCTAAAACTGTGCTAAATTCTCTGAAATTTGAGAGTTTAAAGTGTGCGAGAATAAGTTCTGACTTGCAGCTCTTTCTTTCCACAGACTGCTTTGGCTCTTGCTATTGCTCAGGAGCTGGGTAGCAAGGTGCCCTTTTGCCCAATGGTTGGGAGTGAGGTATATTCTACCGAGATAAAGAAAACAGAAGTCCTAATGGAAAATTTCAGGAGGGCAATTGGTAGGTAATGTAAATCAGGAAATTTCTGAATGTAGTGGGTTTTTTCCCCCTGCTGAATGTATAGTGTAGGTTATGAGTCGATGTCTTCCTTCAGTTTTTAATATACTTTCAGAACTATGTGCTATTTTAAAGACATAGTTACATACTAATTTTAGTTCTTGAACTCAATCTTAAATCACAAGATTGCTACTCTATATTATTGTACTTTTCTGGACTATAGCCAGAAAGAGTAGAGCTAAATATTTGTTACTAGCTTGTTAATTAGGCTAATTTTCTCTTTATTAGTTGTGGCTTTATCAGTTGTGTTGTTTAAGTTTAAGTTTTGTTCAGTTTGCAAACGAAACTTTAACTGTCTGAAATTTTCCTGTATTACTGACAGTAGTGGATACAGGTAGCCTTTGCGTTCCTTAGAGTTGCTTAAAGGTAGCATAATTGTTTTTTTATTATTACACCCAGCATCCATTAATCCCCTCTGCCCCATGTTCTGCATCATGACTTGCCACAGACATCATCTTAAGTATCCAGTGGCATTAATGTGAAGAAACATTTCCATCAGTCCTCACAACTGAAAAAGTGGCCCTTTGATTTCTATAAGAAAGAGATTTTCAATCATCTCTGGTCTTTAAGTTACACTTAAATTGACAAGGTGGGAGCAGAAGTGAGAGCAGAGATGGAGAGAGCACAGTCTGCAATATTTCCTTGATGCGATGAAGTTTCTTGTCAGATTTAGAAACTTGAACCAGCAGTTGAAACCTGTATCATCTGTGTTGTCATTCCTAGAGATAGCAATAATTTAACAGCCAGTCACATTTTTGGTGCTCTGCATTCCCTGGATGTCATCATGGAGATGCTTCCAAACAAGTATTTGGTGTTAGTGAAAGACAGGCCTTCTTCTGTTTCTACCCATGACTAGTGAGTGATAGAAATTCCTTTGCTCCCACCTGTTGAATTTGGACTACTTATTCACTTCACGTATGATTTTTTAAAATGATTTTTTTCTTTGTTAAAGACGATAGTTCAGTGACTTTTCAAAACAGTTTATCAAGCATGCATTTAAATTTTTTCCTGTACTGTCATTATGAAATTTTGATGGAGTTATTTGGGTCACTCTGCAACTGATGAGTTGTATATCATGGTATAGAAATACAGGTGCTTGTTAGTCAGCTCTGACCACAGCCCTTTCTGCACTTGCTTCCTATAGATCCAGATCAGTTGGTTCAGAATAGGAGGCCCACTGGCTCATATTGTGTGGCCATATGGGTAGGGTCTGTGCCATCTGTACTAATGGCACTGATCTGGCCTGTGTTTCCCTGCAGCTGCAAAGCTTACTCCCAGGTAGTCCTGGAACATGGAGGTGTGCCTTCAGCACCAAGCATCTGAACTACCTCTCCTGATTCAGATGGAATAGAGAAACAGAGCTGGGCATTAACATATTGATGGCATCCTGCTGCAAATGTCCTGAAGATCAATCCTTGTAACATCATATAAATGTTAAGAAGCACAGGGGCTAAGAAAGACTCCTGAGAAACCTCAGACATTAGTTTTCAGGGATCTGAACAAATATCCTCCATAACAACTCTGGTATCTTCCTGGTTCCAAACCTTTTCCATTCGGATAACACAATTGGTCATATCAGAAACTTCCAAGAAATCAAGGAGACCCACCAGGGTGGCACTGCAACATTTATCTTTTGACACAATCATTACCCCCCTTAATTTTTTACATTTTCTTGAGTAATTAAATTTTTATGTCATTCCAGAAAAGTTGTGTCTTTTGTTGACAAAGATGATGCTAGGAAGCAAGTATTAAATGTCAGTATTTGTTTCTAATATGATCCATATTGTATAGGGTTGAGAATTAAAGAAACCAAAGAAGTTTATGAAGGTGAAGTCACCGAGTTAACACCATGTGAGACTGAGAACCCTATGGGAGGATATGGCAAAACCATTAGTCATGTCATTATTGGACTAAAAACTGCAAAAGGGACCAAACAACTGAAAGTGAGTACAGTCGTTTCCCATACGCATTCCTCTCCCATTTCTAGAAGAACTAACTTTAGGCCAAAGGTGCTGTAGGCCAGGGACCGGCACAGAAAGCTGGGAGTGGAATGCTAGAAGTCGTTGTCTAGGAACATCTGAGTGACCACAGTTTGTGAGCCACTTCTTTGGGACATACTCGCCATACCTGTGATTCATTTCATCCTACTTGTATGGCTGCACAGATGAGGCACACTGAAACTGTAAAATAATACATTTGATCATTTAGTTCAGATGTGTTACAGAGTAAGATTCACCACATTGAAAATCAGGCAGTTCTAGTGCCAAATGAACAGTATTGTGCTTACAAGAATAATTTGCCTGCTAACTTCATTAGCTTCTTTCCAAGTAACATTTATTTATAGTATTTATATCCCACCCTTCACCTGAAGGTCCCAGGGCAGATTATAGAATTAAAAAGATAAAATTTATAAGCATTAAAATGCAATTCAGATGCAGTATAAAATACAACTATCCCTTCCCATCCTTCCACCCTGCTCCAGCTGGATTACAGGGAAGCTAACCATCAGAGGCCTAGGTGAAGAGGTACTGAAACCAGATACTGAAAACCGTATAGTGTTTGTGCCTGGTGAACCTCTGCCAGGTGGTTGTTCCTAAGACTGGGGAAGGAGGGGTTGGATACCACTGAAAAGGACCCTTTCAGGTGATGCAACCCATTGCATCTCTTAGGGTAGAGAAACCATAAGAAGGTCCTTTGCAATCTTAAGACATAGGCAGGTCTTTGTGGGAGAAGACACTCTTTCAGTTATTCAGGTTCAAAGCCATACAGGACTTTGTGTTTCAGAGTTACCTTGAATTGGGCTTGATAATGAATTGCTAACCAGTGCACCCAGTCAGAAATCCTTTTTAGCACCTGAGCTTCTGAGTTCTGCTCTAGGTCCAGTTTCTGAACCATCTTCAAGGGAGCCCTGTGTAGAGCACATTACGGTAATCTAGTCCAAAGGTTACCAGAGCATTTATCTCTAGTCAAGTTGCCTCTGTACAGGAAGAGCCAAATCTGGCAAACCAGGATGGAAGTAGCTACTGCTGACATGTGAGCCTCAAATGACAATGATGAATCCCGGAGCACCCTTAAGTTGCATGCCAGTTGTTTCTTGGCGAGGTAACTCCATCCAAAACTAGGTGCTGCTTAACTTTCTGGACTCAGGTCTCCATGACAAGCAGAACCTCCATCTTTAGTTTTAGTTTATTGGTCAATGTCTAGCTCATCACTGCTTCCAAACAACACCAAAGAATCCCACATGACAGAGAGATAGAGTTGGGTGTCATCGGCCTACTATAATAGCACCCTACTCTGAATCCCATGAGTCTTGGTGGAGTTGGAGGCACCTCCAACCATCCACCACGGAATATGGTTTCTGAATACCTGTATATTCTGGCATATAAGATGACCCCCAACTTTTCCAGTTAAAATAGAGAGTTTGGGATATACTTGCCATATAAGAAGATGACACCTGGCGTATAAGACAATCCACAACTTTTGAGAAGATTTTCCTGGGTTAAAAAGTAGTCTAATATGCTTTCACTAACACCTTTTGATGAGTTGTGTTCCTGTCTTAATTTGAGTTCCTGTTAACTCTCTGCCTCCAGTTGGACCCCAGCATCTTTGAAAGCCTGCAGAAGGAAAGAGTTGAAGCTGGTGATGTGATTTACATTGAGGCAAACAGTGGAGCTGTCAAGGTAAAGCTAAGGCAACAGTTGAAGCTGTGATATATTGTATAATCTTACAGGACTTTCCTTCTCTTCGGTCGAAGATCTGTGCCGTAGCAACCTTATCAATCTCTCCTAGGAAAGCTAAGATTTTTTAGGGAAAAAACTACAGTATTTGCAGGACTGGTGCAGAAAATGAGTGCTACTTCTGAACAGGGTACTTCTCAACTAAGAGTCTGGTTTGTTGGGAACTCTTATTCAAGCTACCTTGTATGTTTTCCTGCTCGTATTACGATTAAACTTTAAGTTAGTGTATATTCATATTGCATATATGTGATGAGCTATAATTGTGTTCAAAAGAAATGCAGATTCTTTAATACAATTTGTAATGCTGCATTATTTGACATGCAGAGAGAGATTTCATGTTTAATGGATGAACATAATACTTTATATCAGTCAGTAAATCACCTATGTTCCAAGGAATCTGGGGGCATTTCTCTGCTACCTCGTTAATCTTTTGAATATATCATTCAGCAAAAAAATTGTAATTTCGTAATAATGAAAAAATATACCTCATTACTATCCGTAGGATTTCATGAGTTCATCGCTTTTTCATTATCCAAAGATATTTTTCAAAGCTGCTCTGGATTGATCTGGGCGTGAGTTGGTTCCTTGGGATCCCTCTTGAATATCAGATTCCTGAATTTCAAGGAATGAAAGCCTGTGAGGGAAGAAAGGGTTAGAGGATGGAGCTTCCAAAAACCTCTTTCACCTAGTTTGACCTAGTGGTTAGGGAGCCAGACTCTTATTTGGGAATACTGGGTTTGATTAAACACACCTCCATGAAGCCAGCTGGGTGACCTTGGGCTAGTCACAGCTCTCTTCTGAACTCTCACAGCCACACCTACCTCACAGGGTGTCCGTTGTGGGGAGAACAGAAGGTTGTCAGCTGCTTTGAGTCCCCTTAAATGAGTGAGAAAAGTGGGGTAGAAAAGCGGCTAAGGAAATCCCTCAAGCTGCCAAAATCCATATCTGAACAGTCTTTGAACAGCTTTCTCCTTCCTCAACAAATAGTGATGGGGGAAATGTGGAGGTTCCACACAATTCACAGATAAAGAAAGAGTCTATTAATAGTTTTGAATGGCTTTAGGCACTAACATTAAACATGTGTAATTTACAAACTCCTTTCCACAGAGGCAGGGCAGGTGTGATACTTATGCAACTGAATTTGACCTTGAGGCTGAAGAGTATGTTCCTTTGCCGAAAGGTGATGTGCACAAGAAGAAGGAAATCATCCAGGATGTCACCTTGCATGATTTGGATGTGGCCAATGCCAGGCCCCAGGTACAACATTATAATAGAATACTACGAGTTCAGCCTATACTGGGAAGGGATCCTGCCAGTGAAGGAGGCAGTGAAGGACCAGAGGCTCCTCCTGAAACAAGGGAAGAATGCACATTATTGCCTGAGCTTAGATCACTCCACCAGTCTTTTGAAGCAGATATTTAGAGGACAAGGGAGGGGAAAGCAAATACTAGGTCTTATTGTTTCTTCCCCTGCTTGAGTCTCCTGGACTGGCCCAGAGCCCAGGCCACTAGATCAAATTCTAACAATGAATGTGTTACCTCTGTTTTGAGTGTTCAAGCATCAAATCAGGTAGCCTTGCTATTTAATTTGCTTCTGTGTTAGTACAGATAGGAACCTTTACATGAGGGAAACGAAATGGAGAATTGTGAAACAGAGGATTATGGGGAACTTGACATTACAGTACAGTTGGAGTCTGCACATTTAAGCCAGATACTGGTGTGGAGCGGCAATAGGAGGCAAGCAGACAAGGAATGAGCAGTTGAGAAGTTTGATGGTACAAATTTACTAGAAATCAGTGGTAAAAACCATTGCGCTAAAAACCGGGCTTATATGTCACATTAGTATGTGGATTTCAAAATACAGTAGCTTCTGAAGAGAGTGTCTAATAAACTTTCCAATTAAGTTTTAATTTGCTCTGGCAAAAATTATAATGTGCTGGTGGCTAGAAGGGCTGAGTTGCCTAAAGTGGGCAGTCAGCCCTAACTAAGGCAGTGGTGCCACCGACAAACTTAATTTTAATATTCGTTGTCAGCAGTGACTTGTTTCCCCAGTGTGATTAGGTTTTAGAAAACATAGCATTTTCATGCCACTGAAAATAGGATTGCGCTATTATACTTGCAAGCAGAAATCCTGGGCTATAACTGAAGACTTGGGTTGATTAAAATGACGTTGTTTCCAGATATTTTTTCTAATGGCACTGTTCCTCAAATAGTCCATATCTCCTGAAAGAAGAAATACACCCTTAAGAGTATATACTACCAGCTTAAAATAATTCATGGATAGGAACCTGTCAGTCTTTACAGAGTGGTCTTCTTTTGTTAGAAAGGTAATGATGCTAGTGTGAAAAAACTTCTTAAATCAAAGAAGATCATATTTTTCTGAGCATTCCTCTAAAGTAAAAACAACTTTTCTACATTTGTTTTCCACAGGGTGGGCAGGATATCCTCTCAATGATGGGGCAGCTGATGAAACCTAAGAAAACAGAAATTACAG
The DNA here is from genome assembly GCA_014337955.1 of Aspidoscelis marmoratus. Taxonomy (NCBI): domain Eukaryota; kingdom Metazoa; phylum Chordata; class Lepidosauria; order Squamata; family Teiidae; genus Aspidoscelis; species Aspidoscelis marmoratus. The sequence goes on along the minus strand of MTQE01001141.1, from coordinate 30,644,468 downwards.
GTACAAAACCTTAAAAGTTATACTTCTAGTCTGATTCTTGGCTTATAGGGTAGTAACTTGCACTGAAAAATTCTGAAAATTCTACTCCTCTACTGGGGACATACATATAATACATCTGTCAAAATTCATTGGCTTTACCAGAAAGAGCATCAGAAGAAATTTCAATAGATTCCTTTTTTTTTTCCAGATTTTGTAACATTTTTTACAGGATTTAAAAAAAATTATTACCTTGCATTGCACTTTGCATTGGATGGTGTTGTACAGTCCCTCTGTGTCAAACTGCAGATTTTGCAAGCTGTAGCAAAGCCTGAAAATATCAGTTGACAATTACATAGAGGTTACTCAGCCATCTCACCTCTCCTGTAAACTGCTCACTTCATACCTAGCATAATTATATGGGGAAGAAAGTAATGCAAAGAAGAATCCTCTCATTTTCGCGGACTGCAAATAATTGGGAAGGGACCCACCTTCTAGAGCATGTAGCTGGCATGGCAGAATTCCCATGTTCACTTCTGCATTTCAAGATAGAACTGGATGAGGGGAGCCCTTCCCTGTAGGACAACTGGAGAGAATATGCTGGTTGCAGGAGCTGGTAGGAAGAATGCTAGGTCCCTACACACAGGCTCAAGATTTATCTGTAGAATAGAAAACTCATCACTAGAAATGAGTTTTCTGTTCATATATTGTGTTTATGACATACATTTAGCCGTACAAGTAGCCACTTTTACAAATAAACTTTAAAATATCAGAAGTGAAAAAACAGCTTCATCAGTATGACTTGTTCTTACCCCAAAATGGAAATTACATAATGATTGATTTGATCCATTCTTGTGAGAAATAAGTCTTTCAGCATATTATATTTTAAAGTATAGTACTTAAAAAAAATTTTATACTCTTACACTTTGTTTTCTAAACATTTCTGCAGGCTGTGAGTTGTAGGGCAGGGAATAAACTAACTCAGTAATTGTGCATTACTTGCCTATTCAGAAAGTGAAACTAATTTGCCCAAGTGTAATTTTACATCTCAGTGTAAAATGCCTTGAAGCTTTCATTTACAATAAAATAGTGGATTTACTAAATGTATCTTTCTCTTAGACAAGCTTCGTGGAGAGATCAACAAGGTGGTAAATAAATACATTGATCAAGGTATTGCCGAGTTAGTCCCTGGGGTGCTCTTTGTGGATGAGGTTCATATGCTGGATATTGAATGCTTCACATATTTGCACCGAGCGCTGGAATCATCTATTGCTCCCATTGTCATCTTTGCTTCCAACCGCGGGAACTGTATAATCAGGTACAGTGCTCAAAGCTTAAGTCTTGCCTGTTTCTCATCTTCCCATAAGCCACTTCAGCACAAAAGGCTGTGATCTTTGGGAGCTTTTTATCTGTGGTGCTGATACACCTGCGATAGTGATCTTAATGGGTCACAGGTGTATCTTTTTACTGCAGAGGCTGCTTAAGGTCTTCACCACAGGAAACACACTTCACCTTGTGGTGTCTGAGAATCAGGGAGATGCTTAAAGAGCTAGATTTCAAAACTCTTTGCTTTCCCCCCTCTTCTTTCTGGCATTCCTTTTTTATAGTTGCTTTGCTCTTCTGCCCACAGAAACATTACTGCTTTTTAGCCTGGATGTTGCTGCTTCATCTGAACATTCCCTCCTCAATGTCACAGACTCTCAGAGTTGGAAAGGACCCCAAGCTCCAAGTCCAACCATATGCTCAGTGCAGGATTCCCGAAGTCATCCTGGAGAGATGGCTATCCAGCCTCTGAATGGCTCAGTTCCCCTTATCACATAACATCAGTCTGAAGTTTTTTCCTTTACCTTTGCAGTAGTATTTTTATGCTTTGAGCCAACTTTTCCTCTTATTTTACCATTCTGGTCTGAATCTTGAAGTTTTAGTGGTATTGAATCAAAGTGTTTGGTCAGTGAACAAAATTGTACAGTTTGCCTTTTGATAAGAGAAGAATTAAGAAACCTTAATTAACACAGTTAGATGCTTAAAACATAAGAAATTTCAGAACTCCATAGGGTTGAAAAATAACTTATTTTTCCAGTAATAAGTAGGTTATTTTCCTTTACTTCCTGCAAACTAGAATTATTTTTATTTAAGAATGTATATCCTGCCCTTTGCCGAAAGGCCCCAGGGTGGATCACAGCAATAAAAAGATAATAAAATAATAATAAAAAGTGGCTTTGTTTTCTCATTAATGTTCCTGTAGATCTTTCCTTTGCTTTTGTAGATGTAGTTTGAGCACACAAGGCAAAGATTTCATGTTAGAAGCAAAATCTTTAACGTATGTGTCATTCAGATGAACGAATTCTGTTCTTGGTTCTGTTATGAGAAATGATTGTTCCTGCAGTTTTCTAAAAAGCAATCTGAACTGCTTTTATTCCCCTGGTCTTGCGTTGGAATAGTGTTATGGTTCTCTAGTAATTATGTGCATGAGAAATAGTTTCAGATGAAGCTGTAGTGCCCTCTAATGGAAAACAGAAGTTTTCAAAAGTCATTTTCTTGATTTACATAGATAAGAACTTGGTGGATGTGGGAGTTAAGAGTGTCTGTCAGTCAAAATATTTGCACAAAGATTGTAAATTAAGATACCTTGAAATGGCAAAGGTTTTGCCACACTTTCCCTGTTAACTTGATTGCAAATTTTTCAGCTAGTTTATATATTTACATGATGTTCAAACCATTCTGATAGACCCTACACACAGGTAGGGTTTGCAAAATTGCTTGTTTGGTCCCTGCTGCAGAAGCTGTCAGCATGCAGAATTCATTCTGAATCTTGGAAGGAAGCTCCCCATTTACGCTATCCAAAATCCTTAATGCGTCTTTATACTTTTGCAGAGGAACAGAAGACATAATCTCCCCTCATGGGATACCCCTCGATCTTCTGGACAGGGTGATGATTATTAGAACCATGTTATATACGCCGCAAGAAATGAAACAGGTATTTTTTAACTTATGTATAATCAGGAGTGAGCTGTGTGTGGAACATAAAAACATAAGAGGAGCCCTGTTAGATCAGGCCACAGCCCGTCTAGTTCAGTATCCTGTCCTACACAGTGGCCCACCAGTTGTTCATGGGCATCTCAAGGAGAAGACAAGAGCAAAACCTTCACCTGCCAGCCAGTCTCAGTGTGGAATGGAATCACCTGCTTGCTTAGTAAAGTATATCTGTTTTCAGGATTAATTTTTTACATGGCTTGACCAACTCAGCTTTATATTTGTAAGATTTCCAGGCTGCCTGGTACAAATAGTATCAGTAACATTTTGATTATAGTCCCTAGTTCAGTAACGAAGAATATCATAGCACTAGCATCTGACATCTTAGTGCAGAGGATTTACATTTTAAGTGTTTCTGATGTATCTTGTGAAGGCATTGTCCTCCCCATGTAAAATGGTTTTTTGCTCTGTTTGGAACCTATATTATTGTACATTCTTACGACAAAAATACATACTTGCAGTTCCACTTAAAACTGGAATAGCATTCTAAAAGTTGTTACCGAGCAACTCTCTAAGAATTGTTAAACTTTTCCCTGCAATCAATCAGTTTTTATTTCATTATCCATTTCTGTGTTTGCTCATTTTGAAACGGGGCCACTCCACCACTTGAAGGGCGGTTTACAAACTTTACACGGAATTAGGCAGGAAAGAGATTATTTGTCTGTATTTAGCTGTGGAATTCTTGGGCATAAGTTTTCCAGCATACAGTGTAACATTTCTGGAGTGTTCTGGACTTTGTAGGAGGCCCTGTATTGGTGAATGAAGCATTGATTATAATCCTCAAATGCCATTATGAGGCATCTTGTCGAAGATTCCCCCCCCCCCTCATTAACGTCTCAGTGCTGTGGGCTGACACCATACAGGAGCTGTTACAGTTTATCATGTCAATTCTTTGTATTATTTCGGAGATAATGTCAGTGGTAGAACAGCGTTGTCACTAGATAATGGTCTCTTCTGCTGGATAAGTGCCAAGGTGAAGTAGAGGCATTTATTGAATATAAACACATCAGCAAGGCCTCATTTTGTTTGATCTGTGGTTTTTCTATATCAACTTTTTCAAAATATGCTTTGGTGTTGATATGTGGGATTTTGTATGTATGCATCCCTGGCAGGTTGGCTGAAGCACCTTGATGTAGATTACATTATAACTGTCCAAAGGCTACACTTGTACAGTGGGTTTCATTTGTATATTAAAATTAACAGACAATTCAGGAGATCTGTTTTGTTCCTATTCTGAAAGTTCAGTGAAGGTTATTTATGCTATGCCCCATGTGGAGTCTTGCATTTTCAAAGCCATAAAGGATGAAGAAAGATAGTGGTGGGTTATTTCAATTTGTCTTGCTGCCTGATGAGTTCAGTTCAGTTTACACACTATTATCACTTTAAGTATAACCATTAAACTTTATTATTCTGGGCTACCATTGCATGTTTTGAATGCTTCTCTCTAGCAATTAAAATCTGGAAAAACAAAATCTTTTTCCTGCAGTGAATAAATAGTTCTTATTGATGGGCATTGTTAGTGATTTCCTTTAACCTTCTTAGTGTTCTGGGAGTGAAAACCTAGTTAATTTTCAATGATCATTCTGTTTTTGCTTCAGGGAGTTTTAAACTTTTAAATGCTGGAATTGTTTACAGAATTTGCTTTTGATCAATGACACTTTGCTGTTGGCCCACTTCTGAATGTAATGTGGGCAAGATTTAGATTTCTCAACCAACTAGTTTGACAGGAATTATTTAAAAGTAGAAGAGGGGAAGGGAGAGAGCATAGAACAATATTTCTTCCGCTTCTTTTCCAGTTTCTACACAATCCAGCAAATCAAATCTATTCCCGCACAGAAACCCTTGCTGAATCAGGAACAGTGAGCCTGATTTAGATCCTCATCCAAACCATATGTAGCCTAGTGGTTAGGGAGCTGGACTCTTATCTGGGTATACCAGGTTTGATTCTGCCATCCCTCATGAAGCCAACTGGGTGGCCTAGGGCTAGACACAGCTCTCTTCTGAGCTCTCACAGCCACACCTACATCACAGGGTGTTCTGTTGTGGGGAGAAGATTAGAAGCTTTGTCAGCCATTTAACTTAGGATTCTTGAATGTGCTGAGATTCTCCCTCAGAGTTTTAATTTAGTTTATGGAGAGGAGCAATTATGCTTGTGTTTACAAGGGCTGCTCTTTCTTCCTATTCTTTTCATTCACAACTATTTAATGCAGCAGGAATTTTTTTAGATTTCTTTGGACGAACACTTCCATCATACCTGACTATTAAAACATAAGTATATCAGAGGAGCCTTGCTAATTAAGGCCACAGCCTATTTAGTCCAGCATCTTGTCTCACAGAGTGGCCCACCAAATCACTTATGGGCATCTCAAACAGAAGACAAAGGCAACACATAGACCTCCTCTCGTCTCCCTGCAAATGGTCTGGAGAGGCATCCTGCCTCCCTCTCCAGCCTGGAGGCAGTACCTGGGAAACCGTTCTTGTAGCCATTGATACCTGTCCTCCTGATACACCTTCCTAAAGCTGCCCAAGCTGGATGCTGTTGCCTTGCTGAGTACAGTTAATCATATATTTAGAGGACCACAGGTTTTCCAATTCTTTGTGTCTAGGGCATGTCCCTTTTGAAGCTGTTGCTCTCAATTTAAAATTCAGTTTTTATCGTTTAATCAAAGAATACCAGATCTCCTTTAAAAATAATAAATAACATTCCATAATTAAAATAAGAAAGCGTCATCCCCCCAGCCCCATCTTGTGCTATATAAGATTTCCTTACATGATTAGCTTCGCCAAGAAAGGTTGTGAGTCCTTTTAATGATATATAGACTTGTTCCTTGTAGTAAAAGTGCTTGTGTAGTAAAATTTAGCATTATCATCCCAGTATGTCCTGAGCTTTTTGTAGATTTCATCTTCCCTATGTGAGGGAAGATGATTTTCCTCTCCCTGACAAGATTTTGTCTTTTCTGTAAACACTACTACATTCTGTACTTTCCTCTGTACTGGCATATGTGAGTTGGCATAGAAAAACATCTACTTTCCAACTAAGGAAAATATTAATTTCTATAATCCAAATTAATATTTTTGTGTGTAGAATTTTGGAAGGATTTACAAGTTCCAAGGTTGATTATAGAATTCACTTCTGCTGACATGTTACACAATGATTACCTGCTGCAATGAGTGTCTTTCATCAGTTTTCAAGTAACAAATAGCTCAAAAAAAATTTTGTTTGTTGGTTTCAACTGGAGTATAAAGAGCCTAGGTCTAATTATTAACTATTTCTGAAGCTTTTTCTAAGCTTACCACATTGCTGTGTATGTTGCTGATCAAGTTTTGATCATAATTGTCTTGTTTTTTCTTCAGAGCAACTCAGTAGCAATTGCTGACTACTTTGTTAATTAAGATTAATCTCAGTATTTTTGTTGATTTTGAACCCTTCAGAAACAGCTATGAATTGTAATATGGCCCAAACCACCTGCCTACTATGTCAAACCCTGTTCGGGGCTTGTCTTCCCCCTTCTCCTTCTTTCACATACTGATTCCCTAGGTGCATTTTTATGGCTTTAATTTAAGCGAGTGCTTCTTGATATCTTGTTTACAAAGCTGCCAAAGTGAAAAATACCTGTATTATATGAGGCTCGCGGTTTCAGAGTTATCTCAACACTACAACACAACATCATTATCCAGTCTGCCCCTTATCACTCAGCTGGTAATACGGACAGCAGGGAGCCTGGTGCCACTTTCTTACAGCTCTATATGCTCAGACTTATTGGTGATATCTTCTTCAACTTTACAAAGATCTTCAAACTGGTACAAGCTAGAGACTGTTCTTCATAGATTAGATTTATCTGAGTGGTTTTGTGGAAGTAGAGGAACCATGCAGAGTAACTTTTTTATTTTAGCATCTTATTGTCAAGAGGTTAAAAACATATATAGCATGAGTGTGAGTAGCTAAAGGACATTTTTGACTTTCCTGTGGGATTGGACTGTGCAGTATTATATGATCTGATTCTATAGATGAGCCTATATATGTGACGTAGGAGATTTAAAGGGATTCTGAATGGATGCCCCAAAATATTTTTACAAATGTCCTGCTGCGCCTCAATTATAAATAAACCCGCCCATATTCAAACTATGGCTTATATGCTATCATACGTACTTAGTTTTAAAACTTTTAAAGCTGTACACTATTAAAGAGACTATTTCTGTGCCTTATCTTACACTCAATAGATCATAAAGCTTCGAGCTCAGACCGAGAGTATTAATATTAGTGAAGAGGCATTAAACCATCTTGGGGAAATTGGCACTAAAACAACATTAAGGTAAGCTTGCTGACTATCAACGTAACTAGTTTTAGAAATGTTGTGGGGGTGTGAATAAGGGAATAACAGTGAACCTCTGTAGACTGTATAATTCAGTTATGCTAAGGACTTCTCTTAAAATTTTCTTCTGGTTCTCGTCACACATTTTCACTCTAGAAAAATGCAATTCACTTTGTAGCAGTTTTAAAAATTATTCTGTATCCTACCTTTCAGCTAAGGTATTTTGTGTGTGTTTTCCGTACAAAATCCGTATTCATATGCTACCCAGAGACGCAACAATAGTTTTGTAAGAATTAATAGCAATTCTAGAACAATGATACAATTTATAAATGGAGTCAAGGTTCCTTTCAGTGCTTCTTGGGGGTTTTTATTTTGCATTCTAAGTAATTCTGGGCATCTGAGCAGGTAAGTTTATTCAGAGCCAATTACTGATATTGGCTGATTTGAGTTGCCCTATTTGCATGCAAATATTTTCTGCTTTTAGTAGGTCCAGATCTAAAAGGACACTGGTACTTCTAGCGCAGTCTTCACAACTGTATAAAATTATTTGGGGACTAACACAAATTCTTTCAGTTACTATAAATCTTTGTAAGGCAAGGAGATATCCTTAAGATGGATTGTACTATTATGGAAACCAATATCCAAAGAACTGTCCAGCTATTTCTACACAGTCAAAAATATCCTAAAGCTGTTTCTTTAAGCCACATGTGCTTTTCCATTTCACTGATTTCTTTTGAAACACATTGATGTTCAAAAAGTAGTGTGTGTTCTCTAACTGGAGAAAGTGTTGCTCTTCACATTGTAAGAAGTCAAGTTCTTGGGGTGCCTTTTAGTGGTTATTTGGATCTTGGCCTAAATGTTTAGTGGACATGTCTGGAAATCAAGCCCATGCATTCTTAATGAGGGATATTTCTATTTTTGTCTCTCTTGGACAGTTTCTCTGTTCTAGTTTGTAGCTGGCATGTTAATTTGACACCTGTTCTTATTATTTGGCCATAGGTATGCAGTGCAGCTACTCACCCCAGCCAATCTGCTAGCCAAGATAAATGGGAAAGACAGCATAGAAAAGGAACATATTGAAGAAATAAATGAACTCTTCTA
>MTQE01001141.1:30613021-30633800 GCA_014337955.1 Aspidoscelis marmoratus | reverse complement strand
GGCTGTGGCCTGATCCAGCAAGGCTTCTCTTATGTTCTTATGTTCTCAGTCTGACTTGGATAGAGAGAATAGAAGAAAGATGCTTATAAACGGCAACCAGAAAAGGACAGGGAGAGCAGAATTGCTCATTTTCATCATGGTCAGTGCCACGTGGCCTCTCCCCCTCCCAGCTACAAGGCCAGCTGGGAAGAAGCCTAGCCACTTGGAAAGCCACTGCAGTCTTCACAACTGTATAAAATTGTTTGGGGACTAACACAAGTTCTTTCAGTTACTATAAATCTTTGTAAGGCATATTGGTGAATATTGCTTTACTTTTAACAGGCTCCCATATGTTTCATCCAATCACCTGCCCCCTTCACCCCCTTGCCTGACAGCTGCAGAGGGCTGGGGTTGACTTCCCTCAGTTCCAATCCCCTTTGGATGGTTCATGTTTATAAAACAGGAGTTCACGATATTCTTAGTTGAGTACTGTTAAATATGCCTAAGCACAAGCCTATCCTGGATTTGGACCGAAATCTAGAGAAAATTTAAGAGTTGACAGGAACTGGAAGATGTATATATGCCACATGTTTCCTTGTCCACTGTTGTTTCCTTCTATGTCCATCACTAAAATGTTCTGTGTGACACCAATAAATTATACATGGAAATCATGAACATTTTAAACAGATAAGCCTAAATTTAATATTGACATCATTTTTAATTTTTGCCAAGTCAAATTATACACACAGCTTCAAACTGCAAAGTTCAAACTGTGCTTAACTGGTCTGTGCCAGAACTGAGACCTCCTTACTATTGAATTACTTACAGAATTAATCATGTTTCCAGTTAGGTTTAGTCAAGTAAATCCTTTGAGGACTTAATACATCCTTTTGCAAAACAGTTGTGCCTCATTAGAGGGGTTTGAGTCTCAGAACACCCTGTGATTTGCAATTAAGGCAGTGAGCTTTTGAGAACATAGGAGTTAGAACCATCTAGGAAGCTTTCCTTTTTTTATATACCCACCCCTCTCATAAAAAAAGTTTACCTGCCTAGGTAGGTAGTGTAAGGGAAGAAAGTTAAGAGTATCTTCAACAGAAGGGATTACAGGATGCTGTGGAGGGCAGTGAAATGAGTCTTAATGGGTAGAAAGAGTATAGATATAAAATTGCAGCGCCTCAATTTCTGAGTCACCAGTAAGACTATAAGTACACAAATAGTGTAATTTTAAGTGTGCTCAAAATTCAGGCTTTAAAATATTGGCCTGCAACTCTAGCTTATATTTGTTGTATCATCTGCCTTAAATCTTCCTCTTTTCAGCTAAAGTTGAATGGCAGCAGATCAAATATGTAATACTGTAAGTGACAGTGAAAATAAGCAAAAAGTATATTTTTAAATATATATATATTGGAGCCCATCTCCCGAGGGGAAAAAAAGGCCATATCCTAGAATTTATTGAAAAGTTATGAACAACCCAGTTAATGTGGACCTAGGGCGGTTTCTGGTAAGAATGTTGCATGATGCTATTGAAAGTTCTTTAGAAACAATTGATTTTATCCTTCCTTGCTGTGCTAGCAACCTTGATTTGACCAAAACTATTCACGTGTAAAAAGACCATATCTCAAACTTCCAAGCATCATGCAAAGGGGTGACATATATATCACTTCCTTTCTTTGCCCCTTGCAAGATTTCCAGATGTGTGCTTGCCCCTGCAGTGAGAAAATGCAACACTCAGAAGCATCAGTCCCACTTTGGTAACATATTCAGAATTGTTTTTTACTTCATAAGAAATGAAACCATTGTCTAAGATTTAAAAAACATTTTAAAAAACTTAAAAACCAAGATCCCAGCAGATAAACAATTGACTTTTACAATCCAAATTAACGTGATGAAAATAAAAAACTTAAACGCTAGGAAACAAAACAATGGCAAAACCAAATGAACCTGGAAAAGTAAAGACTGGGAGAAGCTACAAAAACTGTTATAGATGCCAATTAATCTGGCCTTAGGCATAGGATGCAAAACATTTTGTGCCAGAATTTTGAACCAGAGGACCACATATGAGAATAAAAACCTAGACCATTTAAGGCTTTAAAGGCTCTTATCTGGAGTTTGACTTGTTTCATGTTTATGAGATTCACATACAACTTGGGAAATGACATCTTCAGACGTGCACACTCAGAGGAGCATCATAGCCAAACGTGCCAGCTTATGTCATGTTCTAATATTTTAAATACCGTATATTCCGGCGTATAAGATGACTCCCAACGTTTCCAGTTAAAATATAGAGTTTGGAATATACTTGCCGTATAAAAAGACAACACCCGGCGTATAAGAGACACCTGACTTTTGAGATTTTCCTGGGTTAAAAAGTCTTATACACCAGAATATACTGTATCTCTGATTCCACACACATGTGCAGAGCTTGCGACCTATTTGTGTGGGACTGGGGTTACAGTTGAACCGTTTGGCACGAGAGGCTGTGTTCTGACTTGCTTGCCTCAGTTGTCAGGGAAGGGGCCACTGGAGCGATGGGGAGCTGCCATTCAGTGACAGGGCCCTAAGAGGACAACAGGGGAAGGACAACTGAGCAGCTGCTTCTGACATGGAACTGAGTGGTCAACCCAATTGCTTGACAATGAGAACTGAATCATGGTCTTCACCACCACTGAGTGTAACAGAGGACAATACAAGTGAGGTTCCAGCTGTTTTGGTCCTGTTTTGGTCCTGCCTCTGGCTTCCCACAGTGCTAGGCACCTCCCCAGAGATGAATATGAGCCTTTCCCCCTCATCCGCCTCCTCCCATAAGCTTAGTCATTCAATATTCTTGGCTCACATTGGCTTTTAGGAAAATAACCCTCACAGAGGACAAACTATCATAAGGTAGTTCCCTAATGATTGAGAAGCCCTAGTATAGGGGTTGTTACAGCCTACTGGGGGAGCATCTGGTCTCCCTCCCTTTCAAAATCTGAGAACCATGAGAACCACCATTCTAGGCTGAACCAGTGATCCATCTGTGCCAGCACTTTGTTCTCACAATGGGCAACCTATGGGAAGCCCCCAAGCTGGGCACAAACTTAGTAGCACTTCCCTCACATTGTCCCCAGCAGAAAATCTTTAATACTATTCCCAATACTACTTCTAATTAAGGCTGCACCCAGATGGGGGTATACAGCAGCATTACGGCATTGCTCTACGTTGGGGTTGCCCCACATACTGTAGGCAACCCCACCCTAGCCCTGCTTCCCCTCCCCCCTCAAAAGCACTTTTCACTATTGCTGGATAACTCAGCAGTAGTTGCAGGTTTTTCAACAGTAATGCTTTTTAGGCTGCCCACTTCTCTTCTGGACAGAGTTACCATTGTAGCTCTGTTCAGCACACATGCATAGAGGCCAAAACTGCCATCTACACATGTGCGGAAGTGACGGCAAACACGCACAGGCAGTCGGATGCCTGGAAACGCGCGTAATTTAAAATGTGCAAAGAGAACGCCAGCCAGCATTAGCTAGCAAGAGATAATGGTTGGGGATCAATATCCTGCATTATCCCTTCCTAGCAGGTTATTCAGCCACCATCTGGAGATACCTTATGCCCCATTAATTACTTACCTTTTGAACCAACCCAAATTCATAGGCATTACCGTCTCTTACAGTAGTAAATCTAATTAAACTATGTGTTGTGTGCAGAAATCTTCCCCTTTCTACTTCCAACAGTCAGCTTCCTGGATAAACTTGAGCGTTATTATTCCATGGAGAGCAGGGAAAGCTTTTTACTTATTTGCCCTCGATTTTGGATGGTTTTACATACCTCTCTGTCATGCTTGGCTAAAAAAGAAAAGAAAAAGCTTCAAAAGCTTTACCCTCATAAGGAAAGTGTTCCAGTCCTTTGATTATTTTAGTTACTCTTTTTTAAAAATAGTTTCCAGGTTTGTAATATCTTTTTTGACCAAACCTGCACAACATTCCATTGCAGAGAAGATACAATATATTTTTCTTCAGTCCTTTTCCTAATGAGTGAGTATTTGGACAATGTTGCTTACAGCATAAATCTCAGATGAAAGGTTAGGGGTAAATCTTGTTATCTCTTATTTCTTATAGCAGTGTTTGAAGACCAGAAGGGAGTTAGGGAACAGCCTTTTCTTGCTCCTCTTGTGCCCAAATGTGGGGAATACAAAATGTTTTGCTTTTTTCCCCTTTAAATCTTACTGTGTCTCGGTTGGTCTTAAGCTGTATTTGCTTGTCATGAACAACAACAGAGGAATAATCTATTTTAATTAGTCATTGTGAAGGATCTGCAGAACGAGTTTTCAGGAACACAGGACGCCCAATTTTTTGGCTTGAACTCAGAATCACCAATTTAAATTTAGTCAATGTATATTATAGTTGTTCCTTCTTGTGCATTTGCAGTACATGTTTAGAAGTGTTTTTCATTGTTTCAATCGGATTTTTTCTTGCAATTAGTAATTAGGCCAAGATTTTTTCAATTTAAATTATAAGTCTCATTATGGGAAAAAATTTGAGAAAATGCATTGCTCCTTAAATAGTTAAGCATTATAAAATGTCTGATAAAGGCAAAAGCTAATATTTTTTAAAGAAACATTGAATGCTAAATGGTAGCTGAATGTTTATCTGATCTATTAAGTGATGCCCATCACAACTGTTGGTATTAAAGCCTTGCCATGAAATTGGCCACCATATAACTGATAAAACATTTAAACTGAAAGAAAAGCAGCACCATATACTGAACTGTAATTTTCATTTAAAATCAACAATCAAGAGTGCTTATATATGGAGGGCAGAATGATCTAGCAGCATGGAAAATCTCATCTCAGTTGCCTAAGGTTTATTATTAAATGTGTGTGGGGAAAACCCACTGCATTATTTTAATTCAGCTCTGCCCATTTTCCAGAAGTGCTGCAGTTATGGCATTAATCTTCAAAGCGAAGTTTTTACGACCGATTGCCTGCACACTATGAGAAGTTTCTCCATCCATTAACCAGAGGGAAACGGGCCTTGCAGGGTAGGAAAATATTTGTTACATCTTATCAGGGTGACACATAATCTAACAACAATTACAGCAGGCCCATATTTTGTACTATTTCAGTTCCAGAGTGAAAAATTGTTCTAATATTAAACCTGGAGTGGGTGGGAGTTACAGTAACCAGCTGAATATTATAAGGTTTTCCTTCAGGATGTGGGCTTTGTGATTACTGGGATCTTGCACTGAGCACGTGTATGCACATAAATCCAGTGTATGCACATACAGTCCATGCAAATAGCGCTCTAGGCACCAGGAAACCAGCCTGAAGGACGATTGTACCCATGCAGGGCTGACATTGCGTCCTCTTTGTTAATGTAAACACTTTTCCAGGCACTTCAGCTCAGTTGCATTCTTTCAAAGGATAAGACTGCATGAAAAAAATTGCCACCACCATCCACCAAATTACCATAAAAGTAGAGGTTATTTTAATATTTACGTGGTTCAGCATTCAACTCTGCTATCCGTTTTAAGGGAACTGGGCAAATCATTTGTAGTTTGTTATAATCAAGGCAATTTTAAAACACAGTGGCTTATATCCAACTTGTGTGAGCATAGCTGTACTTGCATATGCATATTCCCTGCTGCATTTCCATGCCCTGTCACCCTCAATCTAGAATTGAAGAAAACTGGGGAAACCCCTGGGGTAAAAAGGGAGGTGGCACAGACTAATGCAATAGAAAGGGAGAACTGGCCAAAAGGAGCAAGAGACAGAGCGAGAGAAACAACTTTGCCAAGAGGAAGCAGAACATTTTCAGCTTTTGACGCTTACCTTTGTGCTTTGGTTGTACTGCTGGATGGTTGGAAAATTCTTTACCTCTTGTTGCCCTGAAGGAGGGCTTTATTTCACTGTTCAACATATGCCATGTCTTTTAGCTAAATCCACCTCACACAGCATCCCTAAGAATTTATTAACTAGGGATCAATTAACAAACACACCACTATACAGAGGGCCTTTTCACACTTAACTGCAGTAGGAAAGTATCCCATGGAAGTGAGGCATAGGGACAGTGACTGGTATTCACACTGCAAGTGCTGTCACTTCCCAAGCTTACCTGGGTCTTGAAGTGCAGATGGTCCTGTCTAGGACTGTCCACATGGCTGTAGCAATTGCTGTGCTTGCCGCCCTGTTGCTATGGTAATTGGTGATGCAGCGCACAACTGCACAGCCCCCATGCAACCTTCACATAGGAAGTAATGCAAAGGTTGCATCAAGGGGTTGACTGAGAATGCCTTAGGCTCTCTCATTTAGGGTGTGGAACAGTTTTTACTTCATAGATAATGGCAATTAGGACAGCTCTGGGCTGTTCTGGGTCAGAGGCAGCATCGCAGGTGCACATGCTCAATTTCAAGAGCACTCTGGACCATCCTGATTGCCTTAGTGCAAACTGTCCCAGAGATTAACACACCAGACACCTGTGGATACATAACAAAACAGTCAAATTCTTTTCAGGGTAGTTGTCATGCCCTGCTCAGCCTCATCAGAAGAGGAGGACATGCCTGCAATGCTACCACAGGCTGAGAAGCAGCCACAGCATGGCATGGCAGGCATGGAAGAGTTAAGGCCGGTTCCAGGTGAGCAGCCAGACAGCTCTGATGATGAATCCACCAGCAGTGAGCCTAATCAAAGGCTCTCTCATCACCTACTTAGGCAGCAAAAGCAGGTGAGACACAGATCAGAGCAATTAGCCCAGCTGCACTGTGGGCGTGGCTCTGACTCCTCTATTTAAGAACAAGCTCACCTTGCCTCAAGTTACTGCAGGCAACGTCTTTGCAGTCTCGTGTTACCTGAGCTTGAAATCCTGGACTCCTTGTGACCTGCTGACCCTTTGGACTGCCTGACCCTTGCTGACTTTCTGGACTCCTAGACCCCGGACCGGAACTGACCTTGAGAACGCCTAGAACCCTTGGGACTGAGTAGCTGCGCAAGTGTTTGCCTGTTGCCTGACCAGCCTGCGACGTGACTGTAGTCAATGAAATAAATATCCAACTAGATTGGACCCATGGCCTATCTAGTCCACCAGTCTACTGTTACTGTAGCCAAGTAGCTGCACAAGGAAGCCCACCGGGACAATTTTTAATAATACATAAGCATTGATAGCCTGACTTTCCTGAATTGGCCTAAACCATTTTTAAGCCATCCAAGCTGGTAGCCAATGCCATATCTCATGGGACTAAATTCTAAAGTTTTATTATAATGTCATTTGTCTATCCATCTATCCATCCATCCTTCATCTTGTCTGTACTGATTTGTCCAAAATTTTTAGCTTCATTGGGTGGCCTGTGGTTCGAAAATTTTGGAAAGGGCGGGAAACCTCCCTATCCACTTTGTCCACACCATGTATAATATTGCACACATCTATCATGTCTCCTTTCAAGACTAAAAAGAACCCAGACATTACAACTTTTCCTCAAAGGAAACTCCACCAACCCTTTGATCATCTTCAACTCTGCTATAACTTTTCTGAGATGTGGTGACCAAAACTGCACACAGTATTCCATTGATTTGTAAAAGAGCATTATAATATTATCACTGTTTTCAATAACATTTATTATCCCTAAAATGTTGTTTGTTTGTTTTTGTGTTTCTCCCTATACCCAAAGTCCTCAGAGTGGGTCACAGTAAAATCATAAAACAAATAAAATATATTAGCTAAAACAATAACCTTGCCTTCAAGGGGAGGGAAAGCTGTTTTTCCAGCCAAAGTCCAGGGTAAAGAGGGTCA
Organism: Aspidoscelis marmoratus; assembly: GCA_014337955.1. Classification (NCBI taxonomy): domain Eukaryota; kingdom Metazoa; phylum Chordata; class Lepidosauria; order Squamata; family Teiidae; genus Aspidoscelis; species Aspidoscelis marmoratus. The sequence continues at coordinate 30,626,061 of MTQE01001141.1, read as the reverse complement.
CCTTCACTAGTTAGCTGATGCATCTCAGATGAGAGGGTATTCCACAGCCTGGTGGGCTATAACCAAGAATGTCCTCCCATGATGAAACGGGTGGCACTGCCAAGAGAGACTCACCAGCAGATATTAGGGCATGAACAGGTCTATGTGGGAGAAGGCGTTCCTTTAGATCAGCGATTCTCAACCTGTCGGTTGTGGCCCCTTTGGGGGTCGAACTACCCTTTCAGAGGGGTCGCAACAAGTCTCCCACCTTCCTGCCCCATCCTCACCCAAGCTGCCCCACCTCCGTGATTGGGGGTCTCCACAACATGAGGAACTGCATTTAGGGGTAGCAGCATTAGGAAGGTTGAGAACCACTGCTTTAGATATTTAAGGCTTAAGCTGTTTAGGACTTTATAAATTAATGTTCATACCTTGAACTGGGCTCAGTGGCAATTTGGCAGCCAGTGCGGTTCTTTTAAGATAGGCATGATATGAGTCTGGTGAGAGTGCCAGTTAGCAGTCCAGTGGCTGCATTCTGCAGCAGCTGCAACTTCAGAAGCATCTTCAAAAGCAGCCCCACGTTGAGGGCATTACAATAGCCCAGTCTGGAAGTGACTAGAGCGTGAATTGCTTCAACCAGACTGTCTTAGTCCAAAAAGGACCATAGCTGGTGAATCAGCCATAGCTGGAAGTAGACACTCTTGGCCACTGCCTCCACGTGAACTTCAAGGACACATCCCCATTACAACCTTATTTCAGTTTCAAACCATTTTCAATCCTCGCAGTTCCCACGTCAGTTTGGCTTAACACACTTTCCGCGTGTTAAATCGCCCCAAAGCGTTATGAATGTTAATCCTCATTTCAACAGGTCTCACTCCGGCTCATGTGCTTGAAACATTTTACATTTTTTACTGCGGGAACCCTTCCGTGTTAAGGGATGAGAGTTTCCCTCCCCCAATAGCTTGCTTCCAAAGCAAGCTGTAAAATCCACTGCTTAAAGCTACACTGTAGTGATGGAACCACTTCACACCTGATGATGATCTTGCCATTGAAAGTTCTGACCTTCTAAAAAGGGAAAAGAAACAAAAACAGCTGTTGGTTTGGGGAGATGTGTGAATGTTTAAGGCATAGGGGGCTTGAGTTGCTGCTGCTGCTGCGTGCCCTGAGCAATGAGGAGAGGAGGCGAAAGAATTGCTGGCTGTCTGCTGCCATTTTTCTTCCATCCAGGCAAGCAGCAGCCACCCAGCCAGGCTCCGTAAAAGGGTCCCTTATGGGTGGTGCATTCACGCCAGGAGGAAGAGGACAGGGAAGCCCCGAAAAGCATTTTTTTAAACGTAGCCACTGGAGTCCCCCCTTGAGTCACGTATGTCCTCAGAATCCGGATTGAACGCGATTCTGGCTGAAAGTAATGAGATCAGGAAAATTTGTGTTTGCATCCGGTTCTGTTATTTCGGTTTAGGGAAACTGATTAAGCTTCTAATGGGGATGCGTCCCAAGTGTCAGTGCAGAGTCCAAAGCTCCCAGTTTATGCACCTGTCTCTTCCAGGGAAAGTAACCCCATCAAGAACAAGATGCCTCCCTTCTTCATGGCCACAAGACCCTGTAACACACAGCACCTCAGCTTCAATTTATTAGTCCAAGCACTGTGATTGTGTCTCTGAGTCCTGAACTCCTGATGACCTCCCTTAGAAGCTTCATATAGATGTTAAAGAACATTGGAGATAAGATCCCTTAGGAATCCACAAGTGAACTCCCAGGGCATTGAGCAGAAATCTCCCATAACCACTCTCTGTCATTGGCATCGGAGATAGAGACAGAACCATTGCAGCTCCCAAACTGTGTAGCCTTTCCAGAAGGATACAATGGTCAATGATATCAAAAAGCCCCCAAAAGATTCAGGAATGCCAACTGTGTGACACTTCCTCTGTCTTATTCCCAGAGAATGTCCTAACCAATGTGACCAAGGCTGTTTCAGTGCCATAACTGGGCCTGAAGCAAGAGTAAAATAGATCTAGATAATCAGCTTTCTCCAAGTGTGGTTGCAGGTGGTCAGCCATCATTACTCCAACATAATGCCTGATCTCATTAACACATATAAGTAGTTTGGATTTTTAGTTCCAATGTACATCACTTTACACTTGGTGGCATTAAACAGCATCTGCCATTTTGATACCCAGTCCCCCAGTGTGCAAAGATGTGATGCCCTTCACGTACTGGACTGAAGCTTCCCATGTTTATTTTTCAGTTAAACGTATCCGGTGGGATGGATGAGTGGTTGCATTTAGCAGCACCTTGATATTGCATTTCCTACACCACCTGAAAGTGATCAACTGAAAGAAAAAAGAAGGGCAACAAGCAAACCTTGTTTTCAAATCTGATGCTAAAGTAGTCTGTAGAACTTTAATAATATGGGAGGTGAGTAATAAACTCTTTGGTTTCACACAGAATTCCTTACTATTAATTCTAATGACTGGTTCACAGCTTACGTTTAGGAATAAATATGAAACTTGCCTATTTTCTGCACTCCCAAGAAGCTTCTGAGAAGCAGAACCATAGGCCAATTTGCGCTTGGCATCTTAGATTGCAATTAGTTCATATCTGCACTTGCAAGAGGCGTTTACAACCCACAGACTCCCCCTGCCTGCCCAGATGTTAACTAATTGCAAACTAGCTGTGGTGCACCTCAAGCAAACCAACTCTTGACCCAAAATTTACCTTTCCCATCCAGGAGGTGAGCACTTGCACCTTTTCCAGTGCAAGGGGTCACTAAAGCACACTGGTACCTCAGATGACCAGATGTCACTGTTCATGTGCAAAGCATTATTGCTGTGATGATGGTACTGGAGCCTGCGCAGTCACACAAAGCACCACAATCAAAATAGTGGTGCCCTGCGATGTGTAACCAGATGAAGGTAGGTGTCTGGGCACATGGGGGTTAAACTATCATGTACTAGCATTCCCTAGTGCACTTGCTAGTACACGTTAGTTTGTTCTGCACCTTTCCTGGCCAGTGGACAGAAAGGCAAGTGCAGAAACATTTCATGTTTAATTCTTTCTCTTCCTACTTCTTTTAATTTTTTTTCACTTAATAAGTGACATCTCAGTGGACTTGCTTGGAAATGCAAATATGTGTTGGGAAAAGCAATCAGTGTAGACTTGTTTCTTGGAGACATTTGTTTCAATTATTCCTCATAATGAGAAGAAAAGCAGCTGTTTTGTAAAAAACAGAATGGCAACTTTTTCAAACACTGAAAGCAAATACTGTCCTCCTGGTTGTCTTCTAGTCATACAGGTGAGACCCTTGGAGTCCCTATGATACACTTGCCAGCTGGTATGGTATAACAATAACAGTACCAGAGCAGACCAACAAAAACCCAGTGAGGCAGCACACATTCACAGAATGAGCACTAAATTAGCCTGTACCTGGCCAGTAATGCTTGTAGTGCAAATGGCAAGGCCAGGACTGGCTGGAGTACAAGACAACAACCAAAGCAACATCCAGCGCATGCTCAGACATTGCCACATCAATCTTAATATTGCACACGACTGTGAAGCCACAGCTGCACTGCCACACCCACTTGCTTTGCTGTGCTGCTCTCAGAAGAACATACAGGTGCTGTGTCCAGGAGCAATCCAGTCACTTCTTGTCACCTTGTGGACTGTTTTTTAGCAGTCCACAGCTGGATCGCCCCAGGGAAGGTTGCGGCCATTTCTGGCCTGCATTCACACCTAAATTTTAATCCATCTTCAGTTCACTTTCAGAGTGAGATAACGCACTTCCAAAGTGACAAGTTGCTTGGTTTTATCTAATTCGGAAGATCCACCTTTGGGTTAGAGGAAGTGGGAAGAAAATGGGAAGTCACTTTGCAGATGTGCTCTTCCACAATGAAAGAAGACTGAAACTGGATTAAAATCTTGGTGTGAATTCAGCAATTGTGAGCTGTGGTGGTGGCTGAGTACAGGTACACCTCACCAGCAAGCAGATTGGAACTCACTAAGAGGCAAGAGTGAACAGGCCCAAAGTCTCTCCTAGTAGACTAAATGAAGGCGATAGTTAGATCACCTTCTATATGAGAAGAAGGTGATGCTAAGATTTCGCTCATAGCATCAGTTCATGTATTTAACATACTAGCTCGGTGATGGCCAACCTATGACACGTGTGTCACAGGTGACACGCCAAGCCCTTTTGGGTGACACACATGGTCACCCTGGCACCTGGGTGTGTAGTGCTTGCTTGTTCTTGAAGTGTATGAAATACCAACTTTCAATTGAAGATTTAGCAACAGAAGTCACTAATGTAAAGAATTATTTGTTTTTGCTTTTAATAAAATACATATATAAAAAATATAACTTTTTTACTAGAGCTACAAATATCACAAAATTATGGATATTTCTAAATGTGACACAGCACTCGAGTTAAGCTAGGTTTTCTTGCAAATTTTGACACACCGAGCTCAAAAGGTTCACCATCACTGTACTAGCTCATGACTACAGAAAGGATAACAAGCAATATGTATTTTTACTGCTTTGAAGATCTGCCCCTTAATGTCTTTCAGCAGTGATAATGTAACATCTTATCATTTCTGCTTAATTATCAGACTTGTAGATACAAATCTCTGTTACACTAGCACACTAGGTTCTGATATTGGTAGGACCATTTCATTGCCAATTTATGTTAAAAAAAAGGCTGATGTTTTGCCATCCCACAACCCCATGCTTGTTAAGAAAACAGGTGAAATGAATGTCTCAAAGCAGGAACTGAAAAGCTTCCACCAGGGGGGTCTCTGGTCTGTGAAATTTACCCCTCCAAAATTAGAGCAAATACATAATTTCATTTCATATGAAGTTGTTGATTTACTCAGCTTTTAAAATATTGTATACCTTTGTCTGATTTGAGGTTATCTATTTGTTTCATGGTATGTAAAGAATTGGGATAGGATGTGGGTTAGATTTCATTATTTCATTTTCATTTTCTATTGAGTAGATGTTGCATTTATTTGTTGATGTTAAAATTTTAGAAAATTAACAAAATTAGAAAGATAGAGAAAAAGGTTAGGGTATGGGGATATGCATTTGAAGGACAACACTTCAACCACTCAAAATATTTTTCAGCTATGCTTCTGTCCTATAAGTAGAAGAGGAGGCTACCAGCATGCTTTCAAATCATATATGCTAGGGGTGGGCAAAACATGAATGGTTTATAAAGCATTCAAAATAGTCATGGGAAATGAATTTGCAGGGTGGAACACCTCACCCACTCAGCCCTAGAGAAAGGTGAGCTCTTCCTTCCTTTGCTTCTACATTAAAAAAAAATGTTAAGGTATAACAGGGAACAGGGAAAGCCCTAGCAATTTCCAAAGCTTTTTAAAAGCATTCAAAACTGTGTTTTGTGCAACCTTAATATATGCTAGACATTTGCACTAAACCACATCAGAACCTTGGAGTTTTAGCAGCAGTGTGCAAATGGCTGTTCTGAAACATTTAAAGTAAGCCCTCACAGCCAAACTAGCACCCAGTATAGGAATCATGCACCTTGACTAAGGCCCTAGATTGGCAGAGGAACCTTTACCTGTGGTTACCTGTGCTGATCTCTTCTCCCAATGCCTTCCAGAGCTCTGAGAGGAAGAGTCAAGTTCCATGGCATCATATTACGCAATGTGTTTTTGGAAAGTTATGCCTATCTGGGGGTCTCTTGAAACTTCTCCAAGGTCAAACTAGCTCCACCAAGTGCAAATAACGTTTCAGGAACCGGTACGGGGAAAAGAAATCTCCAAGAGACCCCCACATAAATGTCACATTTGATGTCATCCTACTATTTAATATCACAGAAGTTATGTGTGAGGGGGCGGGGGGACAACATGCCTAATACTAGGCTTCTGTTTGAGTGTAACTATGGGTGTTTTTCCACTGTCACTAAAAGTACCCATTAAGTACCCATTAATGGGTATGCAATGGCATTTTTGTACCCATTAATGGGTACTTAATGGGTATTTCTAGTGACAGTGGAAAAATACCCTATTTCAAATGCTTCAAAACAACAACTAGCTCTATCCTAGATTCTGTGCATGATACTTGATTCTGTGCATGATACTTGATTCTGTGCTTCTTGTTTATGCAGAACAAAAAAGATGAAATTATGCTACAATTGTAAGGAATGTGCAAAAGTTCAGTAGCCCCCTAAAATAATACCCTTTACACATCTCAGAAGTGCTGTGAAGGTTGAAGCAAAGAGGAAGAATCTTGCAATGTATATCTGTCAGCAATAGATGGTGCTAGAAATGGGCTCCCTTAAGACAAGACTTTTAAAGCAGTTCAGCTCCCCAAATAAATTTGGGTAATGGCATCCATATATTAGGCTCTGGACACACTTAAGGTTTAATCTAGCTTCAGTTCACCTTCAGAGTGAGAGAATACATCCGCAAAGTGATCAGCTGTTTTCTTCTAGTATTAAATAACTCAGAAAATTCACCTTTGAGATAGATAATGTGGAAAGAAAATTACTGGTCACTTTGCTGATGTGCTCTCTCGCTCTGAAGCTGGATTAAGCCTTAGGTGGAACAACAGCCTTAGTTCAGGACATGAAACATTCAGAGCCTTGCCTTAATGATAACAATTTATATTTATTTATATTTTTGTATTTATCCTGCCCTTTAACACTATTTATAACTGGCAGGCACGTGCTACATGGCCTTTCCTTTTTATGTTGCTGTTCTTTTGCTTTCTCTACACTTCCTGAGAGAGCTCCACTAAGGTTGCATTTACACCTAAATTTTAATCCAGCTTCGGTCCACTTTTAGAACACTCGTGAGCAAAGAGAACAGTCATTTTATTTCTACTTTAACTCACTCGAAGGTGGGTTTTCTGAATTAGATAATGCTAAAAGAAATCAGCTTCTCACTTTGCTGATGTGTTCTCTCGCTCTGAAAGTGGACTGAAGCCAGATTAAAACTTCGGCATGAATACAGCAAGTGGGTCATGTGTACATTTTTATACAGAACTGGTAACTTATTTGCTGTTGTTTTTGAAAAAGGCTCAAGATGAGGTCATCCTTACTTTTTTTTTAAAAAAAGAGGGGAGCATATACTACTAAATAAAGAGCGTTTGATACTTTCTATACTTTAAAAGTTTTTATTTGCCTTCATATCAGCTCTCACTCACGGAAAACTCTACACGGGCATATTAAATAATGAAAAACAGCATGACATATTGGATGGGACAATGCAACCTCTCGCTAAAGAATATCAGGCTTGTATGGTATTACGCAACACAAAATATATGCATTTATTTACATAAAACATTTCTAAACTGCTTCATCTTCTTGAAAAAAACCTCAAGGGAGTTTATAGTATATATATAAAAAAGTTTAAAAACTGATTAAAGCAGCCCAAAGTTAAAACAGAGTTAAAACTGGATGGGGCAAGAACACATTCACAGCAAGAGCACCTGTAGTTAACATCTGCATACTCTATGAGGACATGCCAAATATGTACTGGGGCTGTGGGGTCCACACATGAACATCCTCCATGGGAGGACAGTGTGGAAACTATCCCTTGGAGTGTTCTAGCCAAGAACCCCTTTAAAACAGTTTCAACAGGGCCAGGCTAGGCTCCATTTCTTGCTCTCACGGCCACTGCTACTGCCTCTGCCATGCAGTGGCAGAAACAGCCCAGCTCTTGTTCTGGATCCTGGCAACAGCTCACTGTGCACCAAAAGATGCCCCTCTTGTGGGGCCATGGCTAGAGCCATGGCCTTGTTCTCCAAACTCAAAGGTGAACTGGAGTGGGATAATTATCATCTACATAACGTGACATTTTCCTGGTACAGAACTCCTGTTCAAAGCCAGGATCAAGGCCTGTGTGTGCTGTGTGGAAGTTGCTTGTGTGAGCAAATAAGTTTTCAGCAGGTGAAGTGCCCCACAACACAGATTAACGTGGAAGGTGATTTCACTCTTGGATGAGCTTGCTTCAGGCTGATTTAATTAAGAAATAGTACTGTGGCATATTAAAAATCAAGATTTATAAGCGACTGAACTTTACAGCATATTTCACTGTACTGTAAAAAGGCACCCAATGGCATATTCCAATCAAAAATTAAACTGCAAACTTAGCAGATTTCTTCTGGAACCTTCTTCAGTCCATATTCTGATCAAACCTGTTCATTTCTGTTTTATTTGTAAACTTTCCACCCTCCATTTGGATGGTCCAGGATGGAAAGTCCACAAATAAAGTGGGTAGAAATAAAAAGGTTGTGAGGGTTGTGATCAGAAGATGGACTGAAGAAGGTTTGAAGTGAAGACGTGACCATGGCCCTTGTTATTTGAATGAACTCGCACAGGGTTATATTCTACAATCCATGTGTTTCAATAGGAAACAACTAAAGTCGAGAAGGTGGGTTCCACGTCCAAACTCCATGAAAAGGTAAAGGCAACTACTTCAACATCTGGTAGAAAAAGAGCTTGAAATGGCCTCTGTAGTGGCAAGTAGTCAAGCTAACTCAATGGTACCAAAAACCAGTAAATGCCAGTGCCCAAATGCTATGTAAATTTTAATAGTATTCATTTTATGATACTGTATGGCTTTTGGGAGCTCACATGCTTCTTGCTGGCTGTTGTTTTCTGTTCTTTTAGAAAGTTTTAGTACACTTCTTTGATTTTTTCCTGTCAAAAGCTGGTCCAACCACAAGTAATAATGGAGTATGAATCATCTTAGAACTACTTTCCTTGGAAAGAACACGAGGCTGCAAAGGCTGCCTTGCCATTCATTTTCACCTTGAAGAAATGAGACAAGAATAACAACACACCGGCTGCATTACACTGGAGTTTTAATCTAGATTCACTCCTCTTTCAGGCTGAGAGAACATATCGGCAAAGTTACAGACTGTTGTTGTTTGCATTATCGGAAAATCCACCTTTGGACTGAATAATGTGGAGAGAGAATAACTAGCCGTTTTGATGATAGTGGAAGTTGGACTGAAACTGGATCAAAAATCACTCACCCCCACGTAGAGCTGTACCCTGCAGCAGGGACCCCTGACTTCGCCCGGGCCTTTTTCAGTGATGGCCAACCTATGGCATGCGTGTCACAGGTGACACGCCAAGCCCTTTTGGGTGACACACTTGGTCACCCTGGCACCTGGGCATGTAGTGCTTGCTTGTTCTTGAAGTGTACGAAATACCAACTTTCAATTGAAGATTTAGCAAATGTAAAGAATTATTCGTTTTTGCTTTTAATAAAATATGTATATCAAAAATATAACTTTTTTTTTACTAGAGCTACAAATATCACAAAATTATGGGTATTTCAAGATGTGACACAGCACCCGAGTTAAGCTAGGTTTTCTTGCGAATTTTGACACACCGAGCTCAAAAGGTTCACCATCACTGTTGTAACCCTACTCAGAAAGTTTCCAAAAGTTGATGTGTTACTAGGAGGAGAGGAGACGCCCCCTCCCTCCTCGGCCCCCTCTGCGCCCGTCGCCGGTCGCCTCACGGAATTGGCGGGAACCGAGGAGGGGCAGTTTGAGCGCCGCCACGTCCCCACGCTCGCCTCGCCTCTCCGCCCTGCCGCCGCCGCCGTTCCTGCTGCTGCTCGCAGCACCTATATTGATGGGGCTGTCGCTGGCGGCAGCCGCCATCCCCTGCAGCTTCACTTTTTGATTAATGCTCTTCCAAACTTTCCTTGGCTGCCCGCGCTCCCACTTTCTGTCACCCTTCTCATTATGGATGTATCTTTGCATCGGGGGAAGCGGGAGGAAAAATGGTTCTTTCAGGGTGACAGCTGAGCGAGGGCTATATTATTAAAGGTACCAATCATAGGTGCCCAGCTATCATCGCACGATGAATGCACTTGTCAGGAGACCGAGGCGGACGGGGGGGGGAGGGAGGGCGAGAGAGAGAGAGAAGTGGCGGGAAGTGGCCCGTCTCGCTTTCTCTCGCCGCGTCCCCTCATCCTCCCTGCGCGCAGCCCCCGCTTCTCTTTCTCCTTTAATGTTGGCCACCTCTGCTCGCCTGAACTTGGACCTTCAGCGGCGACAATTTCTCTGGCCTCGACAGCACGATTAATTTCCCCTGCCCTCCGCGGGGCCCGCGAGTGCCGCGCAAGTCCAGCTGGCCTGCTGCTGATAAGATGTACCTTTTGATTTGTTTTTGTCTTTGATTGCCTTTTCTGTCACCTACAATGGCTGCCCGCCTGGAGACCTTCACACTGCCTGACTGACGGATCTATTTATCTATAGGCCTCTCCCAGCTTCGCCCGCCTGGTTTCCCCCACCACCCTTCCCAAACCTCTCCACCTCCCTTCTTCCCTCCCTCCCTTCTTCCCCTCCTTCCCTCCCTCCCTCCTTCCCTCCCCCCCTCTCCTCCCCCCCCCCCCAGCCACCACCTTGTACCACTGAAGTCCCAGCCTAATAGAAGCCGTGAAGGCTCATCCACCATAAAATACATCTGCCATCCTCCTTCTCTCCAAGATAAAAGCCTGTCAGTGTTACTTTCCAATTCCAGGCAGCTTGATTAATGGTGAAAAGCCATGGCGAGATCGACTTCTGGTTTTTACAAGCGCTGTCAGCCGGCCCAGGGTTAGGCGAAACACACGCTCCGACAAAACAAAACAAAATGAGAAAAGGTTGGGTGGGGAGGACGGGGAGATGGGCGAAGACTGGGTAGGGGGGCGGCGGTGTAACCAAATCGTATGAGGTCCAGGACTAAATAAAACAGAAGCCCGGGGAGCCATCAAATGGCTGTCAGCCCGGTGCAGAAATATGTTCTCCGGCTCATTGTACCAAGGCAAATTATGCCAATAATAAATCATTGTTGAAGGAAGATGGTTGATAATTTCAGGGGGAGATGGCATTCTGTGGGGGTACTGGGACACCTGCTACCGGGCTCGGCGGGAGGGGGAAGAGATTATTAGTCTGTCATTCGTACATATACAGAATATTAAGAGGAAAGCAAAGCAGGGGGCCTTGGAGAAACAGAAGAACACCAGCAGGGGTAGAAACTATTAACACTTGAAAAACAGCAACTAGTTAGAAACCAGAAGCTATGTTAAATCACTTATAAAGGTGTGGGCCAAACAACTCCTATGGGATTTTTATGTTATTTTCAATAGTTTTCCTAACCTATGGCCTCTGATCACCGTGGGCTGGAAATTCCATCATTCCAAGCTCTGGTGGGGATTGAAGTTCTTCAGTGCAGTAGAATAGCAACTCTTTCACCTCTTGGGTTAAGAAGTAAAGAGCGGTGGAATGGGAGGGCCTGTGAAGGAAGCTGGATTCACACTTTCTCCTCTCAGCTAGAGTGCTCTAGAAAATATAGCCTAATACCAAACCTAAGCTTTGATCCAGCTTCAGTCCACTTTTAGAGTGAGAGAACGCACCAGAAAGTGGTAAGCTGATTTCTCTCAGCATTATCTAACTCAGAAAATCCACCTTTGGGTTAGATAATGTGGAAGGAAAATGGCTGTTTACTTTGCCAATATGTTCTTCTACTCTGAAGGTGGACTGAAAGTGGATTAAAACTTAGGTTGAACACAACAGTACAATCCCGCAACAGTTAACTTAGTAGTAAGCCTGAGTCAATTTCATCTGCCGGAAAAACAAGTACAAGATTTCCTCAGCATCTTCCATGCAATTTACTATATTCTCCTGTTTCTGGCAGTGATCAGCCAGAAACTTTTAAAAACCTTACAAAAGGCATGAAATCAATAGGCCTTCCCCAACATTGTTGCTTACTAGCAGTTGATAATTCATTGATTCCTTGCTTTGAACCTGGGGGTGCTGTAAATTATTATGGTTAATAATTTCCATTTATAGGTCAGCTAAGGAAAAGCCATTTAAAAGCCAACTGTGTCACTGATTATCACTGTATCTTTTAATAGAAAAATCTTATATTACTCAGTAGTAAAGGAATACATAATCTCATCTGAATTTACAGATTTTCAGTATGATTAAAGGGTTGCACTAGATGACCTTTAAGATCCCTTCCAACTTAATAGTTCTATGGAGACCTAACTTCTTAGCTTTAGTATTACACCAACTTTCCTCATATCAATTGCAGTTTCTCCTTCTGTTTTATGTTCCATCCATGCTTTTCAGGTGTGTAGGTTGGTGTCAATAAGTGTAAGATTAACAATTTCAACTGCAGCATTAGAACATAAGAATAACTGATGATTAAGTCCACAGCCCATCTAGTCCAGCATTCTGTCTTACACACTGGCCCACCAATTGCTTCTAGGCATTCTCAAGCAGAAGACAAAGGCAAAACCTTCACCTGCTCTCAGATCCCTGACCTTTGGGTTCAACAGCTTCGTTCCTTCCTGTAATGCAATCTGTATGAAACTACCCTTGAAGACGGTCTAAAAACTGGAGCTAATGCAGAGTGCAACAGCTCAACTGCCGATGGTAGTTTTTGGCCAGATGCACAGCATACTGGTCTTGAAAATTCTGCACTGGCTACCTGTTAGCTACTAAGCCTGATACAAAATGTTGATGTTAAAGTCTTAAATGACTTGGGCTCTGATTATCTGAAGGAGTGCTTTCTCTCCTATACATCTACCCAAGTGTTAAAATCACAAGTTGAGGGCTTTCTTGTAGTCTTGCCTCTTTCAAATATGCAAGGGGTGGTGACAAGAGAAAGGGCCTTTTTTATGGTGGCCCCAGACTTTGAAGCAGCCTCCCTCTGTAAGGTACCAACTTTGTGTGTCTTTGATGTTTAGGGAGGGTTGGTTTATATATTAATGTATGCCTTAGGGTGAATTCCCACTTAAGGAATAAAACTGTTTCAAAATGGTTTGGATCCTCTTTGTCCACATTCTTAATCAGTTTCAGGGGTATTTTGAGGATTATTTGGCTTAAAAACGGAATAAATAAACACCTGATTTTTCAGGTGTTTTCCCCCGCTTTTGCTTTTAAAACACTTCTCCCTTGTTGCTGTGGCAATGCTACAGTATTCCCCTCTACAGCAGACTGTTGCATTGTAACAATTCAGCCACTTCACACCTTATAACAATGTTTCCTGGAAAGAGGCAGGGAAATCTTGCCCTTCACAAGCAATCCTGCACAATTCT
>MTQE01001141.1:30571011-30603650 GCA_014337955.1 Aspidoscelis marmoratus | reverse complement strand
AGACCTTCGGGTATGGGCGGGATAGAAATGTAAATAAATAAATAAATATCAAGTTCTAAATGGCTTAAGCCCCAAATACTGTATCTAAAGAACATCTTCTCCCATATGGATCTACCCATGCTTTAAGATCACAAAATGAGTCCCTGCTTGTAGTTCTGTGGCAGCCCCCAGCGCTGGAATAGCCTCCAGTGCAGGTACAGCAGCCGACCACTTTATATGGCTTTGAGTGCCTGGTTAAAATGTACCCCTTCACCTGGTTCAGGTTCCAGATGATATCTCAGAAAAGGGACATGCCATCTGCATGGTGATGCAGACTATGGTTCGTCCTACCCAGGCCCTGCTGCAGTCAGCACTAGCATGCAGAGAAGAGGTTCCTGTTCCAGGATATAATCCAGAATAAGGCCCAGTGCAGAAAAGTCCATAGCTTCTTCTGAAAGTAGTCCTGTCAGGAGTGGGAGGAAAGGAAGGAGAGGTAGTGTTTAGGTTTTTATTGTTTGCTGTGACCTACACAAATGTTATACATTTTAAAAACATATCTGCCTTACCTGTTTTAATGTTAATTCTTTGCCTCTGGATTGAGAGAGAAGTTTCTTACATCTGAAATTTATTTTTCAATTATGGTCTTAATCTACAGTTTATAACTTCAGATTTGAACAAAAATATATTATTAACCTAATTTTATTTGCTTCTTTATCTGAGGCATGTCTGGTTCTCTTAGTCTTTCTTGGTTAGGAGAAATAAATTCATTGTGTAGTGTACTCTTTGGAAATTAAACTTACTGAAAATGTTTGACTATGAAGTGACAGATTTAACTTTTATTACTTTATTTTGCTCGGAAACTTTATCAAAGAAGATTAAATAGCATAACATAACTTTTCTTAATTATTCATCTTATTTATATAATGCTCGATTTGTTTTTGTTTTAACTTGTTTCAGAAACGCTTTACTCTTGAGCAGCAGAACATTGTCTCACACAAAGTGCATTGATTCAGTGATTGCATCTATTTGCCTACAAAGAAAGAAATCTAACAAAGGATTAAATGCTTATGGAACTTGTAATGTACCATCTTTGATCACATGACCTTACAATCAAACTTAAATTTTTGGTCTAGACTGATTATTGGGAAGTTATAATTGAATAATATTTGTAAGGATTATTTCTTTTTGAGAAAAGAGATTCACAACTCACTCTGAACAAGAAGTTCAGGATAAGATTTTGCATGAACTTAAACAACTTAGAGAAGGATTAACTCAAAACCTTTCACAATCTAAGGAAAGTTTTGCTCATTGTTTTGACTCTAAAGGAAGGCCTTGGACATGCCTTCATTTTAAACCTTCTTCGGTCAGTCTTCAGGCCTGACTGCTCACACCTTTTCATTTCTATGTTTTATTTGTGGGCTTTCCATTCAGGAAAGTCCAAATGAAGGCCGAAAAGTCCACAAATAAAATTGATAGAAATGAAAAAGTGTGAGCAGTAAGACCTGAAGATGGACTGAAGGTTTCAAATGAAGGTGTGACCACGGTCTAAATGTTTCCCATAGAACTCAGTTGACAACTGTGTTTTAAGTAATTTTCAGGTTGTCTTCAGATCCAAGCTATTCCCTCCCTTTTAGGAACTTCTTGTAACTGGATTATCCCAGCTGCAGTAACCACTCGGCTGCTTAGCCTCCCCCCTCCCAGCTTGCTTTTCTTCAGCCCCTCACTTTAAATGAAGCCATTCACTGATAAGCCCCGAGAATAAAAAGCGCCAAGAATTTTTCTCTCCATAGACTTGCATTATACACTTGGTGCTGTCCAAGGTCCTGACCTCTTTTCACTCCCTGCAGGTGCTGATCAGTATAATGGCGATTCTAACCCATGTGGATAAAAAACTACGGCTGACTCTTCCCTTCTGGCTGAGAATTTTTCCCGTGACTGACCAGAGGATGTGATATCACAAGGACATCTGACCTGCCTGGCCCCAGCCTTGCTCCAATCACCTCCCTAGATGCTGCCTCGATGACATTTCCCCCACACCCCTTCTTTGGCTCTATAAAATCCCCTGGCAAGATTAAAATGGTCTTGATTTCCTCCTGCCTCCTGCCTCTCCCCCCTCCCTGTTTTCTTGTCTAATCAGGTCAGCCATACCCTTTGCTGATCTCCAGAATCTCCGGCGAAACCTAGATAAACCTATCGTAACCAAAGCTGGTGTTACCAGCACAACAGCAAGCAATCTTTCCCCTGCTGCCAAGACTATTTCCCTGAACCAAGTCTGTGTGGGTCACATATCCAGAATGTGACACCCAGCACTCAAATTCTTTTTGTACTGGGAAGATAGGGATGGCTGGGGATGCTCCGGCATGGAGCATATACCACCCCACAGAGACACTTCTGTCTCAGAGGGGTTCCAAGCATGTGTAGCCATCCCCATCTATGGTGCTCCACCTAAAGTCCCACATGCAGCCCTTGCATTACGTCCATGCAAAGATTATGTGGTGAAGGGGGGTGTTCCTGCAGTTGCATATTTGCATGCCATGTCAACGCATTGCTGTAGCAATGGGCCAGCGTGCATCATAGTTACAAAGGCAAAGCAAATGGTCTTGGAAGGGACCTTTTGTATTTCATACAGACCCAGGTAAACCTAGATGAACACTGAGATGGGATGGCACTGACTTAATATTAAGGCAAAAGGAAATATTAAGGAAATAAATCTCAAAGTTATCTATGCATATATTATGCACATGTCAGGACATACATAGCATATACTTCATTCCAGTATTATTAAAGATTTCATTGTCCTTATCAGTAAGCCATTAATTTAGTTGATTGGGAATAATAATGAAATTTAATGTACAATATTTATTTTTACTATTCTTTCTTAGGCATAATGATGTATTTTGTGTAAAAAATGATGTTTATTAGCTTGCTAGTTATAGTTGATACAAAACTTTAAAATTAAGAAAGTAATACTGGGAGGGGAATGCCAATCTTGCACATTTTCTTTCTTTTTTGTGCAAAGGAACTAATAAAGTATAATGCAGATTTACAACTTCTTGTAGGAAGTGCATGATGAGAAGTGACAGATTTTTCTCCATTATTATAATCAGAATTGATTCGAATTTTAATAGCTAAGACTATAACTGAGTTAATCTTACGCAAAGTCTACTATTTCTTAAATTTGATTTAATTATTTTATAATAGCTTTTTAGGTATTAACCTTTATCTCCTGTTTTATGTACATATGTATATTATGTCTTCTATTGATAAGTTTGACAAATCTTTTAGTTTGTTATTGTAATTTATATAATTACAAATAAAGTATTGAAATAGAAAGAAATCATGGACTCTGATTAAAAGATTTAAATAGTTTATATCTAAAAAAAACCCTACCCATTTCCCCCAAAATAAGACAGGATCTTATATTAATTTTTGCTCCAAAAGATGCATTAGGGCTTATTTTCTGGGGATGTTTTATGTAACACGTATTCAGGGCTTATATTTCGAGCATTCTCAAAAATCCTGAAAAATCTTGCTAGGGTACAAGCAGCCATAGTTGATGAGTCTGAATGACCACCAGGATCAAGTTCCCATTCAGCAGTTCAATTTGGTTTTAATTGGGTGTGGTTTCTTTTGAATCAGCAGAGAGGACTGATTTCTGAGTGTTCCGACTGTTGCTTTATAACACGGACTCAAAAAGGAGCAGAAAAGTATTGGATGTGAGAAAGAGGGGGCAACGGCAGCAGTAGCATGCAGCCTGTCACACACAGGCTTGTCTGAAAGAGAAGACTGGGACAGACAAGAGGAGAGAGAGGGAACAACTCACTTTCATGCACACACAAGCAGTACTGAATCTGATGTTGGCTTTTTTCCCTTGCCATCCCTCGATTTTGCACTCTTCTGATAAAGCAGAATTTAAAAACTTAAGCAGGATTCCTAATACATTTCTTCCTCTTTGCTTTTGTGTGTGTGAAAGAGAGACAGTGAAGTCAGGTTCTTGATAATAGGCAGAGAAAGTGATTTCTGTGCCTCCGTGGTGCTCTCTCTTCTGCCAATTTAGTCTAGTGGTTAGGGAGTCGGACTCTTATCTGGGAATACTGGGTTTGATTCCACCCTCCCCTATGAAGCCAGCTGGGTTACCTTGGGCTAGTCATAGCTCTCTTCTGAGCTCTCACAGCCCCACCTACCTCATAGGGTGTTCTGTTGTGGGGAGAATAGAAAAGCTTTGTCAGCTGCTTTGAGTGTGACAGAATGCTGGACTAGATGGGCTGTGGCCTCATCCAGCAGGGCTTCTCTAATGTTCTTATGTAGTCCGGCATCCCGTTGCACACAGTGGCCTGCCAAATGCTCATGGGCATCTCAAACAGAGACAAAGACAAACCTTTTCCTGCTCTCAAATCCCAGCAAATGGCCTTTGAAGCATCCTGCTTTCCCAACCAGTCTGAAAGGTGTACCTAAGCATTCATTCTAGTAGCCATTGATATATCTGTCATCCATAACTTTGTCTAACCCTACCTTAAAACCATCTAGGCTGGTAGCTGTCACCACCTCTTCCGGTAGCACATTCCATAAACCGATGACCCTCTGGGTGAAGAAACACTTGCCCTCGTCGGATCCAACTCTCCTACCCAACAGCTTCATAGAGTGTCCCCTGGTTCTAGTGTTGTGCGATATTTTCCCTATCCTCCTTTCCTATACCACACATAATTTTATATACTTCAATCAGGTCCCCTCTTAAACGTCATCTCTCCAGACTGAAGAGGCCTAGACGTTGCAGCCTGGTTTCATAAGGGAGGTGTTCCAGACCCTTAATCATTCTGGTTGCCCTTCTCTGCACCTTCTCTAGTTCCACAATATCCTTTTTGAGGTGTGGTGACCAGAATTGTTCACAATATTCCAAATGTGGCCTCACCATAGACTTATAAAGAGGCAAAACAACACTTGCTGACTTGATTTCTATTCCCTTCCTAATTATTCCCAGCATTGAATTAGCTTTTTTTCACTGCTGCTGCACACTGGGTTGACACCTTCATTGAACTGTCCACCAAAACCCCAAGATCCCTTTCCTGGTGTGTTGCAGGATTATTTAACAACAGTGGGATCTTTGAAAAGTCAAAACTGTCCAAAGCTCATTACATACTGAATGGGAACTCACCCTAGAAGGACTATTTTCAGTCATGAAACAAAAATGGAAATACCAAGTGACCGTCAAACAATATTTTTCTGGAAAACAATATTTATATTACTAACTAGAGGAGCAACATCATGCTCATGGCAACAACATTACACAGGTGATGTTCCACACAAGCATGATGTGGCATCACTCACAGACTGCAATAATGGTGGTTGCCATGCTTCTAGCAAAGGTGTACTCCCTGCATCTTTTAAACAGGGCTCACTTACTTAGCTGTTGCTGTAGGTACCAAGAACAGCCTGGGATTGTTGGGTGAAGAACCAGATGGTCTTTGGCCTCTCACAATTCACATTTGACAATCTTGGTTAGGGATGAGTGCAAATTATTCGTGCTATTCAGAATTCGTGTAAATATGTACGAATTCTGAGATTTGTGGAGGGATCAAATAGGGCCCTATTTGTAGGGCCCTATCCATCTATGAATCGGATAATCCGGTATTTGAAGTTTTGGTCAAAGTTTCTGAGGACACCGGATGCCCCGTGGCCTCCCCCGTGCCCCCTTACCTTCTTGGATGAGGTCAGGTGGCACCTTGAGCCTCCTTCTGGGCTGACTAGAGTGCAAAACAGGCTTTCCA
The DNA here is from genome assembly GCA_014337955.1 of Aspidoscelis marmoratus. Classification (NCBI taxonomy): domain Eukaryota; kingdom Metazoa; phylum Chordata; class Lepidosauria; order Squamata; family Teiidae; genus Aspidoscelis; species Aspidoscelis marmoratus. Next base: position 30,597,906 of record MTQE01001141.1, on the reverse strand, counting down.
GAACCTAGAAAAAGGTCTTCCAGTTTGGGGTCAATCTGGAAGGCCTTTTCCAGGCTCCAGAAAGCCTGTTGTATGCTCTGGAGTGTCCAGAAAGAGGCTCGGCATGCCACTGGAGCAGTCCCCCCCCCTTACCTTTAGGGTAGACGCCGGTGGTGCCTTGGACCTCTTCCTGGGTTCTCCTGAGCACAAAACAGGCTTTCTGGAGCCTGGAAATACACCACTGCGGTGAGAACAGGTAGGTGGGGAAGGAGCAGGAATGGTGGTGGTGGGAGGTTTATTCGATTTGTGCACGAATATTCTTTTAATCCTAATAATAGTTCATAAAAAACCCCTCCCAGCTTTCAAATTGCTACCTTCAAAACTTACCCCCAAACCTATTATTATAAAGTGCTTCCCTTGAAAGGAAGATACCTCAATGCCAGCTTTGACCAGCTAACACCTGTGTAAGGGCCATAACACAGCCATCTTCTGCCCTTGTTTGCTCACATTCTTTTTGGATCCAACTTTCCCATGACTGCCACCATAGAAGACACAGCAACCAACAGTGGGATGTGGAAACTACTTTCTCACCCAGAGGCCTTCACTATGGGAAGGGGCGGGTTATGGGAACCTCTTGCTGAGTAACTAATGATATACCATTGCCTATGCTTCCTGCCTTGTCTTCTGTTATGGAGAAACTTGCTATGAGCAGCCCTGTGTCAGGCCCCTACTGCTGTGCCTACTGCCACTTCTGCTAGTATAGGCCTATAGCGATTCTGGCATGCACTAGAGGGACCCATGTCCCTGCTGAGACTCTCCACTTGCTGCTAACGGCATCAAGTCCAGGACTGGAGCTATTAAGAAAGAGGCTGCTTGGGGCCTGGCAGTGCCATCTTTTTTCAAAATATTTTTCTGTAGTTAATTTGTATTTGGGTATTTTCAATTATTGTTTATATAATAATGCAATTATTTTGTATTGTTAGTATACATTCTTTTCTTTTTGTTGTTATTGTAAACTGCCTTGATCATCTTATTTTGGAAAGGCAGTATACAAATAAACTGAATGAATGTCTCTCAATCTTTCCTTATGTTCTCCCATCATAATTCTATTGCTGTTCCTCTGCTAATGCTTGATACAACCTACAACTTGACTTACGTTGGAGTTTGTAGTATCCTGCTTCCTCAAGCAATTTGTGGAATGGGTTTCTGTTAAGAATTTGAATTTATAAATAAAATTCTGCAATCATTTGTATGCAAATGGAGTGCGGATCCAATACTAGAATTAATAATGGGTCAGCACAGATTTCCCATTTTAAACACAGTATTAAATAATAATATAGAATCAAAAGCCAAGTGATCACAGGATGGTTGAACGTGATAGTAACTATAGCAATACCACCTCTTCTTAACTTCAACAGAGGATAAAGAGACACCCCCTAGTTCACGCATCTACTTGGTTTACTTGTTATTAGCATCAAGGAACTAACAACTACAATAAAATAGCATCCCCTGGTGGATGCTTGCATACTGCAATTTGAATGTTTCTTTTAAGCATCTATGTAAACAAAAATGCTCTTGATGAGCAGGGAAGAAAGGTTCCCCTTTAGAAATATTTTCCTTACTTGACTCCAGCTGACCTTTCCTCTCCCCACTATGATATGCCAGTAAATTCCATAGACCAATAACCCACTGGGTGAAAAAATGCTTCCTCTTATCTGTCCTCCATTTCCTGCCCAAGAGCTTCCTAATTTTGTGTAAGGCTGAAGAGACCTATGCATTGCAGTTTGGTCTCACAGAAGTGGTATTCCAGTTCCCTGAGCATTTTGGTTGCCCTTCTCTATGCTTTTTCCAGTTCCACAATATCCTTCCTGAGATGTGGTGACCGGAATTGTACACAGTATTCGAAATGTGGCCTCACCAGATATTCTTAAAGAAGCACGATGCTTGTAGATTCATTTTCTATACCCTTCCTGATTATCCCTAGCACTGGGTTAACACCAGAACCCGAAGGCCTATTTTCTGGGCTGGCACTGAAAACTCAAGACCCCATTAATTTATAGGTGCAATTCGATTTTCTTTTTTTGCCCTAGTGTACTTCACCTTGCACTAATACTCAGTGTCGATGAAAAATTATCTGTCACACAATACTAGGAACTCAATGAATCCAGAGCTATTCATAATTTTTCAGCTTTCAGTACCTTAATGAAAACTACTTAAATATGCAAAGTATGGCAGGAATTAGCACATTTAGCATCCATTAGGCTGCCAGCATTCATTCAAAAACTATTTCAAACCAAGACCAAACTATATTTCCAAGGCAGGTTAAACCCAGACAGCAGCCTGATGGTGTCCAGAATTGATTTACTTCAAGGCAAGGTCTGCAGACAATTTCTCATCCTGCAAATCTCCACCAAATTACATCAGTGGAATTGTCTTCTCATCAGTTCATATTCCCAGGAAACAAAGGAGTATTATTTTATGAATTTCTTATATTAAGCCAAAGTATGCTTTCTTCCTAAGTACATCTACAACTAGACACAGCTACAAATTCTAGCATTCGCCTTTCACTGTAATACCAGAAGTAAAAGTAAATTGCTAACCATTAAACTTGATGAATACTTCCTGAAACTGTTAAAAATCAAGTAAGGGTGTCTATTTCTGAATGCAGCCTGTAAGTGTAGCCTGAACTATGTGACTGTAGGCAAAGAACAGACAGCAAGATGGGTCTTTTCAAAGTCCTCTAATTGAATTCAGTCCTGAACAGATGGAGATGGAAATGCAGTGTCTCACTCATGTTTGCTTCTCAGTAAAAGCCATTTATTGTTCCATTACATGTTTCCATTAGGCTTGCTTCCTTTCTTCGTTTCACTTATTCAGCTTGTACAAATGTCCCGGTAGTTTGTGTGAATCACAGTAGCATGGCTCTTCAGGAAGGATTCCCCCACATGTGAGACAAATGGATGTTCATGTTTAACATAATATTCCAATATGGGGCTAATATAAGGTCAAGCCACAGCAGAACAACAACATCATGTCGGTGTCCGTATGCCTTTTCAAATATTGGCTGAGCAGATTTACAAGTGGGAGAAATTTACTACTCGAGGGCTGGGTTCACATCTAAGTTCTAATCCACTTTCAGAGTGAGAGAACACATCAGCAAACTGAGCAGTCATTTTCTCTCCACTTTATCTAACCCAAAGGTGGATTTTCTGAGTCAGATAGCACTAAAGAAAACAGCTTGTCAGTCTTCTGATCTGTTCCCCCATTGTGAAAGAGGACTGAAGCTGGATTAAAACTTAGGTGTGAACGTGGCCCAAATCTCTGAAATTCATACATACGGCTCAAACATAGGGTGGGGAAAAGATCCAATGGAAGAAAACAAACCTATACAGACTTTCTCTAACTCCTACTTTAGTGTGCTGCTGAACTTTAAAAAGACAAAATACCTCACAATACCGCAGCCCAAAGAAAGGCAGTAGAACATTCCCAAAGGAGACCATAACCTCAAGAATAGTACTTTCATTCAACTGGGGGCATAACTTGAGTAAGGGATCATTTTTTTTGACATTAGGCTCTTTTTACTGTTGAGTGAACAAAAAGGCAGCCTTAGACGGACCACCACATTCAGCATCCTGTTTCCAAGTTTGTAAAACAGTGACACAGAAACCCCAGTTTCAAAGGCCAGCTCGAGAGCCATAGCCATTTTAAAGTGGGGAGAATGCAACACACACAAATCCAGGACTGTACAGTATTTAATAGGGGCTTTGTGATAGCTGAAGCATTCAATAAGGCGGGGATATCTGCTTTCACCAATTCCCCCATCAATTCCAGCTGTGTACACCATATTCCAAATTCTTCAGGCGGGCCCGTCCCCAGGAGCTTCTGAGGAACAACGAGACTGTGTAGGATGAATCTGCAAAAAAACTAAAATGCCCTGCCTCATGCAACTTTAAGTACTTCCACCAGCATAAAGCCACAATTAAGTACATGCCAGATTTCAGAAAGTTAATGAATACATTGGATAAATTCATGATTGAGGGACAAAGCCCAGCATGGCTTCTGCACACTTTCTGGAAAACAGAAATGTAGCCCTTAATGACTCCATTTAGCTGACGGGATACAAGTTGCTTGCAGCATTATCCTTAACTCAAATTTCACTTTTATTACAAATTAGGTAGGAATAGCAAGTCTTTCTGAAATACTGGAGGTTAATACTGAGTCGCCTAGGCGCTTTACTCACAAGCTTTTGGTATTTGTACAGTCGGACTTTCACCCCTCCCAAAATATTCATTACTCGTGAATTCTGAAACCTCAATGTCCGCCCTACTCACAGTTTCACCTATGAGGCTATAGAAAATCCCATCTGTCCCTTTTGATTTGAGCAGCATTCAGCTGGTCTTTTCTTTACTGTTAGCTTTGTATTTTCAGAATGCAGGGCTGCTCTGTCATAAGAGCGTTGGCACCTTCCTGACTGAATCAGGATGATGGGTGGTATGCAGTTTATTTTAGCACAGCCTTTGTCAAATTAGAAAATTTTACATTTTAATCATCAGCAAGAATACCAGGAAGAAACCCTGTAGGAGAAAATATCCCAGCATCACCTTGTCAAGGTGGAAAACAGACCAATACCACTTTGACAACCCTCTGAACTGAAAGTTTCCTTAATACAATTTTTTAAAAAATGATCCCATACAACATACACAAGACATTCTTACAACCACTGACATGTCCAAACAGAAATGGAATCTTTAAGGTATTTTACAAGGGAGGAAAAACCCTTAAAGACTTTATGGCTGGTTCTCCTATTTGATAGGAATTATTCTGAAAATAAGCGAGAACAATTCGGTCTCCAGAAAAGTGATCTTTAGAGATTAGCAGCCCCTTCTGTGCCAGCTACAGCACATGCAACGCGAGGCAGCTATTCCAAACAAACCAGTAGGAAAAAAAACCAAAAACCTTCTGGAGCATTTTGTGAGTTTTTCAAAATCAGCCTCTGTTTATTGTTCAAGGAGCAGATAATTGCCTGCATGTAGCACTCATACTAGCTACATCACAAAAACGCCTTTTTTGAAGATCGTATTTGTTACATTAAGAGTATGGCAGCTTCCAAGAGGAATACTGTATTGCACAGTGCTCTTCAGGATGTAAAAAGAATACAAACATCCATCAAGAACTTTCAGCCTTTCTGTTTGGCATTACTTTTATACTGCCTGTGTTTGCTCAGTGCAGGATTCCGAGACATGACTGTTTGTTTCTGTGAAGTAGCCTGACCTGAGATTTCTGGCCACTTCCCTTCAGAAGTGAAGCAACAGTCAGTAGCCTGAAGTCTGCACTAAAGGATGAGACCTAGAGTACCTGCTAGACCTGGGATAGCCCAGAGTTGTGATACCGTGGAGGAAAAGATGAAGACACATACATGTAACAAATATGGACATGAAACTAAGTGGGTCTGAGAGATTGTTCATGCTGCTTCTACCAGGGAAGAAAGAAAAGATATCGCAACAAACTTTCTTCCTACATTGACATACTGAAACCGGAAATGTTTCAGCCATAAACATTGGCATATAGTGAGGGCATGGAGAGATGCTGAGAGCAATCAGATTCAAGAGAATTGCTTCTATCAATAATTAAGAACAAAAAAACTTATTTACTAAAAAGGATTTTTTTGTTGTTGTTGCACATTTTCCAGCATTTATAAAACGTCAACTCAATATTAACAAAGTCTGAGCCAAAGGAATGTGCTTTGGAAAACATTAAAATACGTGTTCCTGTGAATGCAATGTGCCCATGTTACTCTGCCGCCGTTAATCTTTTTCACCTGATTTTTTAACTCCCAGAACACTCTTCACCCTCCCCTAGGGTCCATGGGTCAATGCATTTAGAAAAGAAGCGCGCCCATGCTGCCGACTTCACTCTGCTCCTTTACAAAGATTTCGAAGTACTGGTAAATAATGGTGACAGCCAACAAGATGCCAGTGCCTGATCCAATTGCCCCAAGGAAGTCTGCCAGCACAGAGAGGGCACCAATGCAGAGACCACCAAATGCAGCTGCTGTCGGAATGTATCTGGTGAGAGGAGCAAAGAAAAGAAAAGGAATTCAAATTAGAAAAAAAAATAAAGCTTCCCCTGCCCAGTGCCTTCAGAATCACATATGATGGCACAAATACCACAAAGGATAGTTGATAAGAATATCAAACTAGTTCAGCAGGAACAAAGCATTTTCTCTCCATCGTGTCCAAATAATTAAGAGGGGTTAAATCTAGAGAAAGATGTACATAACACAGAAATGCAGATAATGAATACATATATAGCTACAGGACTTTTAGATGAAAATGGAAACCTTCATTTTGTTATCACACCTGAGCATCTTAAAGAAGGGACTAAATACCTCAGGAAGTGTCCACCTGCAAGAGGTATTTGAAACAACTGATTTCCCTTCCTACTTCTAACATGTCCTACTCTGGATGGTTAACGGATTCCATAGAGCTGACTTGGAAGAGGTAGCATATTCACTGTATGTATGTATGTATGTATGTATGTATGCATGTATGCATGTATGCATGTATGTATGTATGTATGTATGTATGCATGTATGCATGTATGTATGTATGCATGTATGTATGTATGTATGCATGCATGTCATTTTCAGATTTCCTTCACCTGGTATCCCAGGACCGTCTGCAAAAAATACAGCTCTCAACTACACTCAACTATGGCTGGTGTGTCAACTGAAGCCTTTTTTGGACAGAGATGATTTGGCCACAGTTATCCATGCTCTGGTAACCTCTAGGTTGGAATACTGTAATAAACTCTACATGGGGCTCCCCTTGAAGACAGTTCGGAAGTTGCAGCTAGTGCAAAATGCAGCCACCAGGGTGCTGACCAGGACAGCTAGCTGGATGCACTTCACACCGGTTTTAGATGGGCTGCATTGGCTGCCAATTTACTACCTAGCCCAATGTAAGGTGTTAACTATGACTTATAAGGCCCTAAATGACTTGGGCCCCAAATATCTAAAGTAATGCCTTCTCCCATACCGACCTGCCCGTGCCCTAAGATCTGCAGAAGAGGCCCTCTTGGTTGTCCCACCACCTTCAGTAGTGAGGCTGGTAGGCACACGGGATAGGGCCTTTTCGGTAATGGCCCCCAGGCTATGGAATAGTCTCCCCCTTGAGGTGCATTGGGCTCCTTCTCTGTTTACGCTCAGGAAGGTGGTGAAGACGCACCTCTTTGCTCAGGCCTTTGGCTAAATGTCAGTCATGTCTCCCCCACTGTAAACACCACTGTTTTAATTGATATTGTTTTGTTTTTAACATGTTGGATTTTAAATGCTATGATGGTTTTATTATTTTAATATATATTATTTTGTTTGATATGGTGGATTTTAAGGTTGTTACCTGCCCTGAGACCTTCAGGTATAGGGCGAGATAGAAATATAAATAAATATATAAAATAAATATAGCATTAAGCAGTGACTAAAAACAGAGCGGGTGGGAAAATAAAATATATTAGAAATCACCTGCAGGTTAAGCCACTTTATCCACAGAGTAAACATTTGAAGCACAAAACTATATTGGTCAGTTCTGATTTCCAACAGCTTCAAGACTTTTAGTGAGTATTAATTTGTGTTTTTGCTAGCAAACAACGAGACGTAGGAATAGTCTTCCAAAAGCAAAAGCAGGTACAGTATTCTTAGACATTTGGTGGATGTTACTATACAGATCTCCACCATAGGCAATTTTCCCCTCCAAAAGATAGAATTTGGAATATACATAAAGTGGGCCCATACAGTTAGAGATCACAACACATTTGTGTAGGGGTACAACTCACCTGTTGAGTTCGTGAACCATGGATGTTTCTCTGTGACCCCTCATCACCATCTGTTGCTCCTTCAGCTGTTTAGCAACCTGCAGTGAATAAAGCAATAGAAATACGGTTTAGTTTGCTATGTTCGCCTGATGAGAACAAGTGCCTATATATGAAAAAGATTTTATAGTAACAGTAGTGCTGTTTTTTTGGCAAAGTGCACCGATCAGCATTTGGAAGAACCATGTGGCCACCAGCAGTGGTCCAAGTCCAACCCAGTAGATACATAAAGCATGGGAGTGAGGAGAGAAGCAGGAGACCATAAGCACAAGGGGAGACCACCATCCAAAAGGAAAAGTGGGTGAACTGAGCCACATGAACCAGTCACCTTAATTTCCCACATTCAGCCTGCTATCAGACGGAGCCCTGACATTTAAGGTTGATCCAACTGCACAAACCTCCCAAACCAGAGATGTTCATTGCAAACACAGGAACTGTCACTAAAGGGGAAATATTATTCTCTAAAAGAGAAGGCGCAAGTAATTAGGTACCAAGTCCTGTTTTGTCCATAATGTTTACTTACATCTTTGGCAGAAGAGCCAGAGACTTCAATCCAGGTTTTAGAAAAGAAAGCGCAGGAGCCCAACATAAATACAATGTAAACAACTGCATGGACAGGATCTTCTAGCACTGAAGAAAATGATTCAGGAGGTGACAGATAGTAACAAAGACCACCTACAGGATACGAACGAGCTGGACCTCCAGATGATGTATCCTGAAATGAAAGCAGGTAGGTATTATAAATTACTAGAAGTTGCCTTAAGTAGATAGTATGCAGCTGCAAAAAACAAATACTATTCGTACATTCTTGAGTATTACTGTACAGTACCGGTGAACCTACACAGTAATCTTATCATTCAGGGCTATTGTCATGAAAGTTAATTTATAATTATTTTGCAATATATTAGTTTTATTGCCTTAATTTACAATTACTGAGAAACAATGGTTAAGGAGCTACCCACATGCTCAGTAGGAAAATCACTTGGTTTCCCATTCAAAAATTCTGACCTATACATAGTTTTGTACTGATTTCAAAAAGGATCTGCTAAAGAAGCTAAAAAATGTCCCATCTTTCCAAAGGAGATTCTGAATGTAAATAGGAAGCCTCAATGGTGAAGAAAAATCTGAAAATCTTAATATGCCACAAATGTGCGATTTCTCAGCAAGTGCTTATCGCAACACAGGCCATTATACTGTGATACCTTAACAGCACAATCTGATGCATGTCTACTAAGGCTGAATGTCTACGAAGTTTGATGAAATTTATCTGCATCTTCACCTGCACCTTTGCTACAAAAGTTACACAGGTTCATGTTCAGAGTCACAAGACCCACTAGCAGAATTTAGCATATATAGATACTTACAGACCAAGTACCCAGCAAGCTAACTAATAAGTTGCCACTGAAACGAGCAGAGAGCATCTGGGAGATCACATATAAATTGGACACCAGTGCAGACTGGAGAATGATAGGAATATTAGATGTGTAGAAGAGTTTTATGGGGTAAGTATTGTACTGGCCCCGGTAACGGGCAGACTTTATAGGGAGGTCCACTCTGAAACCCTGTAGATTGTAAAAAAAAAAAAAGAGACAAGGATTACCATAACATATAAGAACATAGGAGGAGCCCTGCTGGATTAGGCCACAGCCGATCTAGTCCCAGCATCCTATCCCACACAGTGGCCCACCAATTGCTTCTGGGCATCTCAAGCAGAAGACACGGGCAAAACCTTAACCTGTTCTCGAATCCCAGCAAATGGCCTTAGAAGCATCCTGCTTGTCCCCCATCCAATCAAGTAACCACTGATGCATTTGTCCTCCATAAATTTCTCTAACCTTTTCTTAAAGCCATCTTACACACCTCTTCTGGCAGCAAATTCCATAGACCAATGACCCTAGTGGTGAAGAAATACTTCTCTTTATCTGATCTGACTCTCCTACCCATCAGCTTCACAGAGTGCTCTCTGGTTCTAGTGTTGTGTAATCAAGAAAAGAAATTTTCTCTATCCACCTTTTCTATACCATGCATGATTTTATATACTTCAATCAGGTCACCTTTTAAACTCTATCTTTCCAGGCTTAAGAAAGCTAGATGTTGCAGTCTGATTTCATAAGGGAGGCATTCCAGCCCCTTAATCATCCTGGTTGCCCTTTTCTGCACATTTTCAGTTCCACAATATTCTTTTTGAGGTGCGGTGACCAGAATTGTACACAATATTCCAAATGTGGCCTCACCGTAGATTTATAAAGAGGCAAAACAACACTTGCTGACTCGTTTTCTATTCCCTTTCTAATTATTCCCAGCACTGAATTAGCTTTTTTGCTGCTGCTGCTGCTGCTGCACACTGGGCTGAAAACCTTGACTGAACTGTCTACCAGAACCCTGAGATCCCTTTCCTGGTGTGTTGCAGAAAGCTGAGATCCCATCAGCTTATAGACATAATTTGGATTTTTGGCCCCGATGTGGATTACTCTGCACTTATTAAGGTTAAAGCACACTTGCTCACTCACCCAATGCCAAGAGATCCCTCTACAGCTCTTTGCAATCTTTTTCAGTTTTTACTATCCTGAACAATTTAGTATCATCAGCAAACTTTGCTATTGAAAGGAATATGAAAGCTACTACTTTCATGACCCAAAGAACTTTGACAAAACGTCATGATATTTCAGAGTACAATAACCATAGATGGCTTAGAAAGTGTTAAAATCAGTATCAGCTAAAACATGTGTTGATGATCATGGTAGACTTGGTTTTTTATTTATACTCTGTTATGTTAAGTTGGATTTTTCCAGGAAAAAAGCAGAGATATATCCCAGTTCCCAAGGAACTTGGAATTTAAAACTATATGGCATTTATACTCTGGTTATAGCCAGGGGTGATTGATATCAAGGCTCTACTGGAAAAAGTATGTTTTCAGCATTCGTCGCAGGAGGAAATCAGGAGAAAGAATAAATTGCATTAGAGCCATGACTAGCTTTAAAGACAAAGAATAGGAAAGAGGATGCAAAACCATTCTGCAGCTGCAAGTAACTACCCACAAAGGCATCTCCAGTTGCTATTTTGATGTCACTACAATATATGCAGGCAGAGCACTACTTCTGCTTGCGGATAACAGACAATACTGCTCACGATGCTTCATTTTAAACACTGTTCCTACCTGAAAGTAAATGACAACAGCAAAGACAAAGATGGTGGCAATCAGATTCATGAGATTGGGAAGGTTCTGACGGTAGAAGGCTTCTCTGAGAGCCCTGACTTTATCTGTGCGAGTAGCCAGCAGATGAAACAAGGCAATGATGGCTCCTTCAAACTCCATCCCTTAAATGAGAAAACATGAGAAGAACAGTTAACTGAATGTAATTTTATTCTTTGCTTTCCCCATTTGGAATCAATCAATCACATAACACGAATTACAACTTAAGTCCCTCATACGACTACATTTGCTCCCTTCAAGGTAAGATTACAGTACTAAGTTGGTTCCAGCACTTTTGAACAGAGGTGGAAGTCTTTTCCATATGCAGAAATGTACAGTTTCTACCAATTCTCCCTGATGTTCCCCTCCTCCTTAAACCGGCATCTAAGGGACACCAAGGATCCTTGGAACTATATTCAAGGGAAATTGCGAGGGGAACAGGAATTCTCAAGAAGACCTTCTGTGTCCTTTCCGTTGGTAGACAGATTTCCATCAGCAATGAAATGACAGTTGGCACAATCCACAGCTTTATGACTTAGGAGAAACCTGTTTTGCTGTTTATGGAAGACTTGTTAAAAAGAAACAGCACAACAGAAGTCCCATGCAAATGAAACTGCCTTGGTGGCCCAATGCGTATGAAAGGATAGAAAAAATACAAAATTGGCATGGATTTAGAGCAGACAGTAAGGACAAAATGGACAACGTATCACAACTGTGCTACAGACCTGAATGAAGCTTGGAAGTGTGTTAACTTTCCAGAGAACCTTGGCTTCTCTGGTAATATAAAGCACATTTCCCAACTGAAGTTTGAATTACAAGTAACCCTCGAAATAAGCCTTTTTCATGATATTACTGGAATTCTTAGCAGTCATCCCTTAACTGACCAACAGAACACATGAAATGTGGCTTTTTGCGTGAGGCAAAATTCCAATTAAAGATGCCAAGTGTTCATGCAGCTCTTGAAAAGATACCAGAACTTCTTCATGAGACAGGTTTCCCAGCTAGGAAGCTATTGCACCACAGATAAAGTGAGTGGACTCTGCAACAAAATAAAAACCTTTACTCCATGACTTAAATGCTTGTTAACATTTTCAGTAAGTCTGCTCTTCCACTCTCTAGGATGCCACCGTATTATGAAAAACTCAGGAAAATGACTTCAGTCTTTAAAAAAAGAATCTTCTGTTTTAGATTCTAACTGACTGAACATGCTTGGTTCTCACTGTTGGACTAACGTATAATTTCAAATATTTTCTATGCTATGCCATAGCAAATGTTTTACTTGTTATTAGTAGCATTTATGTATTGTACTTCCTCCCAAATCAGAAATACAGACTTCTGGCCTTACCTCGACCAGTGTTCACCGTGGTTGGGCTGAACGCTTTCCACACAATAGTCTCACAGATATTGGTGGCAATGAAGAGGGAAATACCTGAACCTAGGCCATATCCCTTTTGCAAAAGTTCATCTAAGAGAAGAACGATCAATCCAGCAACAAAAAGCTACAAGAAGAAACAATATTTATCAGAAGCACTCTTATCATGGCAGTGCTTATGAAATCACTTAATAAAGGCATGGTTAAGCTGTAATGCCAGGAGATTTCTGAACACTTTTGAAATATGTTTCAATGGTCCCTCACAGGCAAATTTATGACCTTCAGCATGTCTATTCCTGTACTGTATAGAAATTACTGACAGCAAAAGTACTTTTGATCTATATAATGTATTTCCTTGCCCACAAAGTAAAATTAAGATCACATAAACCCAAACCTCCAAAATCTTTCAATTTTAGCAGATCTGTATAAGTGACTTTTACAGATATTTCCGCCTTAGCTCTTTCTATGTGCTTATTTAATGACCCGCTGTTGTGTTTTTCAACTGCTTCAAACAGATAACTGATAACAGCTTGAGAGCATTTCTGGTGAAAGCACAAACAGAGATTTAATTATAAATTGTAAAAACTTTTCCTCACTGTTTTGGTTAACACATTACTGTGTTTATTTTGAGAGAGTGAAAGGATCTGCATGATAAGACATACTAAACTATGGAAAATTCTACCGTACAAAACTGGAATAATCTGAAAGCACTTTTCTTATTACAATAGCTTGTTAGGCAGAGATGTACACAAATCAGTTCCAGTAGAATTGCTTTATAATGAACTCAGGGAGGGGGGTGGTCAGAACTGGACTGCTAGCAAACACTGTGATCATCCCCCCGCCAGTTCAATCTTCGTCTCTCTTCTCCCATGTAGAGTCTCCCATCATGCCACAGCCTCTTTTCTGTATCATGTGCTGCATCCCCCCCATCTCAATGCGTTTTCCCAGCAGGCCTACTTCTTGGAAGGCCTTGAACGTGACTGGTCCCGTTCAAGATCTCCAAGGACACAGAACCGTGCATGACCTGCTGGGAGAATTCATATTCTTTCACTTCTGGAAGCACTAGTAGATCACAGGAGTACACCACCAGCTGGCTGTTAAAGAACTATGTGGCTGGAACCTGTGGTCTTGCATGAGCTGCCAGAAAAGTGAGGGGCAATTCATACAGGCAAGGAGGGATCTGTGAACCCATTCACCAAACCAGCTTGGCAGTTTGTATGCTGTGAATGAACCGTTCATGTTTTGGATTGGTTACAAATCAAATCAGCCACTTTGCAGCCAGGCACATCCCTGTGATAGAGCAGTTGGAATCCTTGCTCTTCTCACCCAGGTCTGCCAACACAAGTCTATCCCTATTCACAGAATACTGCCTGCCCAGGGACAGCACAGGGACAGCAGTGCAGAACACAACCATTTAAAATAAACCTACTGGTTACAAATAGATGAGATGCACTGATTTTAAAGTAAGTACTGGAAGATCCCAGAATCTACAGAAGCATTCTATAGTTTCTCTAATGATAAATCTACTCAGCCAATTAAAACGGATACATCTGTAATCTTAGGATCAATGTTTGCCACAATATTTGTTCTAAAAACGAATTAAGCCTCATAATGACTTGCCAATGCATTCCAGATTTAGTGATATATTATATAGTTGTTTTGACAAATCCTGAAAAGCTGAGCAGAGGACATCGATATTGTAAGTCATATAAATATTATTAGTGTTACTGTTAGTAGTAAAAGAATTAGCAGTAATAATACAAGTAATAACAAAAGTAATAATGCAAGTGTGTAGCTTTAGAAACTTGTCTGCAGTTGCACAATAGGCCCATTCAATACTGAAACTTTAAAAAGGTACCTGAATGGTGATAAGAAGGCAAATTCCTGCTCCCATTTCCGATGGGTCTCCATACATCCCAGTCATTACGTACACAATAGATTGACCGATGGTGATAATCATACCAAACACTATGGAATGAAATCAGAAGAAACACATTTACTTAATCTAGCAAGTCTCTGCAAATTTCTCTAGAGGATGCAATTCATTGTAACCCATTTGGATCTACTTGCAATGTTAGCCAATATCTCCTGCTTCTTACATTTCTGTGCACCATTGAAGAGGGCTCTGTCTTTTGGTGTATCCCCAACTTCAATTATTTTGGCACCAGCCAACAACTGCATGATGAGACCAGAAGTGACAATGGGAGAGATGCCCAACTCCATCAGTGTACCTGTTGGACACAGAAAGTAGAATGATATCCGGCAGAGGGATGACAACGGAAGTAGATTTAGCTTTATCACAAACACCTACCAATTCATCATTGCAGACAGTGCATGGTTTTGACCCTCACTGGTCAATTTGCATTAATAAAAACATAAGAGAAGCCCTGCTGGATTGAGCCAGAGCCCATCTCAAACAAGCAGACTGCATTCTCCAAATGAGGCAGCATTTTCCTTTATCGTTACATCACTGTGGTCACCAAAAAGAAGTAAACAAACATTTTAAAGATAAATCATTGCCAAGGGAAGCTTTAAGTACAGAACAATATTGTCACATATACACCTTCATGTTTTTATATTTCAGAATCATCACACCCACAAAAAGCCTCCATTTTTCATTTTAATACCCAGGCCATGTTTGCAATAAGGTTATGCACATTAATTCCCACCAAAGTTAGTCAATATGCTAGACAAACTTTCAGCCACTGAGATTAGGGTTTGATTTATGCTAGGGATAGTATCCACCCAATCTTACACAGTTCAGAGGTGTAAAATCGTGCAGCAGCTAGCTCATTCATAAAGAAAGATTCTTTTACCTCTGTTTGATGCCAGAATTACTCTCATCCAGTAGAAAGGATCTGCTGAGTCTGATGACATGATTCCAAATAAAGGAATCTGTATTTTCAAGAGAAGGAAAGTGGAATTAGTACAGGCCTTTGTTCCAACTTTTTTGATCTAAAAGGAAATTTGAGGTAAATATGAGCTTACCTGGCAGCAAACCAAAAATATAAAGAGAGTGATAGCTGTCCATAGCACTTTTTCTTTGAACTGGATCTATAGGATGGGAGTGAGCAAAACAATAATTACTACATTTTAGTACCATATGCTACCAGGAAGGATCAGCTGACAAACAGTTTTCAATACAATACCTCCATATCCAAGCAAGGAAACTTGGTCTCAACTTGTTGAAAACTTCTATTAACATTTCATTACTTTGTTGTAGCACTATTGAGCTGATCTATTTTCAGTTTTCTCTCCCTGACATGCTTGTTTTCTAATTTGCCGGCTTAGGGAATGGACATCTCCCTTTCTTAGAAAAATGCATGCTGAACAACATCTGCTATGCAAAATAAAATACATGCAATGCAAAAAGTCTCTGTATTACTTTTAACTCTTGCAAAGGCCGGTGCAGAAACAGAATTCTACGGATGCATACCTTCCTTTCTGGCTTCTGGATCTCAGGTAAGATAACACAGAAGGGCTTGATTACCTCCAGAAACTTAACTGTGAAAAAAAGATTTTATAAAGGCATAAAACAACTGAAATATACTAGTTGGAAGACTTATTAAAGATCAGCAAATTAATAAAAAATCAACATTTTAGAGTCAAATAGGGAAAACCTGGATACCAATCCTGTCCAGCCACTGAGGTTTACTGGTTAGAGTTGCCTTTCATTCTCTGTCTGAAACAAGAGTCATATTTGATAAGAGTATTTCAAACTCTCTTTCACCTCCAAGGGAGTAATACAACATGGTTCAATTTTTATTTAAATGCCATGCCGCTACATATACAGAAAAGGCTTTGGCACTACAACTCTCATCATTCTTTGTCATTACTCACATCAGCTGAGGCTTATGGGAATTTTAATTGAACAACATCTGAAGAGTCACATCTTGGCCATTAGCATACTAGTCTCACTCTGCTACAACAAGCATGTATCTAGCCACTGATAATTAAACTCAAAATAACTCTTTCTCATCTAGGTATCATTAGAAAACTGATATAATTAAATGGAACATTTGCCTTTAGTTCCCAGCTGTCTACCAGGAGTGACTTTTGAAGGGCATTGTGATATGCAGGCTGCTGATACCAGCGTTCTTTTAAAGCTCTACAGGCAACAAAACTAGGGCAGGTTCTTTGGTGTTTCATCACACACAAAATTCCATATTAACACTTTTAAGATGCACTTTCAGTAGGCAGCTAACCAACCTTGTATTTGGTGTTGCAACAAAAACAGAACCCATTATTATGGAAAGCTCAAGAAAAAAAGCAATACAAATATAAAAAACTGAAACTTTTAATGAAAGCTTAGGTGCATGTATTTCAATGACAGGCACCTAAGAGGGGACACAAAAACAAAACAATTGCCTTTCATTCACCCCCTAAACACCTCCATGACAACCATCCTAGCAGGCATTTTAACTCATAAAAAATAAGAATGCTACACAGAGAATCAATGAATTTCAGTTAGTTACATTTCTACCAAAACCCAAACACAGTGCACTAGCAATTTTATTAGAAGAACCTCACTAGATGATTTTTTTAAAGGCCATCAGGACTTCACAAATGGAAAAGCAAACCTGCTGGGCCTAGGAGACAGTCAAGAAGAAATGTCCTTTGAGGGAGGTGTAACTTTATTTATTTGCATTTTTATCCCTGTACTTGAAGCTCTAAGGTCAGATTACAATCATAAAAACAAAACATAAAATGAGCTAAATAAAAATAACAGTTCCCCAAAACAGGGATGGGGGGGACGCTTTTCTCATCCACAGCCCAGGGTAGAATAAATGCCTCTTCATTAACTTCCTGAACACATATTGCTAGACAGATGATAGCAGCCCTTTCTATATGATGTACCCTGCATTTCAAAACCAGAGAAAACTGTACACTTCATGGACTTGTGAGTCCCTTTGACATTTTCAAGATCCAGTTGGTCTGCGGCCATTTACTGGTTTCTTATATGCCTTTCGCGAAAATGTGCAGCTGAAAAAAGTAAACCACTTAAATCCCATTTTAAATCTCACCACCGCTACCCTGAGTGGCTTTAGGCAAGGCGCCGTTTTCTGATCCTTAACCTAAAGCGGCAGCTCAGCGGTGGGGAAAACACCACCGGTTGGATCCCCGGGAGGAGGCGATGGCAAACCACTTCTCTATCCCTGCCAGGAAAGCGGCATAGGGAACGTCAACCGGGGGGGGGGGAGATAACGGTAACAGCCGCACAGTCCGTTCGAAAATTCACGGGCTGTGAGACCCTCCGGGCGCTTCGGCTGCGCCACGTTGAGTGTCGCCTGTTAGGGCCGGCCGGGCAAAGCCTCAGTCTCCTCCAGTGCCGGAGGGACAAAGGACGAGGCCGGCAGAGGAGCGGCCTCCGGGCCCCACACGTGCCCACGAGCCCCTTCCCCACCTTCCTCGGACGCCATTTCGCCTCCTTCCCTCCCCGGCCGATTGAGTCCCTGCCTGCCCCGCTCCTCACGCCCCCCGGACGAAGCGCTAGGCTTCCTCCGTTCCAGCCTCAGCCACGAACGAACGAACGAGCGAGCGGACGAACGGCGCGGCCGCCAGCCACCCGCTGCCGGTACTCCAGCCGCACTTACTCGCCATCACGGCTGGTAACGCGGAAAGAGGGAAGGAGCGAGCGGCAGCGCAGCCTCCGGTGCCCGTTCGCCGTCAGCAGCGAGAGAAAGAGAGAGAGAGAGACACGTCAGTTGATTGAACCTTCTCGGCCCCCTTCCGCTTCCTGCCACGCACTGAAGGAGGGCCCTGGACGAACGCACTAACGGCACCCGCGCAGGCGCAGCGACATCCCGATGCTCCCAATATGGCTGCGGGCGTGGCCCTTGCAGGACTACGATACCCAGCATTCTCGGAAAACAGTCTCGGTTTGATCAGACGGAGAACGAACCGGTAGGGCGGAGTGGGGGATCATGGTAAAAAGAACGTCACTTTTGGGAAGGAACGGGTCGGTCGCCCGGGTGCGTTTGTGACGTAACAGCTGTGCGATGGAACGGTTAGGGCGAGGTGAAGGTGGGGATAATTTTTTTAAACTGACGATGATGATCCCCGTTTGCGGGGACATCGCTGCTCGGAAGGTGTAACAGGTCGATGTTAACAATATGGAGCAAGACAAAGTGATGTGCAACAAAATAACAACACAGCAGCAACATCCACTTCCAAGGAAAAAAAAACTCCAGCTTACAAAGCTATTAGAAGCACAGTGAATAATATTTGTTTTATTTAAAAAACGACAATAAATAAACCTTTAGATCTGAACCGTCCAACACATAAACCACCGTCCCTTCATCTGGTGCTTAAAAGGAATGAAAGATTTATTTATTTAGCTTCGCAAATAAATAAATTTTATTTATTAGGTAGCCTTTTGCTCGCTGGAAATGAGCGATTTGCCTCATGATCTGGTGAGTGTTACAGCCTGTTCTTCACCAAATAAAGCCCAGAGTGGGTAATAAAGCGAAAGCAGAGTACAATCCATAAAACGGAATATCCAATAAAAATAACACAATGAAATCTTCAAAAACAAACAAAAAAAAGCGGGGAAAAACCATTTGGTGCCGTTGTCATTAAGAAAGGAAGGGGGGAAAAGCTCAAATGTAAATTTTCCCATTATCTTTTAAAGTTGTGGTGGTATAAATGCGTATTTCCTTTAATGGCTCTTTTCCAGCCAAAATAATAACTTATCCACCCTGGCGGTTCTCTCGCTCTGTAATTTATGCAGTGGTCCTAATTTCACTTTTCTAAAAGCAAACGCTACTATGGGACTGACATCTAAGAAAACGTGGTTAGGCTCGTTAGAAGGACTATAGCCGATCACTCCATCTTAAAAGCTAATAGATACGTGTTCATTCCCAACTCTGCCCTGGCTGGATGGGAAGGAGAAAGATAAACAAAATGGGTTGCCCAATTTCTTTGTTTTTCGGTGCAGGAAGTTCCGTCTTGACGGCGGCAACGTGTAGCATTCCTATTCCAGAGATATCTCTGTCAGTCACGGTCAGTCTCTCTCTTATCCAACTCGGGATTCTTAGCCAGACACAGTACAAAAGTAGGTACCCTTTGTCAAACTCTGACTATCTGTGGCACAGAAAACATACACCCCAGAGTAAACATAGAAAGTGCGGAAACAGTCCTTCATGTCTGCATGCAGTGTTAAAAAATTCAGTTTCCAGACAATTGTAATCCTCCCAGTCAGCATGGAATTCGGTTCACAGGACACAAGCACAGACTCCCCTCTCTCTGCTCCCTTGGATCTGTTCTGTACCTTGAAAATGGATTTGCCTGGCTTAGCAAAGCATAGTTGGGGAAAGAAAACTGAGCTATACCCTGCATCTGTCTGGTTAAATAAGGAAATGCTGGTTACTCAGAACTGGATAGTGAAAGATGTTTTTTTTGTTTGTTTGTTTGTTTAGGCACATCAGCACTTGTCTTTTAATACAGCTATTTCTACTCTTCCCTCAAGTTACACAGATTGTTCTAGTGTCTCTTATCTGGGAGGTAAGGAATTGCTAATAAAAAGAAGTTAATATTGTTCATCTTTCTGAATAGTTGTCAGATTATTGAATCCTTTTGGTAGCTTTGGGAAATGACCATAGAAAAGCAAGGTTTTCTTTTGCTTCCTTCACTACTATATTAATGAGAGAGCTCAGCTTGAACGTTCCATCCTCAATTGTTTGGGTAACAACATCCAGCGTGATGCTGGTTCCAGTTGCCTGATTTATAAATTTATAATCTGAGGAGAGTATTGTTTCTTTGCATGAGAACTGCCTGAGGTAAGATTCTTTGATATATAATTTCCAGCATGCTGAAGGCATGAAATGGGTGGATCAGAGCTGTCTGGCCCATAACTGTTCAATGGATGTGTATGCGATACTTGCCATTTGTTCCTTTGTTCCCAGGAAACTCTCACCTGCTGGTAAACTGCAATTCACGTGCTAGTGCCAAGCCTTTACCTGTGAATAACTGAACTTAGGGAGATCATGACAGATCTATTCATCCACCTGCAATCCAAACCCTATTTATTAGAATTTATGCAGATAAACTATATGAGTAGATTTTTATAAAAAGAGACTTTGCAGCTTTGATCCCCTGCAGTATCTCCTGCAACTCCTCCTCCCAAAGTAAAAAGTTGCTGATTAAAAACAGCAGCTTTTTAATTTGGAGAATTGGATGATGCTGCGGGGATAGTACAGGTGATCAAAACTTTTTCTCTGACCAACAGGAAGCCATTGTGAATTCCCTTCACAGCTTCCCATTGTCCTGTCTGTCAGACAGGAAGTGGCTGCAAAGGGAATTTGTAGCTTTCCTCATGTCTGGAGGCACTCTCAGTCAGCTTTCCCATTCTCCGTTAAGCATAGCAGCTCTCCACCCCTTTAAAACTCCACCGCATTAACAAATCTATTTCTCCTCTCTGCTGCTATGGATATAAACAGATGGGAATCTATATTCATATGTGGTGGTACTGCTCAATTATCTCAAAATTCTAGCTAATGATCCAAGATAATCCAAGATAATACAGCAAAGAATTACTCTAACACCCATTCTGGTTTCTCTGTTTATATTTACTGGCAAACATAAGACTATTAAATATAAAGATTTGATCAAACCTCTACTTACGGCTGCTAAAGCTGAAATAGCTTTAAATTGGAAGTCAGCACAATGCTTAAGAAAAATTGATTTCTAGAATATGGAATGTGTTAATTAATGACTTTATTTCAGAACAACTTGACAATATGATTAACATTCAGTCTCAAAACTGGTTCGTTAAATGCTGGTCACTGTTCTTAGAAGCAGTAAAGACTCACACAGATTTTCGAAGAGCTGAAACCTTTCCTCCTATTTTCTTGAACTCTTGTCTGAAAAAGTAACTTCCTCATCTAGTATTTATCTAATTGTTAATAATAATTGTATAATTTCTTTGTACTCGTTTTTTGCAGTCTATTACTCATTGTTTCTATCTTCTTGTTCAAACTGAGTTATTATTGTAGAATGTTATTTTTCTGATACATTTGCAATTAAAAAAGTAAAAAAAAGACACATATATAAAAAGGATAGCAGCTCTCATACTAAAATGGGAATATAGCACCTACAACATTGCTATGGTGGGGTTGCCTACATATCTGAGGTAACCCCACCATAGCCCTGCTTTTTCTCCCATCAAAAAACACTAAATACTATTCCTGGAAAAGCCAGTGCTTCTCATGGGTTTTCCAGCAATAGTCTTTTTTTACTTACCTTTTGGGCAGAGCTGCCATCATAGCTCCATCCACCGCACATGCATGGGGGTTGAAAGAGGCAACCATGCATGCATGGAAGTGCTGATGCACACATTTGGACATTCAGGTTACCTGAATGCCTGGATGCACATGACAATAAAATAGGCAAAGTCAGTGCCAGACACAGTGCTGTCTAGCTAGGGGATGGTTTCCGGCATTGTCACTTCTTAGCAAGGTATCTGGTCGCCATCTTATGTGTTTTGTGTTATATTGATACACTACTTGTACCCATAGGTACCCCAAATACCTTTGTGTTGTCTTATCCACTGTTAAAGAATCTTATTCTCTAGTGTTTGGAGTCTTCAGTTTAACTTCAACATGCCATTCTAAATAAATGAATGTTCCTTCAAAGTTCCAGTTGTGACACCTGATTCAGTCTATTTAAGGAATGGATCATGTGTAATATAAGATGGTTACATGATACCCCAGTTTGAGAGGTTGTGTGTATTCCTGTTCGTGGGGACATGAACACAGAGACAGCACTACTGCGCTTATGTTTTGCCAGAGTGATGTGCCTGGCATCTTCACAAGAATTCAAGAGTGTTTTGAGGGACGATCAACTCCAGTGGACAAATCCTTTGAAGGGGGTAAAGGCAGAGCAGGTGAAAGAAAGGATGTAATCATACAGTAAGGACATAGACTATGGAACCCACTACCACAAGAAGCTGAATGATACCAACATGTTGCTTTAAAGTGGGATTAGTTCTGAATTCAGAAAATAAAAAGCTATCAGTGATTCGGATGCAGTCCTAGTACATGGACAGTACTTCCCCATCATCGTTCAGTCAGGTGGGTGGTGACCTGGTCTGCTGGGTAACTGACCTATGTCAGATACAGCTACTTCTCACACCAACAGGTGACAGGAGCAGCTTCCTACAGAAGGAGAAGCCAATTTGGCATGGAGGTGACATGTGTCCAATATATAATCCTCATAGCAAATTAAATCCTGGAACCCTGGGCTGTACACAGCTCAAATTCCAGACTGACTTCTGGTCCTTGACCAGTGTCCTTGGTGAGGGAATTTGGACTCAGCATGTAGTATGTTTTGATCTGTGATTTAAGTCACTTTTTCATGTGACAGACACTGCTTGTGTTTTTCCATTGAGGTATCTGGGCACTTTTAAAAGAGAGTGCTGTAAAGCAGCTTGAGAAATATTCTTGTCTCCTTTGTTTCTTTCCCTCTTTTTTAATCCAGAAACTAGACAGCTATTTAACAGGAATGTTGCAGGCATAATTTTTATCAATCAGTAAATTAAGATCTCAGTTTTAGTTTGGGTCATTTATTTATATTCATTTTCAACTTTTCTTCCAAAGACCCTAAGATATTGTACACCTCTATTTTATCTTCACAATTATCCTGTGAGATGGATTAGGCTAAGAGGTATTGAGTGGCCAGAGGTAACCCAGTAGGATTTCCTAGACAGTCTCCACATGGTCCCTCGGGATTGTGTCAGCTAGGATCTGGACCTTCAGTGTCTACCCAACACCACATGCCAAAGGAGAGCCAGACACACCAAAGGATGGCTGTGATTCATGGCACAGACTGCTCAAGATGCAAGCTTGACACTCTGAACACTGTATTGAAGGATAGCTTTCTGTCTTCAATTGCTATTTTCGTTTGCATTTTTGTGTAGCTTTCCCCCCAGTCTTCATAAGCAGCTTTAAGAGCTTTGGCTCAAGATTAGCCAGTTGGAAAATAAGCATAAAATAATTTACCTCAGGAATTTAGTGTGAAATTACGGTTAATCTGAATAAGCCCTCAAAGGGCCAGATTCTCAAGCAGCCAGCAGTGAAAATGTTTGACCCTACAACTCCAGCACCTCCTTGTCATGGTTAAGGCTTCTGCTTACTGGTTTTACATTTCATCAGGTATTATTGGGTTAGCCTACAGGTACCTTCTAGATGTTCTTGAACTACAACTCTCAGCATTTCATGTCAGTCCCACCTGGGAGATAAATGCTGAGAATCATAGTTCAGGAAGATCTGGAGGTCTGTAGATGAGCAGCCCTGCTTTAGCCAAATTAGGCTTAGCATCCTCATCCTTTTAGTGTTCCTGACACAATGCATAATGGACATTTTCAACCTCTGAAGCATTCCTGCTTTGGTCTGTCCCATTTCGGGTCATAAGGCTGTATTCTAGCACACTTATTCCTGTTTTGCATGGCTCACCATTGTGATTGTTTAATTCTCCACCTATATCTTATTGAGATGTTTCCTTTCTTTGGAAGACTACTTCCTCCATGTTCCAAAGCTGAGAGAAAGACAAAATGAAAGGAATAGATGGAGCTGTTCTCTCTTCTCTTTCGGGAATCCGAACTTTTATCTGCCAGCTCCTTTTGTTCTCCTTCTCTTGCAAGTGCCCAGAAGCCAGCCAAATGTGCAAAAAGAAACCAAGGGAAATAGCCGGGAAATTGGCTGGATTCTGGGGATTTGCAAAAGGAGTTATAGCAAAAGGAGCCAGCAGACAAGAGGTAGAACTTCCATAGTGGGAGTTCATTCAGTTATCCTGGTTTTGGTAATGACTTCATTCCTATAGAATAGCTGAAGAACACAGGCAGAAAACTTTGTTATTTCTAGGTGGAGCTGGGGTGACCTCTGTGTTAATCCTGGCAATACTGAACGACATGGGCTGGCTTCTCTCCCAGATAATGTCTATACACAATGCAGAAAATGGTGCAAAATACCTGGAACTGCACCATCACTATCACCATGCATGTGAAGCATCTTTTTCAGGCCCTGCACATGTACAGTGGCCATGGCCAGGATGGTGTTTTCTGAAATAGGTTTTAGCAGGTTTTCACACTTATATAGTGGGCCTATGTGCATAGCAATCCCACCACAGTACAGACCTAATTGCGCTAGATATCCCCATAATTATTTTATTCTCTATTAGGTTTGTGGCAAATGTGCAATATTCTTTTTTTAGACAAGCTCATGGTTTTGCTCACTGTATTGATTAGGGATGCACATGAAGCGAGTTTCCCCCATCCAATGAATGTTTGCAAATGAAGGAAAAAAACCCCACCCCTCCTTTCCCATTCCGCCTCACCCCCCCACCACCCACTCACCTGCCACTTTCACCACCACCATTTGTGTGCTTGTCTGCCACCAAAGTAGGCCTTCTGGGTCTTTGTGCACAGCTCCCCACCCAGAACTCATGGCGAAGGCCTACCTCAAAGGCCTACAATGGGGGAGTAAAGGGGCAGGAGACCAGGGGAGGCAGATCCAGCCTTCATTTTTAAGAGTGTGATGGATTAATAAGAATACAGCGTGAGAAGGACGATAAAAATTAATAGGGATCTGCACGAATATTCATAACATTCAAACTTCATACAAATTTGGCTGAATTTGGACATTTGAATTTGAATCAAATGTTGTCACATTCAAAGACTGACATTCAAATTCAATGGAATGTTTTGATACATTTATATGAAGCTTTGTACGAGATTCATATGGGACTGAACATTCATATTGAATATGAATCCTACCACATTTGAAGGGGATCTATTCAAACGAATATGAATTTTCTTGCGTTCAATTCGATATGAATCGAATCCAAAAAAAACATTTGTGCACATCCCTAGAAATCATGGTTCAGAGCATGTTGCACAAATTTGTGCAACTCATGTCCTTAAGATGAATATTCATCTGCATGGAAGTCTTAGCAGTAATATTCTACTTAGCCACAAGGTGGGAGACCTGTGTTACTTATGAAATCATGTTACTTAACATTTTGTATGAAATATTCACCTATGTTTCGCATATTAAAATGGTATCTTTAATTACAAAGCAACATCATCCTGGCATCCAGAGGCCCATCTAGACATAAGCTCTAATGCAGAAAAACCTTTTCCAATAGAAGTCTGGGCCCTTATGCTTCTTAATCACAGAACAGCTTGCCCTGGGGAGCTGCTCTGGGTTTCTTACAAGTAGAAATTTGCATCACCTCTGCACTTTTCTTGCTTCATTTCTCCTTTGTGCCCCTAGCAAAGCAGCAGATACCACAGTCCCATGGCCTGGGTTAAATGAGGTGACTTCCCCACAATGGGAAACCAACTCCTTATAGGCTGGAGCACTTGCTTCTGTTCCAGATGTGAAGTGTGTCCTGTCATCATTCCATGAGCCTCCTCCTTCGCTAACTTTGAAGATGTTTTGAAGTAACAGCATGGTCATATTTTTGAAGCACTGGAAACAGACCAGGAAGTTGGTGATTTTCAGCACTGTAAAAGATACTGCTGTGTGGAGCACAGGGTACATTCATTGCTCACACAGCTCCCATCTATCTACATGGTGCCAGCCTGAGCATTTGAGGGTGGCCAGCAGCCTGAGAGTCATTTTTACAGCTCTGCAGAAGGGAGGCCTCCAAGGGTATTTGCTGACTATCAAAGATATGCTTCATGTCTAGAGTGTGTTCCTAGACCAGTGTGGGTACAGCCTGAGATTTATTTGAAATCCTACTGGTCTTGTGGCAAATTCAGTAACAGCAGAAACTCCTATCTTTGCAACATACTGTTTTATACTAATAAGACAAGATTTACTGGTGATGGTCCTGAAAGATACATACTCTAGGTTGAGGCAAGATTTAAAGCAGTCATGTCAAACATACGGCCCGCGGGCCGCATACGGCCCATGGGGCGCATCAAAACGGCCCACGGGGCACATCAAAACGGCCCGCAATCGCCTCCACCGCCGTCTCCCGGCGCCCCCCCGGCGCCATCCGCTGCTCCCTTGTGCCGTCGGCTGTGCGCCAGCGCTCGCTGCCACCGGCCACTGGGAGGGCTTGACTTCTCCCCTCCCGCCGCCGCCGCCAGCTCTGCCTCTGACTCAGAAGCACCAACGAGCGCCCGCCCGCCCACGGCACTAGCAGCTGCTCCCGCGGTGGCGCGTCAGCCCAGGCGCAGGTTCCTCCTCTCGCCTGGAAAGGAAGTGGAAGGACCGCGGGGCGGGGACCTCTCCGCCTTTTGCATCCGCCCGGCCAGCGGGGCTTCCCCATCTGGGGAGACCCAAGGTAGGCACGGCGAGGCAGAGCTGGAGAGGTTGCGGGAGGAGGAAGGGCAGCCTGCGCCGGAGCCCCTGGCTCCACCGACGTCCCCTTCTGGTTGTCGTCTGGTAACCACGCATCGCTTCCTAGCCCAGCCTCACCCACAACATCTTGAATGATCCCTTTCCCCTTTGGAAACCAAGGGCTGGAGAAAGTGGTCCTG
>MTQE01001141.1:30554460-30569028 GCA_014337955.1 Aspidoscelis marmoratus | reverse complement strand
ATTCTAAATTTAATACGTGGCCCTCCGCAAAATTGAGTTTGACACCTCTGATTTAAAGCGTATAATCTGTATTTTTGTCTGAGCTTATATATATTAACACTGTCATATATTTGAAGAGTTTGGACCTGTTCGCTTGAAGTGTGGATGGCCTGGCCCAGGCAGGCAGGATTGCCATGGCAATGGACATGGCAACATCCAGCTTGCACATGGATGTTGCCATGACAATTAGCCCATGCCACATGGCTGCATAGTGAGGCTGCAATGCCACACCATGTCCACTCACAGTGTCACACCTGGAAGAAGGTGTGAATGCTGCTGACTGGGAGATCACTAGCTTGTGAAAACTGGTGCAGCTGCTGTGAGCTCTGGGATGTTCCAGCCAGATGACAGTGGCAGCATGGTGTGTAAATGGCTTCCCTAGGAATGTCTGGAACTGCTCCTGCAAGGTAAGTGAGAACAGGCCCTTTGCTTCTTACACAGGAAAAACTAGAACAACTAAATTTCTGTCACTTTTCTCTTACATCCTAACCTAGCATACCACTATACTGAGTTGCATAGCAGGATTTTAGTATCCACACTCAATGATACCATATTAGATCGACATGTTTCAAATCCCCTTTAGAGGAGACACTAAAAACCAAATTTGTCTCTTACTGCTGGAAGTGTGGATAGCAACCTTCCTATATTAAGTTGCTTTTTCATCATATCTTCTTTTTGAAAATTATTGTGGGATAGGGCTCAACTTAGCCACTTTCCTGGTACATTTAGAAGTGAACCACCAGCTCTTTTGTTCTACGTAATTCTGCTTATAGCATTTGGGTTTTTTTTTTTTTAAGCCATGCATCTGTCCCAGCCCCCTTCTTTCACTGCTACACAAGTGTGCATGTCTACCAGCAAACAGATAATTGTTTCAAAACACTGCTACCGTATATCACCATCAAAACTCAAAACACCCAGCTTCTTTCTTTCTTCCACTCCCCCCAGCCCCTTGGCACATGGATGGTGTGTGGGGGATTACAGTATTTCTATCACCGACTTAGCCACTGCCAAGTTTTGTTGCTGATTGGGCAACTACCACTGGTTTCCTATATCCTCCCCTCCTCTCCAATGTGGGCTGACCGCTGATCAGCCATGAAGGAGACTGATATGTTCATATCAGCAGATGAGAGTAAGAGGAGGAGGAACCTTTCAAGTGTGCTTCAGGTGTGCTCATTCAGATGCTCCAGAACATGACAGACGGATTTACTCCATCCGTGTGTGTCCCACTGGTGTGCAGAGCACACTTAGGACAATAGATGACGGGCGATGAACACTTAAAAACGGCAGATTTCCTCTACTTGTTCTCTCCCTGTTCGCATCCAGAAGTGCCATTAGACTACATCTATATGCAGTAGATCCTCCAGCAAGATCCACATGGCCACTGTGGGCTGTGTGAAAAGGGTGCAAGAGGAAGCATATTGACTGCATGTTACCACATCCATTGGGCACCCACCTTGCTCCTGGAGGCAGTATCTGCTCCAGGAAGTGCTCTATTGGCAGAGTGGGGGGAAATACTACAAATCGGTGCTGAACACACTGAAGGATGTCAATACCATGTCTGGCCTACATTCCATTCCAGAGCCCGGCAGAATTTAGCAAGACTGAAAATGTCCTCTTTCCTGGGCCATTTTCAGATGCCTCAAAAGTTGTCTCAACCAGACAACTTTTGCTCCCCGGCCCCAAAGTTGGCACAGGATGGGATGCATGGGCTGAGCAGAAGCCCCACTTTCCTGTTCATGGGACAAAGCAAAGCACTATAGCTCAGGAGCAGGGTATCTGGCACCCATACAGAAGTTGTCTCTGCCTAGTGCCTATGTTAGACTCAATCAGGAAGAAAGTAAGTGCATTCTGTCTAAAGGGAACTGGAAAAAAGGCTCTTCTGATGGTGGCATAAGTTCATTGGAGAGTGTATTTTCCAGTGGCATCCTTCATCTAGCAGTGAGGACACCATAGGTGAGATTTCTCTCCTAAGAAAGCAATAGCATTGTACCCAAAATCTTGCAAGGTGGGGAGGGAGAGACAGTTCTGTTGCCCACTGCTTACTTAGCTGAGCTTTTTGTGCTGCTTCGGATAAAACCCACAGAGTGAGCAGAGAGGAGGGAGGGTGAAGTGATGATACATCACTTCTTACTGCCCCCCTCCTTCCTCCCTTCCAGCTTCACAGTTGCTCCCTGAGGATCCATATGTGAATGCAAGAGGTGCAAGAAACAGCTGTGATTTTTTTGCAGTGCTTCCTTGCATCTCTGTTTAGAAACATCTTCAGAGTGACAGACAGCAATTCAAAATAAACCTTCTCAAAGAAGGGCTTGAGAAAGTTTTAGTGGCACATAAAATGAATCAGAAGATCTTTGTGGTGTTCACAGTGTGAATTGCTCCTGCCCCACTCTAATTCAAAAGGTTTGTATTCATATAAGTGGGTGAACAGTTTACCAGGATAATCCTTTAAAATACGTGCGCCCACAGGAAAATTACTGATCTGACACTTTCTGGGCCCATGGAACATAATAGAACTTGACTAAAAGCTAACAGGTTATGCCTGGAGAGGCAAGCATCACACAAATGAGTCAGCTTTTGAAAAGGCAGATGGACCTTGGAATTGGGCAGCTAACATAAGATGGATAATGGACTGAGTGAGATATGTACAGAAGGTGGCTTACTTTTCCTTCATTGATGCCTTCTTAGATCACACCAGAACATAGAACAGTTTAAGGATGCCTCCAGGCAGTCGTAGCAGGAGGTAATCCAGAGGCCTATTCACAATATGGCCTCTAGTCAAGAATTAGTGGATTTCTGGTGAAGAGCATCCACACGTGGAGTAGGCTCTTAGTCCCCAAGTGTGCCCGTCCTCACCAGAAGTTCACTAATTAGGTGTGGAGCACGAAATCATGCTTCAGAAGTTAACCAGCATTTACCAGACACTTACCTTAAGCGTCCAGGTAGTGACCATTTGTTCTTCTTCCAGTGCTCTGGGGTCATTTGATGTGACTGTGCGTGTGCAGAGTGTCAGTGTCATCAAGGCAATGGTGCGGACACATGTGCAGTCATGGTGAGTGCCACAGCCAAAATGGTGGCACCCAGAAGAGAACGGGCCCTGGGATCAGTCCCAGGTGGAGTGACTGATTGCGAGGGGCTTGGGCTGTCATTACCGAGCACTCGCAAGTGTGAGCATTAGTTAACATTGGTTAATCATGCTCCTTTCCTGTCCAGCAGATGGGAAGGGAAGTGCGAAAACGCCCCTGGGCTCTTATATCATTTGTCATTTCTTTGCAGCACCACCGCTCTTGCAAGAGTATCTATATGTAGGAAGCACCCACTTCCTTTTGACTTTTTAAACATGTGTCCAGCATATGGGTAGTTTGTCAAGATAAAAAGTTATTTCATGATGAAGAGGCAAGCCGTCCAGCATGACGGAAAACCCAGTGTCACAGCTGGATTTTCTGTAATGCCTACACAGCACTTTTTCAATGCACTATCCCAAGAGATTATTGGGATTCCTATGGGTGATCCCAATATAATCCCAGGAAAGATGCAGTTTTTAAACTGAGTCTGGAGGCACCCTGAGAATAATGGGGATGCCAGAATGCCTCAGTAATCTTTATAACATGAGCTACTGAATTTGGAGACACAGGCCGCATTCCCATTATAAGCTTAATGCGGTTTCCCTAAACCGAAATAATAGAACCGGATGCAAACTCGAATTTGCCTGATCCCATTGCTTTCAACTCGATCTGGATTCTGAGGATCGTAGGTGGATTACGTGACTCAAGGGGGGGGGACTCAAGTGGCTACTTTCTGAAAGCCGCTTTTCGGGGCTGCCCTGCCCTTTTCCTCCTGGCGTAAACGCGCCACCCACCCATAACCGACCCCTTCACAGAGCCTACCTGGGTGGCTTGGTGGCTGCCGCTTGCCTGGATGGAGGAAAAACGGCACCACACAGCCAGCAATTCTTTCCCCTCCTCTCCCCATTGCCCCAGGGCACACAGCAGCAGCGGCAACTCAAGCCCCCTTCGCCCGCTCACAGCCACAGCCTTAAAAACAGAACCTGCAGCTGCTTTCCTTTCCTTTCCCTTTTTTAAAGGTCAGAACTTTCAAAATTGCAGAGAATTGCAACATTGTTATCAGGTGTGAAGTGGTTGGATTGCTACAGTGTAGTGGCTGCTTTAAGGGGTGGATTTTTACAGTAAAATCACTATCTTTGGAAGCAAGCTATTGGGGGAGGGAAACCCTACACACTCATTCTCATGCCTTAACACGGTACCATTCCCACAGTAGAAAATGTAAAACGTTTCAAGCGCACGAACCAGAGTGAGACCTGTTGAAATGAGGATTAACATTTACAATACTTTGGGGCGATTTAACACGCGGAAATTGTGTTAAGCCAACCTGACATGGGAATTGAGAGGATTGAAACCGTTTTGAAACTGAAATAAGCTTATAATGGGAACGCGGCCACAGAGTGGTTGAGAAAAGAAAAGGGAGAAAATAATCCATATTGTCTCCATACTTCATTGCAAAACATCATAAGAAATATATGAGTGGAAAAGATGGTCACTGGAATTCAGACTGGAGATCCAAACATTCATAATTTAGGATATGCAGAAAATACAGCTCTGTTACATGAAAATAAAAGAGGCTTAAAATAATTGATTAGGAAAGTGAAAACAGCATATAAAAATCTGGATTAATGCTCATTATTAAGAAGACAAAGGTGAGATATGTTGTGACAGTGCACTGAGGAGGTAGGAGTTGCTCATCTTGCCACCTCAAGGCTCAGTAGACCTGCATTCATCCAGCTGTCATCCTGCCATGTATTCTCATAATGACAGTGCTCTTCTGACAGCCGTGTCACTCCTCTTCTACTGCAGACCTATCATGTATACTGTTTTCTCACCACCAGTGACCCTCGGTGTTTTTCCACTTAGCACTTAGTGGGTCCTTAATGGGTCTTTAATGGGTACTCTAGTGCTAGTGGAAAAACACCCCCTGTTAAGTCTTCAAGCATTTCTGGCCAGCAATATTACAACCAAAGAATGAAAGTTCCGAACGTGATGGTCATGTGACCAAAGATGGTGCCAGGTGTGTGATCCAGAAAAACGTTATTCTGAATAATAAATAAATAAATATTAGCATAGCTCTTTTCTCACCGCCTTATAACTCCTGGAACAAACAGTGTCCAACAGCATGCCGAAAGAATTTACAGAAGATGAGTGAAGAAGTGTTGGTGAAGAAGTAGATGGTTTTGTTTTCTTGGGCTGCATCCAGACATCACTTAGTTATTCCACTATGAGTGCATTCCCATTCAACTTTTAAAGAGCTTTGAATTTGTTTTCAAACCTGGCAATTCCCACAGGATCAGACGAATCTGCAGTTTCTGGGGATTAAATGTCCCAAAACGTGGATTATCTGTATTTGAATCAAAAGAACTCTTGCTGCAGGATTCACAAATAATCCTCTTTTTTTGCAAATGAAAATGCACACTTTTTTGTGGGTGAGGAACCATGGTTTTAAGGGCATTCCCTCCGTTTCCCCTGATCCAATGAAAGCTTTGATTTGTCGTTCCCTCTCCGCCAGCTGATGGGGCTGGTTGAAAGAGGAGGGGAAGTAGGGGAAAAATGAGCCTGATGTATCAGTGAGATGTAACAAGGTATCCAAAGAGAGATTTAACAAGAGAGATGTATCAGGGAGTAGGATGATCGCTGATTTTACAGCGATCGTGAAAGTCTGACTGTGAGAAGAACCATTAATAAGTCCAGGATCAAATAAATCCTGACTGCTCACTTCAGGGAATGATTGTCAGAGAAACTAGCATACTTTGGGCATGTGATGACAGTGAGCGAAGGGTAAAGAAAGCATTATGCCTGGCAAGGTTGAGGGAATGGAAAAATGGATGGGCAGGATCAAAGGGATGGCTGGAATGTCCTCAGAAGGGCTATGACTTATTACCAGAGAGAGATCAAAATGGCGCGTGTTTGTTCATACAGTCACCATGAGTCAAATCACTGACCCCTAACAAGAATAACAACAACAATGGAATTATATTGTCAGAAACTCCCCAGATGTTTGGCTTCAGAAGTAAAATGGAAATCAGATCTGCTGTGCATGAGCTTCAGTATTATTACCATATTCCACTTGGGCCACATCTACTGTGTAAAATACTTCCCAGGGATATTTGCTAGAGGCTGGCTTCATTCATTCATTCATTCATTCATTCATTCATTCATTCATTCATTCATTCAGCTATATTTTATGGATAGAATACACATGATAAGAGCTGCAAATAGCAGAGACAAACATTCCATGTTATGTGTCAGATGCAAAGCATCCTACATGTTTTTTTCAGGCAATTTTGGATATTTGGCACAAACGAAAAGATCAGAACTAAAGTTCAAAGCTATACCTACATGAAACTGTTGAAGTTTCAACCCACACTTTTAAATTTTCCCCCTTATTACAGAAAATCTGATAAGTGAAAATTATCAGTTTCTCATCTACAGCAGCTGCATCCAGAGAGCCTGTTTGGCTCCATCTGAACCAGTTTTAGGTCGCATGTCCACTTCCCAAAATAAGGCATCTTCATTATCCAAAAAAGGGTGCCAGCTGTCACCCTGCCTCCGTTTTGGTGGCAATGATGACCTTTAAAGCTATTGCATGGACTGTGTCATCTTGCTCATGTAGATGACCTCTTCAGCTTTGAATGCTCAAAGGGTTTTCCAGAAGAAGAAACAGTTTTATTTTTTCTTTGTTAACATCTATACATTTATAATTGCTTTCATGTTGTTATAGCTTGCATCTGGCTTTATCTGAGGAGCTTTTTAAAAATTGCTACTTTTTTATTTTCTCAGTCTGTCTTACAAGGTGAAAGGGAATCAGATGAGGAGCCATAGTTAGTGTTACAGCACATGATCCTGAAAAAAATTAATGGGCCAGAATGAAGAAATGGCAGATTCTCCATTTTGTCAAATGTGCATTCATTATTTGTATGAATTTGTACAAATTCAGATGTTCATATATGAATTGATTGTTACAATATTTGTACATTGATATTCATATTCGTACGAATATTCATTAAATGGGGAGGTGGGTAAGCAGCTGTGCCAGTCACATCTGCAGTGGATCCAGAGTGAATTCGACATGGTTTGAGAGAGGATTCAAAGTGGATTCAGGGCAGATTTGATGTTTTAAGAGTGGATATCTTACGGGATATGTATTGGATATGTATCGGATACATATGTGTTCATATCAGATATTCGTACGGATTCATATGAATACATTTGTATCAAATAGAATCCTACCACATTTGAAGGGTATCTATTTGAACAAATATGAATTTTCTTACATTCAATTCGATACAAATCAAATTTAAAAAAAACCTTCATGCACGTCCCTACTGCACGGTAATCCAGATCAAGAAGCTGTTTAATACACATCATCTTCACAGGAATAGTGTAGATCCAGATCAGATGTGTGCTAAGGGCTCACTGTTCTGGATTAGTGGTAGACATGATAAGTGTGGTCTACAATCCGTGCTCACTCACACTGCCTGATCTGGATCAAGGAAGGAGCATCTGCACATAGAGCAGAAGAACATGAGCATAGTGATGGGAGACATGTGTGGTGGAGGTGTGACTGCAAAGATAGCCCCCTTCTCAGGGCCTCTGTGCTCATCACAGTTGACTCTGCATCTGCTGCAAAGGCTGTCATGGTGCCCTCACAGATGGCACTCCAGCGGTGCTGCAGTTGCAGCAGTCCTTTGGCCTTAGCATACTTCCACTGTTACAGATCCATGCTGTGGTGTCCACACTGCGTCCTGCCTTACCACGGGTCTCCTCGTGTATTGACTGCTGCAGTGCAGATGCTGTGACTACTTGTTGATCCAGATCTAGCTGATCTGGATTTAATTAGCATGGATATTTCTAATCCAGATCTAACTGATCTAGACAGTGATGGTAAGAACAGAAAGGGCCTTAATCTCCCGTGATCCTTAGTCATATAGGCCAAATTCTGTAAACGTCTTCTATGTAGAAGGTCTCCATTTCATGGCCATTAAGTTAAAGGCAGGGGGTAAATCCCAGCTGAATAGTAGAAACAATTCAGTTGGAAGCGATAGGTCTCTGACGACCAGTTGCTAAGCAATGTGAGGAAGGAGAAGGCCTACACATAGATATCTAGTTGACATCTATGAGAACAGAATGCTGGATTATATAGTTTACAGAAGAGCATTTTTAATGTTCTGTAATAATGAAACCAGTTACCTAGGGAGGAGGTAGGCTCTCCTTCACTGGTGGTCTTCAAGCAGAGGCCTCTTGTGGGACTCCTTTACTCAGGATTTATGGCTTCAAACAGAGAACCGGATTAACCACCTTGCAAGGCCCCTTCCAACCCTGTGACACACACAGCAGGAGCTATCAGGGAACAGAAGGCAGTTTGTAGAAGAAGCGCAGCAGATGTGATTGGTTAAGTGATACCTGAGCTGACTTTAGAATACACACCACCTCAGGTTTGATTAGGAAAGCAGCTGGTAAAAATCACCAGGATTCATGTGTGGAATGTGTGTCTGTAGTCATCCCAAGTTGCTGCTGTTGTAGGTCAGATATTATGCAAGGAATACTTGCTAGCAGTGTGAGGTCTCAAGATTCATGCACAGAAACTTATTCACAGAAGCGAATTGAGTAGCACCTCAGAGGAATGTTGTTCTCCTCTTGCCTCTTGCTTGGGTATAGTATTAGGCTGTAAAATTTTAGCTGCACCATAGCACAAACGGCAAAATGCAAGCATGCCTGAGATTTGTGAGATGTAGCCTTCTGTGCACAGACAGTGTGGTCAGTAACTTTTAATAAAAACATACATAGATGGACTCTTCTCTTTTCCTGCAGCTTGCAGAAGTAAAATAAACACACAGAGAGAATTGCTTAGAAACCTAGACTTTTATCTTAATTAGGAAATTGGCCACCTTGTTTTGTCTACTTTCTTGATTTTTTGAAAATGGGAACCATATGTCTGAGCTAACTTGTGGGGGGGGGTGGAATTACAAGCAGGCAGAAGGTTGTCTGCTTAGTTCATCTGCAGATACTGTTGTTACACACCTTGGGCCACGGTTACATCTTTCTTCTTCAACTTGAATTCCAGGTTGAAGAAGAATTAAAGGCTGCATTCCCGTTATAAGCTTATTTCGGTTTCAAAACAGTTTCAATCCTAGCAGTTCCGTCAGGTTGGCTTAACACGCTTTCTGCGTGTTAAATCGCCCCAAAGCATTGTAAATGTTAATCCACATTTCAACAGGTCTCAAGGCGTATCCCCATTATAAGCTTAATCCAGTTTCCAGAAACTGAAATAATAGAACCGGATGCAAACGCGAATTTGCCTGTTCCCATTACTTTCAGCTTAATCGCGTTTGATCCGGATTGTGAGGATCGTACGTGGCATACGTGACTCAAGGGGGGACTCAAGTGGATACTTTCAAAAAGCCGCTTTTCGGGGCTGCCCTGCCCTCTTCCTCCTGGCTTGAACATGCCACCCATAACGGACCCCTTCACGGAGCCTGGCTGGGTGGCTGCCACTTGCCTGGATGGAGGAAAAATGGCACCGGGCAGCCAGTGATTCTCCCCATTGCCCAGGGCACACAGCAGCAGCAGCTACTCAAGCCCCTTTGCTTTGAACATTCACACATCTCCCAGAACCTGCCCCTGCTTTCATTTCCCCTTAAAAGATCAGAACTCCAGAAATCAGAAATCCAGATTGAATGTGATTAAGTTAAAAGTAATGGGATCAGGCAAATTCATGTTTGCATCCAGTTCTATTATTTCAGTTTACGGAAACCGAATTAAGGTTATAATGGGAATGCGGCCAAAGTTTGGTTATATCTTTAAATGCCAATCTGGGGGGGTTTTTTGGTGTGGATTTTCCTCCCTCTATTTGGGTTTTCCTTCATTCAGTCCAACACAGCATTAAAGTTTCAATCCATTTCCAGGAGGCCACCATTTCAGCTCCCTGCTGCCCAGAAAATGAGTCTTGCCTGCGTATGTCCCATGCCTCACCCTTCATTGCCCTTGGAACTGAGTTTTCACCTCTGAATATGAAGGGCCCTTCCTTGTTCCCAGAAAATTCCATGGAAGTGGACATCTGCTAGCCTGGTGCCTATGCAAACCAGGCACTTACACTGCTCTCATCACCACTGTGTATTTACATGAATGATGCAGCAAGAGCAACTGAGGGTGGCTGATGCCCTCAGAGTGGCTCCTCCCATTATGATGAAAAGCACTGGAAAGGCTGCCTGCAGACCCACCAGCACCTATCTCAGGGTTCTCTATGGTGGGAGGTGCCTCTGCTGTTTGAACATTACACCCCTGGGGCTCCCTCAAGACACCCTTCCACAATGGGTATAGATGCTCCCAGAGTTCCTGTAAGTTCCTTTCCCATCATTCTTTGTTCCTGGTCTTGGCCTAAATTCAACAGACTTGCAAAAGTGTCCTCAGCTGTTGGCACCACATTCCTTTCCTTACTATTCAAAGGATGGAGGAACCTCCACACTTATCAGACAGCTGATTTATTCTTGGATGGAGGAGGATTCAGGCCCTCTCCTCCTGGGACCAGATTTGCTTGCTTAATGCAAATAGACACATAAACCCATCTAAGTAGGGATATGTAAGGAATAATCTTTTTCAATCCCCCCCTTTTAAGGTTAAGAAATATAAAAGAGAAAAGGCAAGAAAGGAGAGCAAAAAGCAAGTAGAATTTTGAAAGAGCTAGCTCACTAATAAATAAATCGAAGCACTTCAAAAGTAATTTATTCAGGTTGGAAAGACCTAAATGCCCTGTGCTGAAGAGCCTGGCACCTCCTACTTCTTCAGATCTTTTTTGCCAGTTGAGTTGAAAGCAACAAGAGAAGAAATGTTCCTCAGTCAAATAGGACACATCTCCAGGAGTGGGTCATATATGTAGGAATGCTCTTGTCACACTTTAAAAGTGACAAATGTTACTTTAACCTTGGAGGCACACAGTCCTTTGGCAAACATAGTGCATCGTAATTCCTTGTATAATGCTACGGTTTTGTTCTCACTAAGTGGTGTGCCATGCAAAACTCTATTATGCAAGTCGTGGCTGCCTATGGAAAACAGGGCATTAGAGGAACCTTGGAATCTCAGTCTACCAGTGTAAGCTATACAAGGCGATTTCCTAAAGGCCATGCATCTAAGACAGTGGTGCTGCCAATGCCAAACTGTATTATGGGAACAGACTAAAATGAGGGCAATTGTATAAGAGCAAAACTGATCTGAGATTATCAAAAACAAGCTTCTGGTACAAGTGTCTCTCCTTTCCCGCTGCATTCATGATCAATGACTACTACTCATTATCTTCAGATTAGAGTTGTTGTTTCCCAGAATATCAGCTCCTTGGAAACAAGAGTGAGGTATAAAAATGGAGTCTTTCGTGGCTGGTTGTAACTTTATTTGTTGGGGTTTCTGGAATGTTTTGTTCAATTTGGAACTTGAGCTTTTTGCTATCATGATGATAGCCATCTTCAGAGGACTTCACTGTGTGGAGAGTCAACCGTCATGACTTTCCATGCAGTCAGGTCCTCTGAAGATGGTTTTTACAGTTACATCCAAAAGCTCAGATTCCAAATTGAACTCTAGAACATGGCAGAACATTCCAGAAATCCTGACAAATGAAAAGTGAAGTGACTGTCTCTTACATTTTCCTTGTGGGATTTCTCTAGGTCTTTAATTGGGTATGGTGAAAACAGGCTGCAGGGGTAAGTGGATCTTTGGTTTGACCCAGGAGGAGTCTCCTCATGTTCTTAAGAAACAAGCATAACACATCTTCAATTGACAGCAGTAACCTTGGTGCTCCATTTCAGAACAGCACTTTTTTTTTCCAAATTTAATTTGCTGCTCTTCCAGTACTTTTACCTGCAGACCATACTAGCAGTGTTAATCAGTTTCACAGCTTTTTCCGTCCCTGTAAGTGGGTGTGAATTGATCATATGAATGGCTGCAGTGATCTGATGCCTTAATCTCTCATTAAAGCCCATAGTTAAATTTGGAAAGAAGGCGGCTATTAGTACACTACCATGGAAACAAAACTCTCTCTTAGATGAAATTGGCCACCTTCCACTACACTTTTGGATAGGGCAGCGAATGTGGGGAACAAAGAAAAGGTCACAAAGTAAGGGTGGCGGTCCAGGAAAAGAGTGAGTGAAGCAAGGTGAGCAATCCCCTCCCTTTTGAGATTTGATTTGCAGTCTGCACATAAATTTTGGGCACCTTGGTACAAATCTAGTGATTTTACAGGACAAATTGTTTAAGAATGTACAAGGAGCTCTGCTGGCTCAGGCCACAGCCCATCTAGTCCAGCATCCAGTCCCACACAGTGACCCACCAGTTGCTTATGGGCATCTCAAGCAGAAGGCAAAAGCAAAACTTCACCTGCTTTCAAATCACTCAAACGGCCTTTAGAGGCATCTTGCCTCTCCAACCTGGAGGCAGGTAGTACCTGGGCGTCTATTCTAGTATCCATTGATACACCAGACATTCTTGAGTTTGTCCAACCCTTTCTTAAAGCAAACACCGTGCACACACTTAGGAGGACATGGACTGGAGAATATTTGATGATTTTCATGCATCCTAATGATCAGATATTTATTCTCTTTAACATTATCAAAACTCGTTACTCTTGGGAAGCAACATGTTACTCTGGACTGTAGGCTTCACTTTTCTCCTATATTGACAGTATAAAGAGAATATATATACTGAAGTGAGTGTTTCAACTGTCAAATGCATTTTACCTAAGAAGCACAGGAAGAAACTCAGTAAGTTTTGCAGCCTTCTTTCTATTTTGGTGTCCAAGAAAGCCCTATCACGGCACTGTGTGTTAAGCAAATGATTGCAAAGTTCCCACTGTTTTTGTGTGTTTTGTGTAATGAAGCAGATAACATTATTTCAGGGTAAAACTGATGAGTCAGAAGCAGAGTCAGAAGAAAATCTCTTTTTAATCTCTGTCTTTTCTATGCAAGCACCTGCAGTTGGAACTGTAAATATGGCTTGGCTACACATTACATTTGCTGACACATGCTGCCAAAATGTACATCGGATAGTTTGCTCTGCACGCTCATCTCTCTGATTCTTGCCTTTTCTTTACTTCTTCCTCTCCCCTGACTACTTCCCACTTGGCCCTCACAATTCATAACTTTTCCTTTCTTGTCCAAAAATAAAATTGTGCAGGATGATCAACAGGTCATGGTAATACTGCTGTTGGCTTCTGCCCCCTTTAATCTGATTTTATCCTTTAAAAAAAAAAAATCTGCTTTTTCTTTTGTAAACCACTTTGAGATTATTATATCTGGAGCCATAATATAAATGTTTTAAACAAACAATATAACCTTTGAGCAAATTCTGCCTCTACTGAGACTTACAATACAAGCCTAGC
Source organism: Aspidoscelis marmoratus (assembly GCA_014337955.1). NCBI lineage: Eukaryota > Metazoa > Chordata > Lepidosauria > Squamata > Teiidae > Aspidoscelis > Aspidoscelis marmoratus. Next base: position 30,555,564 of record MTQE01001141.1, on the reverse strand, counting down.
AGTTAAATGTGTATTCAGAAAAGACTCCACGGCTGTGGTCACACTTTAAAGTCATTTGATCATCTGCTTCCATCTCAGGGACATGCATGGAAGTCCAACCATTTCCGGGCTGGAATAGTCCGATCACGCCTGTGAAAAGGCAGTGCCAAAGTGTCAGCAGCAGATGCAGAGGAAGGGGATACTAGGGGAGGGGCAGAGGGGGTACAGGAGCAGGGTGTCAGTGGCAGCAGTGGCAGGATGTTGTCTGAGGCAGCAGAAGGATGTCAGTAGCAGAGGTAGGGAGTAGAAGCAGCAGGGGTACCTGAGTGCCACTGACGGTGGTAAGTGGCGTGTTATCTGTGGCAGTGCAGGGTGCCAGTGGCGGAGGCGGAGTTCGGGGTACCGGGTTGTGGCAGGTGTACCTAGGTGCTGCTGGCAATGGTGAGATGGCAGTGGCAGTAACAGAGTAGTGGCAAGTAGCCACCTTTCTGGCTGAAACAGACTCAGTGCAAGGATTATCTGATTTCCGAATAATCCCATTCCAGGCAGGAAAGTCTTCAGAAAAAAATGGAAACACATTTTGGCATCTGGTCTCCAAAGACTCAAGGCAGCCTCCATCTTCCTAAAAGCTAAGGTGTGACTGTAGCTCAGAGGGGCAGAGTCAGTCTGAAGGGTTGTACAACTCAAAGCCCTTTGGTATTCCATTCCCCCCTCTGCTTGTAAAGGGATGGTTTCACAATGTAAACACAGAATAGAGAATTTTGAATCTGGACATATTCTGCCAAGTACCAATATCTGTCACTCAGTTAAGACTTACTCATTTCCCCAAACAGTTAGTAGGTGATATTTATTTATTATTTGTATTTCTATCTCACCCTATACCCAAGGATCTCAGGGTGGGTAGCAACATTTAAAATCAAATATATTAAAACAATAACAATATATATCAAAACAACAGTGTCTGCAAGTGGCAAGGTAAAGTGTATCCCCATTTAATCAAAGGCCAGGGCAAAGAAGTACGTCTTCACTGCCTTCCTAAATGTGTACAGTGAAGGAGATAGACGTACCTCAAGGAGGAGACTATTCCATAGCCTAGGGGCTATCACTGAGAAGGCCCTCTCCTGG
>MTQE01001141.1:30524234-30539779 GCA_014337955.1 Aspidoscelis marmoratus | reverse complement strand
GGTCAAGTGCGAATAGGCCTAAGGTAAGTGCAGAAAAGGTCAAAGTTTGCTTTACACACATGCAGCTAGTGCATGCTGAAGAAGACTTGGAAAGGGTTGGGTTGAAATGCACCTGGCCATGGAGAAGTCCCATCCATTGTTTTGATGTCTGTCCAGCATAACTCACCAAGGGCATTTTTATATGTTGGTTTTACAACAAGCTTTTGCACATTTAGTTATTTAACCATTGTGTGTATGTCTATTCTATTTTTAAATATATTTTAGGAATGGTATTATTCCCATATATTTCCATTTACACGGATTTACTTATTTTATTTCATCATTGATTTAACAGTTATACCATATGCATAAGCAAAATTTAGCATGTCTGAAGGCAGCCAATAAACAAAGGAGGATTTTCTGGGGATGATTTTCTGAATAGGTACAACCCTCATGCTGTTTCCTTGAGTGGAGCATGTTAAATCTGACAGTTTGTGCCAGGCAGACACAACCCACAGCCACAGTAGCTGTCAGTCCTTAGAGGCCTCGGAGTTTAGCTTCAGAGGAAAAGAGCATTAATAAGCACATTATGCTGCTGCCAATCAGTAACACCTGTCTTGAAATCACTGGATATACGGGGAAGGCTTAGCTATACACCCACGTGGAAAACTAGTTGCCTCTTGCCCACTGCATGGTTCTGAATACTCATTTAAGGAAAATTGCCTCTTGAGGTGGGCAAAGCTATAAAGTGTAATTGACACACAGATTCTAATGCAAAACAGTACTGCCGAACCTCCCGCTGGTGGATTTAATATTGCTGACAATGCAGAGGCATCATTTTTTTGGTGATGCTGGGCTATAATTGGCAAGTTAGGCAAGAAGAGTCAACAGAACAAAAAGACTGATCCCCCCGTGCATTAATGTCACCATTAGCAGAATATTAGCAGAATCAGCGCAGTTAAGAAGTTAAGGGTTTTCTGTCTTTAATGGAGAAAGATTGTAGATGTCAGATCACGTGTGGAAGGGGGCTTTCAAGGAGGCTTTTCAAATGACTTATAATGAGGTTTTTACTGTTAAGTCAGTATTACAGTATAATAGGAAGGCAGCAATTAGTCAGTATGAAGCACATTCACACGTATGTCTCTCATAGCTGCTGTTTCCTGAATTCTCCAAATAGGCTGCTTTCAGTGCCAACAGGGTCCCACACTGCCCTCAGTCCAGGCCACCAGTTATGCATGCTTTGAAAACAAAGAAATTTGGGAGCATATAACTGTGTGGATTTGTGCTCAGGATTAACTTAGAGGTGACGTTGAGCCATAGGTCATGAGCCATGCTTGGAAGTTTCCAACAGAAGCATCTGTTTGATTACAAAAGGGACTCCTCAGGGGTCCCTCAGAGAGACAGTGTGTGGCCCGCGTGTTCTGATGTCTGTTGTGGGGAGAAGAACAGAAAGCGTTGTCAGCCGCTTTGAGTCCCCTTAAATGGGTGAGAAAAGCAAGATAGGAAAGCCAGCTCTTCTCCACCTCCACCTCCTCCTCCTCAGAGGTGCCTGAGATGCGTTTTTGCCATGCCTGATCACAGCTTTTGTCTCTGGAGTGAAAACTTGCCCCAAATTGCATATCACAGCCTTATTCTTCTCATTTTCATCCAGTATTAGCTAAAACATGTCTTCTCTAGTCAGGTGTTCACCTCAGGTACATTTTCTCCTTATGTGTACTTTTGCAAAAGCAGCGATTCCACAGGAAACATCAGACAAAGTAAGCACTCCGGCATGACAGAAGAAAACAGTGTCAGAGCTAGGTTTCCCCTAATACCTATATAGCACATTTTTGGCGCGCTATCCTGGGAGCATATTAGGATGGCCAAGGATATATGTGACAATCTCAATAGAGTCTTGGGAAAATTGCAGTTTTCAACCATGTCTGGAGGCACCTTTAGGCTTTTGGTTTCAGTCTTGGAACTGTATTCACAAGCTTTCTAGTGCCAAAGAAGATTAATTGCCCTGCAGAACAGAAAAATCACTCCTAGGCATATGTTTGCATGTGTGCACATCCCCCAAGGAAAATAACTGGGGGCCATGTAACCTTGATGTCATCTGCAACCACAAATTTTAGAGTATCCCTCTGGAAGGCTCATGGAACTATTCCAAGTTCTAAGATTGCATCAGGCAAGTCAGTCTTGAGTGATGATATTTTAGGCTTGTTGCCAGTCTGTTCCACCCCCCTGCAAACTCTTTCCTACTCCGTTTTCTTTCTAGTATCAGCTTTGGATTTCTCAAGAGCCTAGCAGCCCAGATAATGTTGCTTGATTCTCATTCCCATCAAGTCAGAGGTCAGGGATCAAAGGAGCTATTATCTAATCACTGGAAGACACCAGGCCACAGTCACACTCCAAGCAGCAGCAGCAGCAGAGTTAGCTTTCCCCACTTTTCTCACCCATTTAAGGGGACTCAAAGTGGCTAACAAAGCTTTCTATTCTTCTCTCCACAACAGAACACCTGTGAGGTAGGTGGGGCTGTGAGAGCTCAGAAGAGAGCTGTGACTAGCCCAAGGTTACCCAGATAGCTTCATGGAGGAGTGCATAATCAAACCCAGTATTCCCAGATAAGAGTCTGGCTCCCTAACTACTAGACCAAACTGGCTCAAGGACAGACTGAAAACTAAAGGCATTTCTGGTTTGGAACAGCTTGCTCACACCTACCATGACCTGCCGCCACCACCACCTCTGCTCTGCTGCCACTGCCACCCTGAAGCTTTGTGGACTCCCTTCATCTGGAAAAAGGTAAGATTTAACGCCTGCAGTGACAGACATTGGATTGGTTTGTGGTCATCAGTGTGTAAAGTGGTGGTATCAGGGTGTCATCAGAGTCAGGGTTAGGGTGATGGGCTTGGTGGAGTGGGGTGGGGTGAAATAAGGTGGCTCCATGGGTGTTGCAGAATGAATGTGGCTAACAGTGTGATCAGCTTGTGTCACCCATTCAAGGTGACATGAGTGCTAGAGAGCCTGCTGGCTGCCCTTCACACTGAGCTGAACAGCAGCTCAGAGCTGGGATTATCTGATTTCAGGATAGCCCTGTTTGAGGCAGGAAAGTCTCTGGACAAACTGGAAATGCACTTTGGCATCTGGACTCCAAGGATTAAGGATGACCTCCATTCTTCTTAAACATAAAGTGTGACTGGGACCAAGGTCAGGGAAGACTGCTGATAGTGAAGACTGCAATTTTTCCACCCCCATCTCTTTTTCTGCTGCCCATTACCACTGCTGTCATGCTATCACAGGACCAAAGGTGTGTCCTTATGACTGTCAGTCAGAAAAGAGTTGGAAGGTGACAATGGACATATGACATCAATGGCTATCTAAAAGAGCTTTGTATAAAGATGTGTATATAAAGGAAAGAGTGGATTTGTGTCCTTTGTATCAAAGAAGAGGATTTAGAAGAGCTAGTGAATAAGCAAAATGCCCAAGACTGGACTATGCCTGTAATAAAAGTTCAGGGCTGGTGGGGAAGGAAACTGTTTGGAGAAAGGTAAGTGAAACTGAATAAGACGAATATGTTCCATCTGCCATATTGTTCCACAAATACACCTATCTGGCACATACTTCTGGAATGGTTGAGCCACCCCACCCCAAATATCAGCAGAAATACTGCAGGAGGTTTTAATACTTTTTAAATGGCAGTTCTGATACACAGAAGCCCTTAATCGGAAACTGTGTAAATTGGTTAGTCATGATGATTCTAATCGCTTCATTTACTGATGCATGCCATCAACATAGAGAATTTGCTCACCTACCAGGGTTGGGCGGGAGTAATGTTTTGTCTTCTAAATCATAAGAAAAATTAAAATATGCCTAGAAGCCTACATACACTGAACAAGCTACAAGAATGGATGCCTAGGCACTGCCTGGAGGCTGGAGAGATAGGCACATTTGCAGGGAGTTGAGAGCAGGTGAAGGTTTTGCCTTTGTCTTCAGCTTGAGATACCCAGAAGCAATTGGTGAACCACTGAGTGAGACAGGATGTTGGACTAAATGGGTCGTGGCCTGATCCAGCAGGGCTCCTCTTATGTTTTCTTAAGCTGACTTAGGGGGAGTTCCCATTATAAGCTTAATTCGGTTTCCCTAAACCGAAATAATAGAACCGGATGCAAACGCGAATTTGCCTGATCCCATTACTTTTAACTTAATCGCGTACAATCCGGATTCTGAGGATCATAGGTGGCTTACGTGACTCAAGTGACTACTTTTTAAAAGCCGCTTTTCGGGGCTGCCCTGCCCTCTTCCTCCTGGCGTGAATGCGCCACCCATAAGGGACCCCTTCACGAAGCCTAGCTGGGTGGCTGGCTGGCTGCCACTTGCCTGGATGGAGGAAAAACGGCAGCAGGCAGCCAGTGATTCTTTCCCCTCCTCTCCCCATTGCCCAGGGCACACAGCAGCAGCGGCAACTCAAGCCCCCTTTGCCCGCTCACATCCATAGCCACAGCCTTAAAAACAGAACCTGCAGCTGCTTTCCTTTCCCTTTTTTAAAGGTCAGAACTTTCAAAATTGCAGAGAATTGCAACATTGTTATCAGGTTTGAAGTGGTTGGATTGCTACAGTGTAGCGGCTGCTTTAAAGGGTGTATTTTTACTGTAAAATCACTATATTTGGAAGCAAGCTATTGGGGGAGGGAAACCCTAAACAAGCATTCTCATCCCTTAACACAGTACCGTTCCCACAGTAAAAAATGTAAAACATTTCAAGCGCACGAACCAGAGTGAGACCTGTTGAAATGAGGATTAACATTTACAACGCTTTGGGGCGATTTGCCATGTGGAAAGCATGTTAAGCCAACCTGATGTGGGAACTGCGAGGATTGAAACCGTTTTGAAACTGAAATAAGCTTATAATGGGAACACGGCCTTATTCAACTCAGTATGTGACATCCCTTCTCTTTTTGTGTTCTGTAGAGGAACAGCTTCTCAACCCAGTTCCTGGGCATCCTAGACACCCTTTCTACCTTTTGCTTTGTACAGTCCTATGTTTTCCTTGCCTGCCTTTTCTCCATCTCCATTTCTGATTGCTTATTGGAACTGCTGACCTGTAAAAGACGGGCCCGTGTTTGCAGTCAGCAAAGCATCCGGGAAGCCATTAACCCGAGTTGACATTCATTAGTGCTGGATAATGTATCAGCCGTTCTGCCTTTTATTTGTGAAATGAGCTATAGCAACAGCTGCTGGGTCAGCTGGGAATACACGTTTTAGTGCACTGGAGGCCCCTGTGTGATGAAGGAGAGGAAACCCCACGAGCTGAGTATATCTCATCAAATTTGTGGCATTTATATCCTGCCTTTCCTCCAAAGTGTCCAAGACAGGGGGCACTGTTCCCCTCTCCTCCATGTTATCCCCACAATAACTGTTTGGGGTAGGTTAGGTTGAGAGACAGTGACTGATCCAAGGGGAGCTTTCATACCAGAGTGGGGATTTGAACTCAGGAATTCCTAGGTTCTAGCCTGATGCTCCAACCACTGCACCACACTCTCTCTCACTCTTGTGTGATAGAAGACAGTAGATTTTGTGTACAGGGGAAGAAAATACGCTTACAGAATATCAACATCACAAAGGGGTAGATTTCTTGTATCTCCACCACCTTGAGAAGTGTGAGGGGTGGTGACATGGAAGAAGGTCTTCGCTGTGGTGGCCCCGAGACACCAGAACAACATCTTTCTGGAGGTTCACCAGGTGCCTACCTTATATGATTTTCACCGCTTGTTAAAACATACCTCTTCACCTAGGCTTTTGATGTTTAGAGTTTATATATATTTTATATTTTAAATCTTTTTATTGTTGTGACCCACCCTGGGATCTTTGAGTGAAGGACAGGATATAAATTTTAAACTAAAGTTAATAAACTCAAAACTCAGTTCCTCGCTTCTCTCATTGTACCCTCTCCCTTACCACTTTAAAAATATGTATTTGGTTTAAGGACATGACTAGTGAGTAGGGATGTTCAAGAATATTCTAAACATTCAAAATTTGATCAAATTCCTTTGAATTCAGACATTCAGATTCAAATCAGATGTCCATACATTCATATTTTAATATTTAAATGAATTCAAATGTTTTGAATCATTCATACGTATTATTCAGACATTCATACGTGTAGGGATATGTATGCATTACATCCGTATGCATTTGTATGGAGCATACGGGATAAAAACAGGATGCGTACGGACACATACAAATGTTGTTGACATTTGTATCTTCAAATATGAATAGAAGATACAAATGTATCTTCTATTCATACAAATAGATATGAATGTACAAACAGTTGCAAATGTATACAAATTGGATTTGAATTTTGAATACATTTGTTTTTTCTCAAATTGTCAAAATTTGCATTTGTTTTATCAAAAATTGCATTTGTGAGTAAGGTGAAAAATCTGTATACCTCACTCAAGTGCTCCTTTAGGTTCCCAATTTGTATGAACTGTAAGTTTCTACATCTTTCAACTCAGGGACCTGCTGCCTTCACATATAGCTTGGAATACAGAAATCAGTTCAGCACAGGATCTCTTTTTTTGCTGTTGTAATTTTAATTGTTCAGAATGCATTGATTGAAGTTGTGGGGATTTGCACTGTATTGTACTGGCATTTGTATTCAGTATGATGAGTTGGTTGTGAGATCAGAGGCCTTTTCACACTACAGCTAAGCTGTAGTGTACTTTGGCTGGAACACGTGGAGGACAGTTTCCCAAATGCTTTGACAGGTAAGGGACGCGTTTGCAAGGCATCCCTTACTTGTCTAGATGTGAATGGTAAGCTGTCCTCCATGCGTTCCATACTGATCAGCCGTTCTGGGAAGGATCCAGTAGGAGAGGCCGGAAAGCGGGAGCTCTGTGCAGCAGGGAGGCTATAATGCAAATCGTCTCCCTCTGGAATGCATTGAACCGAGGGAGGCGTGGCTCGGGCAACAGCCCCTGCCGGGCGCCTCCCGCCAGGCCAGGGTCCCACAGGGGACATGGGGTGGCCCAAGGGGGGATGTGGGGACCTGAGCAAAGGGGCCCTGATCGCCGCCTGCCTGCCCTCTCTCAGCTGGCGCATCGAACCACAGCGCATCGAACTCCCCCCCCAATTGAACCACTTCCGTGGTTCAATGTGCTGGCTGAGAGAGGGGAGGCAGGCGGTGATCGAGGGACCCCTGTGTGGGTCCCCACATCCTGGGGGAAGGCTGGCACCTCCCTCAGGCCACCCCATGTCCCCCACGGGACCCTAGCCCAGCTTGCCCAGCTGTCAACAGTCTATCGAGCCCTCTCCCCCGTTCCTTCAGACTGTTCCTGATATGTCACAGGATGACATGTCAGCAGCAGCCAATAGGAGAGGTTGGAGGGCAGAAGCCCTGTGCAGCTGGGAGGCTATAATGTGAATCGTCTCTCTCTGGAATGCAGCAGGCAAGCCCGGGGATGCGTTGGGATGGGTTGGGACAGGTGTAGAGCACAATTAAGTGCTCTACACCCAGAACGCATCTAGAACGCTTTAGGACAGGCTGGGGCGGTTCCGAACAGAACCACGGGCCCAGCTGTGCTCCATCCCAGAGCATTCTACATGCATTCAGGAGGGCCTAGTGCAAAAAGGCTTCTTGTTATTAATTCTGAGTGTACTAATTTGCATGCTTCTTCTGACCATTTTCCTGCTGTATAGATCAGCTTTCCTTGAATGCAATTTAAAGTGTCTTTTACACAATGATCGATTTGTGTAAGGAGATCTTTCTCTACCAAGCTCTGTAAAACAGAGACTGTTGTGGCCGCATTCACACCTAAGTTCTAATCCAGCCTCAGTCCACTTTCAGAGTGAGAGAACGCATCAAGCAAAGTGACAAGCTAATTTCTTTCAGCATTATCTAACTCAGAAAATATACCTTTGGGTTGGATAATGTGGAAAGAAAATGACTGCTGTTATGTTATGTTCTTCTGCTCTGAAGGTGGACTAAGCTGGATTAGAATTTAGGTATGAATGCAGCCTAAGCACACTTTGGAAATAAACTGAATTATTAACATTAGTGGAATTTATATAAGAACTGCCCTTCAGGTTTTTCCAAGAAAAACAAAGTTGTGCTAATAATCAAAGAGATCATATAGCCTTTTTTCTCCCCACATTCAGACACTGCCATGGTTTTAATATGTTTAATATGTTATTGGTTTTAATGTGCTCATTTTGTATGTTGTAACCCACCCTGAGACCCTTAGGTATAGATAGGGCAGGACAAAAATACAAATAAAATAAATAAAAATGTTAAAATTATTCAAGTTTAAAACAGTGGCATTTGTATTTGGATGTATGAGTTGATCTGATGCACACAACAATTTATTTTTTTGCATATATCCAGTACCTGCACCACGAAATCCACCGCAGATATAGAGCTTCCCTTCCACTCCACCAGCACAGGTAGAGTTAGTTCTCAATGAAAGAAGAGGGTAAAGCATTGGAGGGCCATCTCTCCAGAAATTCCCATCAGGATTAAAAATCTCCACTGCATCCAGACAATGCCGTGCTTGTCCTCTGTCACGCCCAAGGCAGCCAATCCCACCTACAAAGGGAAATAAATGTGGGTGAAGTTAGTGGAATCATATCCCATCCCACAACAAACATTGTCACCTTCTAACCGTTGGGGCTCAGCTTTCTACCCTCTCTCACTTCTTCCCCTGTTAACCTCCAGGCAGGTCCCTCATCTCAGTCCTCGCATCTCAGTGCAAAAATTACAATGCAATGTCCTATACAGGGGACAGGAAAGGCAGGCTGTCTCTGGTCAAGGTTAGTCTACGTGTGGAGCATGAAACCGTGCTCCACACATCATTTGCGTGCAGGACGCTCTTGCATAGAAGGGGCCGTTTCTGGGCTGGAAATGGCCCCTCCTAGTGTAGATGCTTCACCTGGGAACACGCTGCATGCAAACTACAGGGCCAAGTGCAGGAAGGCCCAAGGTGAGTGGAAGATGCAGCTCTTGTTTTTTTTTTTTTTTAGTCATACTCTGAACTGCTTCAAGATTTTTTTAAAGTGATGTAGAGATGTTTTAAATAATTATTATAATAACTTGGAGCATGCATAGGATCCCTAACTCTATTATCACCTTAAAAAAAGACTTACATGGGATATGTGGATGCTTACACAAGACCATCAGTTATAAATGAGAATTGCTGGCTAAGCAAATGGTATTAAAATTCTTGACCATGTGTTCTTTGGACTTGAGTAATAAGAAACCTGCAGTTGTTTGTATTGCTATCTAAGAGCTTTGGATAGAAGCCATGTTTAAAAGGAAGATATTCTATTGCCTAGGAACACACAATAAATTACATTCCCATCCAAGCTCTGCAAATGTACCTGAGCATTTGCAAGGGGGGGGGGATATTTATCTCACAGATGCCGAGAACATCAAAGCTTCTTTGGAAGCAGCAGCTCTGCAAGGCATCATGGGAGGGAGGCTTTGAGTAGAACTCGTTTTCATCTCCCTCAACTGCATTTTGAACCACTGAGGATCAAAGCACAGTCTGTGGAGATGAAGGCAAGTTTTCTGATAGAAACCTCACCCTCTTACACGCCCTTGGTTTGATCCACAAGCTTCCTCTGCTTGGAAGGACAAGCTGTTAACGCCTGACAAATAACCTTGCAAAAGATCGCCAACACGTGTCGAAATGTAAATAATCATAAAGAATCTTGGGTTTGAAGTGGCACAGCTCAAAGAATTCAGGGCGCATAGCAACAGGCAAAATTAAGTTGCAATATAGCAGCATGAGACCTCAGCGATTTCAGTGGGAGAGCTAATCAAGTTGCTGAAAGCAACTGGACATTTACGTGCTAAACCCTGAGTAAATCTTGGATTTTTTTTTCCTTTAGCAAATGGTGAATATTACAGTGTGGAAGAGAAACAAAATATTAGCACTTAAAGATATTAACAGCAGACAGCCCAGCTCATCCGTGCATTAAAGCAATCTAAGCACCACTGTCATAACTGCACTAGCGCCTCCCGCCATTTTCCATCAGCTGGAGTAGGCCATACATGACAGCCGATCCAGCCATGATTTGTAGATGTGCATATGATTTGGCATCTCTCTGGCCCACTATCATCTATTCTGTCTGTCTAGAGTTTTTAGAATCTTTGGAGCAAACAAATTGCCTACTTGCCTTTTATGTTGTTAGCATTTGCACTGGAAGAAAAGCTCCTTTAGCTGCAAAGGGGAGCTCTCCTTCAAAGCTGACAAAAGCATTCATGGGGGCACAGTCCAATAGAGACTGCAGTGAAAATCAATAAACTCTATTATTTCACCTGCCGCAGTATTTACTGTTGGTAGAACTGGTTGGCCGCTGTGAGAATAGATGGCTGGACTAGTTGACTCATGGGTCCAGCCCAGTAGGGCACTTCCTAAGTTCCTATGTTTTGCTTTTATATCTATAAGACAGAAATATGTAGAGAAAGGGCAAAGACAGCTTCAAGTTATGATGAGGGGAGTACTGGTGTGACGAGCTCTGGCTCAAAGACTACCTATCGACTCCCCATAAGTGCCTGTGGCTGTTTGTTGTGAGCAAAACAAAAGTATGGATTAAAGGTCCCTTTTTGCTCTATTCCTTATGCTTACATACAAGTTTACCTCTCACTGCATCAGTTTCTGCTGTGTGGAACACTGAAACACTGAAGCCCTGTCCCCATGGAATTTAAAGTGTGCCAGGACACTCCTTTTGCCTCTGAGCGTCCCCATTCCGGGCTTTACAAGGCGCTTAGGGAGCTTAGCAAAGTGAGACACCCGCGATAAAATACGTGCACTTTAAAGAAGAGTTTCAGCGCTCTTTCGGCGATTCGCGGGTTTTGCTCACTATATCTGCCTTGAGGACGCTCCGTGGCAAAAGGGGCGGGGATTGCTTGCTTGCACACACAGCCAAAAAGCATTCACACATCTGAGAAATGCAGCAGGTTCGCTTCCTTTCCTTTGTAAAAAGAGCCAGAATTGCTCAGAATGGCAACATTGTTTTCAAGTGAAGCCTTAAAAGAGAATGAGCGAAGGATCGCGCTCCCGATCCTCCAGCCGCTGACTTTACTGGGGCAGAAAATCCTTTTCTAACAGAGAACAAAGTGAAAGTAACTGCTGAAAGTGAATGAAATTGACAGAATGAGCGTTCATCTGCTTAGCTGGGGGGGGGGAGCAGTTTCAAGAGACGGAGATCTGGCTATGTTTCCTTTTAACAAGAGAGGGGGCGGGGGGGGGAAATCCCTGGAAAGAGAAAACTGCTACCACGGGGACGGAAAGTCCGTTTAGATCGCGGCTGCCAGGGGGACGCTTATTCTGGAAGTGGAGGGGACTTTTAAAGTCAGCTATAACAGAGTGATGGCAGAGGAAGCCGAGAGGGGCTAATAAGTCTTTTGGGGATTCAGCCTGAATCTATGGAACAAGATTGCAAATTATAGCTGCTGCAATTTATTTATCATAACAATGAACCTGCTGGCATTCTGAAGCACACACACTGTAGGATGTAGTGCCATGTGATGATAGGTGACACTAGGTTCACATCAGTGGATAGGAACAAGTGCAAATTGCCAAGTATTCTCAGTGTGTTCCTGATTAGCCAGAGTTTTAATAGGGTTTCACATAGCAAGGAAAATCCAAATTCTCTGCAAATGAGCACCCAGTATGATTTCAGATAGTTTGCAAAGTTGCCTTACCACATGGACTCAAAATGGACTTGCTTGTTCCCACTCTTCATTCCTCCGTGCATCTTATAGATTATAACTGTGTTGGAACGGAGCCTCAATGGAACAGCCAATTTGGCCAAGCACAAAACAGATTCTTATCCAATATTATCCTTAGCATTGAGGAAATCACTTTATGCAGCTCAGGAGTTTTGGGATTGCTTTGTCATTCATAGGTATTAACATTTGTAACCCACAGATGCTGAGGGATTACTGTATTACAAGCCAGTGTTGTATAGCTGAGGCAGTAAGCAAATTATCCAAAATTTACAGAGATTCTTTGCTTACAGGGGGGAAAATGAGGATACATTTTAGGATGGATTTTACTGGTTTAATCTCATTTCTTCTAACTACAGTACAATCCTTTGGAGACTGTTTATTTAAAACAAGTTCATTCTAAAATTGAGTGGTTCAAAAGCAGTAAGTAAATGATGGTGGTCTTAGGACTCTATCCAAAGCTTGCTAGCACACAGAAAATTCTCTTTTATATTGAGGCTTCAGCTCAAGTAGTAGTCATTGGACTAAGTACTCTCTATTTAATGCATAGACCTCTTTTGTGTATATATACGTGTATGTGTTTTGAGACTCTATAGAATGCTTAGATTGGGAGAAACAAATCAAGAATTATACATGTTCTGAAAGTGTGACATGAAGATGTGAGGCTTGGGGCAGCAATTTTATGTATTGCTGTTTCCAAACATCTTTAGCAAAGCATGCTGTGAAACTCCACAAATGTGTCTTGCGATGTTTTATGCTCTGCCTTGGTGGGCCTCTGGCTGAGAGTTCACCTGAGATGGAGAGAATGTAATAAACTTGTATAAGAGCTGTTTTCATGCACAGGAAAAAAGTAGGGATTTACAAGGTCAGGAATCAACTGGCAGCCTCAGGTATAAATACAAACAACAGTGTCTTATGATTCATCATCAAAGTGGGGCAGTCATTCCAGTCTAATCCAACTTATCCAGTTTAGGCCACCACTGATCAGAGACACTCATGTGTTGTGTCTATGCAATCATTCATGGGCCTGGCTCCCCACCCCCTTACTTAAGATTTATCTGCACCTAAGGGTGATTCCGCACTGACCGATATGCCAGACCAGCAGACATCCCAGGAGCCTCACATTGGTGCACTGTAAGGAAAGCCCCTGGCAAAAGAGAGGTCCCTAGTACATTTGTTGGTCCAGTATACCAGCCAATGTGGAGTTTCCCTAAGTTTCAGTCCAATTTCATAGTGAGAGAATACTTCAATGAAGTATTTCAATATTATCTAACTCTGAAAACTGACCTTTGGGTTAGGTAGTGCAGAAAAAAATTCAGTTACTTTGCTCATGTGTTATCTCATGACAATTAAGATCAGGGATGGTAGCCAGCATTGGCACTGTAAACGCCATCCCATCCCGAACCAAACCCAGATCTACCTGCATCGGGGTGAAGTGCAAATGGTCCCATCCGTTCACTTTGCCATAACAATGGCCACGTGTGCCTGGCCATTACTATGATGATAGGTAACCCAGTGCACAAATGTGCAGCCACAGCTGCAGTGCCTCCACACACCCCAGCCTTCACATGGAAGTATGGCAGTGGACATTCTGAACTGGAATCCTATCACGTAGGACTTTACTAGGAGTGCCATATGTCCAGACGCTGCCCACAAATTGTGCAAACGAGCAATATTCTAAAGCCCCTCTGGAATAATTGCTTGCTGAGTACAAAGTACAGGGCTGGCAAAGTCTTTCTTGCAAAATATGATGACACACATCCTGCTATGTCAAAGGTGCAAAATATGTGGAAGTACACAATCACCACCACTGTACATGCCCAGATATCATTTTCAGAATCCACACAGGTGCATTGACTATGTAAAAGATGTTTTCCCAAAATAGGTTATAGCAGGTTTTCACCCCAATATTGTGGGGCTATGTTTGAGGTTGCCACACATACGTAGTAATGCCATAATTGGACTTGGCCAAAGATACAAGAATTGATGTGGCTATCCCAGGGGACTGCAGAACTAAGAAAGATTGGTTGTTGACAGATTGGGTAACAGCATCTAAGAAATCCAGCAAATATTTGGAAGATATGAGAACAGATAAAAAAATTCCATAACTACAACCAACAACGCATTCTTCATAGACACGTCACCGATTTCTAAATCTTTGGTTAGGATTCCAGTTATAACAGTTGCTGGACTGTTGACCAAATGCACCAGAATTTCTTGCTAATCCTTATCATCATATTCAAGTTGAATCATGGGTATGTTCCTTTGTTCCTAAGTTAAAGTGGCAAGTGATTTCGTCTTTATACCGCCTTTAACTTATCACTAGCAAATTAGATGTCATCTGAGTAACCCAGTAGAAGGGGATAATGCAGGAGTTTGGCCCTCTGCCTTCATCACTTCCTAGTCAGACAGCACTGACCACAGTGCAGCATGTAGTCATTTAAAGCAAAATGCATGACTGGTCAATGGAGTGGCAATGGCAGCTCCATCCTAAAGGTAACGAAATGAGCTCTTCCTGGAAAACCCACAACCAGCACTTGGTTTTCCAGCAATAGTCTTTAGCAGTTTTTAGGGGGGGCTATAGCGGAATTGCCATAGATATGTGTGGCAACCCTACCATAGTGAAGCCATAATGGTACTATGGATGGGGCCTTAGTCAGATAGGGAAGAAAAGCTTCTTAACAGTGCCTATTATTGGCTTTAGCCATAAAGATTTGGGCTTCAGGCTAATTCTTACATCCTCCGTAGCTGGACTCATCCTTTGTAATTAAATTCAGAACATAATGAGAAAATGAACTGCAGTGAGCAATTACGGAGCACAAAATGAGGTTGCATGGCAATTATTAGGCTATCATGAGATGCCATGAATATGATTCAAAAGGGATAGTGTCAAAAATCAGAAGGACCAATAAGAATAAGACAAGCTGAACTACAGAAGGTAAAATCTGATAGGCAGTGAAATGATCAAAGATTCCAAACTTATAATGCTCCCTGGGTATGTCCCCATAGGGGCTAAAATCCACTAAGATCCAGACTGGAACCGGACTAGGGAACCAGAGTTCCCATTAAATTCACCAATAGTCTGAATCCAGCCAGCCCCGTTTCCATTCCACACCCCACCCCACCCCCGCTGTTTTTCTGAGCACCAGCCTGCAGAAATCTGGGGGGGGGAGAGACCTTCTGTTTAAACAAGACTTTTCAGTGGCAACAGGGGCAGGAGCAGGAGTGGCGCAGCGTGGCCTTTCAGCTCCTCGCGCCAGCAAACGGTAGTGGTGATGGCGAGGGCAGGAGCTGGAGCAGTGCAGCACTTCCAGCTCCTTGTGTCGGCAAATGGCAGTGGTGGGGGGGGCAGGAGAGTGGGGTTTGTCGGAATGAACCTCATCTGCTTGTGCATGTGCACACAAGCAGATCAACGGACTCGTAACTTGGAAGTGCTGCGCCACTCCTGCTGGGCTCATCTTCTCCTCCTCCTCCTCCTCCTCCCCTTTTAGTGCGAGTCTGAAATGGGAACACGGTGGGTGAATTCCCATTACAAGCTTAAAACGGTTTCGAAACAGTTTTGATCCTCGCAGTCCCCACATCAGGTTGGCTTAACACGCTTTCCGCGTGTTAAATCGCCCCAAAGCGTTGTAAATGTTAACACTCATTTCAACAGGTCTCGCTCCGGTTCGTGCATTTGAAACGTTTTACATTTCTTACTGTGGGAATAATACCGTTTTAGTGGGATGACAATGCATGTTTAGGATTCCCCTCCCCAATAGCTTGCTTCCAAAGATAGTGATTCTACTGCAAAAGTCCACCCTTTACAGCAGCCACTACACAGTAGCAATCTACCCACTTCACACCTGATAACAATG